>CM053747.1:15075329-15107990 GCA_028658305.1 Pachyuromys duprasi | reverse complement strand
TATTATTATTATTATGAGACAGTGTCATTATTATTATGATAGTGGTGATGATGATGATGATGATGGTGTATTTTGAGACGGTGTTTCCCTGTGTAGCCCTGGCTGTCCTGGAACTGTCTTTGTAAGCCAGGCTGTCTTCCAGTTCAGAGATCCCTCTGCCTCTGCCTCCCTGAGGGTGTGATCTGTGAGGTGTGATCTCTGGCAGAGGTGCCTGCAGATCCTCAAAGAATGATTTTGTGTCCTTTGGCTCCAGGGGGCCAGAGCCACAGCTGCCAGTGGCGGAGGGAGTGCCCTGGGTTAGTGCAGAGGCCTGGGCGCTCAGCCCTGGCAGGGTGAGCGCCCCTCCTCCCCCAGAGCTGGGCTCTCTGGAGCACCTCTGACAGCCAGCGAGATGGCGGCAGCACACGCTTTAGTCCCAGAACGTGAGAAGCAGAGGCAGGTGGATCTCTGTGAGTTCGAGGCCAGTCGGTCTACAAAGTGAGTCCAGGACAGCCAGGGCTACACAGAGAAACCCTGTCTCAAAAAACAAGACAAAAAAAGGACTAGCAGCCACAGACTGCCACATGGTGACAGAGTCCAGCATTTGCTCATGGATGGTGTGCTTAGAGAAGCTTCTGGTGAGCTCTGGCTGCCTGGATAGGGCCTTTGGGGTGTGGATAAGGGTACGGGGGACAGTCTTTTCTTCCTTTGGTCTGTGACAGCCTCGTGTAGCACAGGCTGGCTTTCAGTTCCCCGTGTAGCTGACGATCTTGGGCTCCTGATCTTTCTGTCTCTGTCTCCCAAGTGCTGGAATGACACGTGTGGACCACCTTGCTTGGTCAGTGCTGTGGACAGAACCCAGGACTTCCTGCGTGCTCGGCCGGTCCTCTGCCCACTAGGTCACAGCCCCAGCTGCTTATTTGACTCTTTGAATTCTCTCCGGAGGTAAGGATGGCCTCAAACCTCTGTCGCTCCTGTCTCTACTTAGCAGGGATTAAGATTACAGGTATGCATCACCAGGCATGATTAGAAACTTTAGTTAGTTTTTGTTATTTTGAGGCAGAGCTGCTGTATGTAGCCTGGCTGTCCTAAAGTCATAGAGATCTGCCTGCCTCTGCCTCTCGAGCACTGAGATTTAAGCGTGTGCTGTCACATTCAGCGAATACCTGCTCTTTATTAAACAGCTGTCAGAGCACCACGCTGGCTTATGTGGTGCTGGGGATGAGGCCCTTGGCTCCATGAATGCTAGGCAAGTCCTCTACCAGCTTCAACCCCAGAGCTACTGATCTACCTTAAGTCTAGCCTGAGACTCCATGTCACAATCAGGGTTTGCTGGAGCCGAGAAGGTCTGGCGCCAGAGTGCGGCATGGTGGCAGCCATCTTACCCGTTAGTTCTTGAAAGTATTAGGTCCCTTCCGAGTCTGTCCTTCCCACCGCCTGCTGGGCAGACATGATGCTCCTTCACCCTGTCCCACCTGCAGGATGAATACGGAACTTCACTGTGGGCCCTATGTGGCCCTCCAGTGAAGCACTGTTCCTGAGTTTGTACCTCAATGGTAATCCCCACACCATCTCCCTCTTAGACTGGTGGTGGCAGCGTGTGTGTGTGTGTGTGTGTGTGTGTGTGTGTGTGTGTGTGTGTGATGACCCTCAGGAGCCCTCTGTTGGGGTACATTGTGTGAAGGTGTGTCTCTGCACATTCAGTTGTAGATTGGTAAACTGGCAAAGAGTTAGGTACTAGTCAGACCTTGGTATTGATATTTCTATGGCCCATCATCAGTCTTTTTAATTTTTTAAAATATTTTAAATTTTTTTTTTGAGACAGGGTTTCTCCATGCAACAGAGGCCTGGATGTCCTGGAACTCACCTTGTAGACCAGGCTAGCCTCGAACTCACAGAGATCCACCTGCCTCTGCTGTGCTGGGATTGAAGTCATGTCCCACCACACCTGGCTATTTATATTTTTTTGAGAGAGGGTCTCTTATTGGACTTGGGGAGAAGACCTACTGACTAAGCTGGATGGCCAGTGAGCCTGGGGGTGCCCTCCTGTCTCGCCTTATCAGTGCTGGGGTTATAACACGAGCCAAGATATGCAGCTTTTATATAGGCTCTGGGGACTGCACTCAAGTCCTTGTGCTTGCTCACAAAGCCGTCTCACCGCCCTCCCTCACTGCTTGGATGAGGAGACTCACTCAGATCTTGAGGTCAACATGGCTGGAACAGAACAGCACTGTGACCACTGTAGGAGCCCTGGGTGCCGCTGGCGTCTGAGGGAGATGGAGGTCCTGATGAGGTTCTTTGGGGAACTGTCAACACCATGTCCTTCTGCAGGAAGACACAGCCCAGGCCTCCAGGGACCTTAGGATGGGGCAGCAGAGAGAACATGGGCTAACGGAGTGAGTTGTGAATGGAGCGGTGAGGAGCCAGAGGCTGGAGAAGATCCAGAACTCAGTCACCTCCACCCTCTTCGACGAGCTCTGGATGGCAGTCTGAGGGAGTCCACCTGACCCTGAAGATGGCCGGCACACACCCATCCGTCGGCTTGTTGAAGACAGACCTGCAGAGAGAAGGGTCTCTTGGTGGCTTGGAGACACCCGTGATCTCCTGATTTCAGAGAGTGATGCTTGGACCTCGCTGCATTCAGAACACGGGCCATGGGTAGAGTACTCGTCTCGAATGCGTGGAGCCTTGGCACCCATCACGACCACAGACTAAAACAGGCAGAGGCCTGAGCTCTAGCACTCAGGGGTGGCAGCAGGAGGACTCCTGGTAGCAGCACAGCCTTGGGAGAGCGTGGCTTTTAAAAACGGATACAGGGGCCACGGGGCCAGAGAGACGGCTCAGCAGTTAAGAGCACTCCCTGCCTTCAGTCTGTCTTGTCACAGCAACAGGCAGAATTGCTTTTATCAGTGTTGTGACAACACGCGATAGAAGCAACTTAAAGGACAGTGGGTTGATTTTGCTCAGAGTTTCAGGGGTGCTTCAGTCTGACATGGAAAGAAAGATATGGTAGGGTTCAAGGCCCCGGGGGTGTGGGACAGACCCTCATGGTGGGCAGGTTGAAGAGAGCCGGCCGGAAGCAGGGTGGTGACCCACTTCCTTCAGGTAGGCTCTGCCTCGGAAAGCCCCAATAGCTCCTTGTGGCAGAGCCCAGCGGTCCAGCACACGCTCATGACATTCCACTGTCACACCGTAGCAGTGGCAAGTCCTCCATCTGTCCAATTTCTTGGTGTCCCTGGTCTTCTAGCATGGCGGGGGATCAAGAGGACTCACCCGGCCTGGGTGCCAACACCCATTATCTTGTTGCGAAGGTGGAAGAATGTCTTGTTTGGCTTCAGCCTGACCTCAAAAGACATCAGCACTGGACCCTCAGCACACCACTTGCCCCCTTGCTGTTCTTCCCTCTGACTTCCCCTTGCCCTCCCTTCTGGCCTCCACATGTTCTTCTACCCATGCTCTCACTGGGCTCCTCCACGGCAAAGGTAGCTTTGAAGGTCACTTTGTGCTTTGGTAATTGGTCTCTGAGGTCCGGGACCCATGTTTCTCAGGTTCTCTTGCGGTCTCCTTCCCTCGGAGCAAAGCCTTGAGCCAGACCTTGGGAAAAGAAACAGCTGAGGGTCTCTGTGATTGGGGACCAGGCTGCCATGTGCAATTGTGCAGATAGCTCACCACACAAGGACATTCTTAGGTAGAGGAATGAGGTATGGTTTCCACTTAGTTCCCTAAAACACCAGTAGAGGGCGCTTCCTACCTGACCAGTTTCCGCAGGTGGAAAGGAGACTTTGGTGGCCGTCAGGCTCTGGTTGGCCACAGTGACTCTGAAGTCTGCTGGTACAGGGGGCGGGCCTTGTAACTGTCCTTTGGAAGGGTCTTGATGGCCTGTGCTTCCAGCACACATCAACCTCAGCTCACAAGAGCCCCCTTCCCCTGCCAGAGTCCACCTTGATGTCCAGTGTGAAATATCTGGATATTTCACTGGATATCCATCCCGTAGTCGACAGTAAGCACCAGGTACCAGCCTAAGAGAAACTGGAAGACTCTGAGTATTTGACAGCGGACAGGAGGGAGAGAGGATTTGGTGAGACAGAAAAGCACCCTCAGGTTATGGGCAGAGGAGGGAGACCTTGGGAGCTGCTGAGGAGTTTAGGGTATTTGAGATAAGAGTTTGTGTCCCTTTGAGTAAAATGGACCCCTAGGCTCATGGGGAGTGGCATTATCTGAAAGGATTAGGATATGTGGCCTTGTTGGAGTAGGTGTGACCTTATTGGAGGAAGTGTGCCCCTGGGGGTGCTTTGCGGTCTCAGAAGCTCAGCCAGGCCCAGCGGCTCTCTCTCTCTCTCTTTGTGCTGCCTGCTGATCCGGATGTAGGATTCTTGTTTTCTTCTCCAGTACCCTGTCTGCCTGAGTGTCGCCACTCTTCCTGCCGTGATGATAATGGACCAAACCTCTGGACTATAAGCCAGCCCTAATTAAATGCTTTCCTTTACAAGAGTTGACGTGGTCATGGTGTCTCTTCACAGCAAATAGGAACCCCAACTAAGACAGAGCCCAGCAGGGGTGCAGACGGTCTTGTCTGCTTGTCAGCATGCCAAAACTCTAAGAGAATCTTCTCTATGGATGAAGAGTCGGGGCTAGGAATCCAAGTCACCCAGAGGAGGACACACTGCTGTCCTTGTTTGTGGAGGGTTAGAGAGAGATACCCACTTTCCTCAGGTTCTGTTGGGGGTTCCCTCCCTTTAGGGGTAAAGCTTTTGATCATGTTTTTCGAAAGGAAGCAACTGAAGAGGCCTGGGGATCTGACCCAGCAGGTCAAGCGCATGCTGATCCGCAGCACAGCCGGAAGAGGTTGGCCGTGTTGGCACACACCTGTCACCCCAGAGCTGGGGACATGATAGAGGAAATCACTGGCCAGACCGTCTAGCCAATTAATGAGCTCCAGGCTCAGGGAGAGATCCCATCTCAAAGACTAAGGTGGAAGGGCTGGAGGGAGGGCTCAGTGCTTGTTGCTGTTACGGAGGACCTGAGTTTGTTTCCCGGCACCCACATTTGGAGAGTCACACCCATAGCAACTCCAGTCCTGGGGATGCAATGACCTCCTCTAGCCTCTGAGGGCACCTGCACTCATGTGCGCCCAGTCTCACACTCAGTAATTAAAAACAAAAATAAATTTCTGGCACAAAGTGGAAGAGCTGTAATTCCAGTACCTGGGAGGCAGAGGCAAGCAGATCTCTATGAGTTCAAAGGCAGCCTGGTCTACATAGAGAGTTTCAGGCCAGGCAGGACTACACAGCAAGACCCTGTCTCAAAAGCCAACTATAACAACAAAAATAAGATGGAGAGTAATAGAAGGCACTTGACATTGGCCTTTGGCCTCCATGTGTGCATGCCGTACCCTCCCTCCACCCACTTAACATTGAACACACTCACTATACGCCAAAAACCAAAGAAGCAGTTGACTGCTCTGTCTTTGGGGGTGTCTTAAGATTACCTACCATTGGTGTGATGAAACACCATGACCAAAAAGCAAGTTGGGGAGGAAAGGGTTTATTTGGCTTACATTTCTGCATCACTGTTCCTCATCAGAGGAAGTCAAGACAGGAACCCAAATGGGACAGGAATCTGGAGACAGGAGCCGATACAGAGGCCATGGTGGGGGTGTGGGGGTGGTGCTGCTTACTGGCCTGCTCAGCCTGCTGTCTTATAGAACCCAGGACCACCAGCCCAGGACTGGCACCACCCACGATGGGCTGGGCCTTCCCCCACCAATCACTAATTAAGAATGTGCCCTCAGGCTTGCCTACAGCCTGATCTCATGGAGGCATTTACTCAGTTAAGGCTCCTCTCTGATGACTCTAGTGTGCGTCGAATTGATATAAAACCAGCCAGCACAGAACAAGGTTTCCATGCACAGCTCTGCAGCTTGCTCATTGCATGAGAACATTCTGTCAAAGGAGGAAGGAGTCCAGTCCATGCTCAGCTCCCCAAGGTGACGTCAGAAGGGAGCTGCTGTAGTTTTCACAGAAAAGGGCATTTTAAAATGGACTAGCCTTTCTTGGAGCCCAGGCTTTAGGGGACTTCTTATTTCTAAATGGACAGGACATGAATCATCAGAAACACACCCAGGTCCTGTATGGCCCTAGAGCATCCCCTGTGGGAAGCCCTCTGACCTCCACATGAGTGCCTTTGGGCACATACAAATTAACAGGCATAATAAAGAATTTTTAAAAATTCTCTTTCAGGGGGCTGGAGAGATGGCTCAGAGGTTCAGAACACTGGCTGTTCTTCCCAAGGTCCTGAGTTCAATTCCCAGCAACCCACAAGGTGGCCCATAACCATCTACAGTGAAATATGGTCCCTTTTCTGGTGTGCAGACAGAACATTGTACAAATAATAAATACATAAATCTTTTTTAAAATTTCTCTTTCAGGCTGGAGATTTTGGCTCGGTGGACAGAGAGCTGGCGTCTGTCCACAGAGCCGGGTTCCACCCCCAGCACCATGTAAAGTGGGTCCTGTGGCTCATCTCTGTACTCTCATCCCAGCAAGGCAGAGGCAGGCAGATCTTTATGACTCCAAGGCCACCCCAGTCTACACTGAGAGACTGTCTCAAAGCAAAAAGAAAAAATAAGGAAGAAGAGTCCAGAATCACCTTCAGCTGTATGTGGGGTTCTACGCTAGCCTGAGCTACATGAAACTACGAAAGAAAAAGAAAAAAAAAAAAGAGAGAGAGAGACAAAAACAGGAATGGACTAGAATAAGGAGGGCCGTCAAGGATGGTATGTGAAATCAGGCGGTTCAGATCCCCCAAACCCGTGTAAAAGCCACGCATGGTGGTGTGTGCCTGTAGTCCCGGTGCTGGGGACAGAGACAGGCGGCTCCCCGGGGCTCACGACTGGCCAGCTAGTTAGTTTAGACATAACAGCAAGTCGCAGGTTCAATGAGAGACCCTGTCTCAAATAATGAGATGCAGAGCATAAACACATTCATACACACAAACATGTACGCGCACACACGCGCGCACACACGCACACACTGCATGTGTGCTACCCCCCAGCTCTTGCTGAGCTGGCCTTCAATTTCGGTACCCAGCAAGCACCCACTATGCACCCCCCCCTCCTTGTAGGCAATGGTTGCTCTTGGTGAATCAGGTCCATTGTCCATTGTTCCTGACCTACGTCATCCTCTCTTTTCAGAAGGCAAATGATACCCATTAAAGGCAGGGAGGGGAGCGCAGCTCACTGGGCGCGTTCCTGGAAGAAGGCTTGCTCTGTCCCAGTAAGTCCCACTGGCTGCTGTGCGTGTTAAAGGGAACGTTGATTCGGCTTGGACACAGCTGAAGTTGCACAGAAATTCTGCCCGATGCTTTGTCTGCCAGTTTGGACAATTTACCACGACAATTGTTACTTCAGTTTTGAGACAGCTTGTCATGTGGCTCAGGCTACTCTTGGACTCACTATGTAGCCAAGGGTGACCTTGAGCTCCTGATCCTCCTGCCTCTAACCCTGGGTTCTGCCCACTGCAGAGGATTTAACCCAGGGCCTGCAGCATGGTGGCCTGGCCTCTGCTTGGGCCGGCTTTTGACTCTTGCATGGCATCTGATGTCCATAAATGACTCTAACATACAGGAAGGATTTCCTCTGAGTCTGTCTCTACCTAGCACACTAGGAACATGGCCGTGAGTGTGACGAATGAAATCACTCCTGTGAGTGTGGGCATTTCTTGAGAACTTAAAAGCCCAAGATGGATGCTTCCTCTTTAAATCTTATAGCTCATAGTGAGCTGGGTATGGCGATACAGGATTGCAATGCCAGCACTCAGGGAGCTGGAGGCAGAAGGCCAGCCTAAGCCCCCTAAGTCCCTACCTAAAAACAAACAGGCAGTCAGCAAGACTGATGAACTAAGGCTTCGTCCCTGGTAACTCACAAGGAGAAGGAGAGAACTGACTCTTAAAAGGCCTCCTCTGACCTCCATGCTTGTGGGCCAGCACGATGGCTCAGTAGGTAAAGCTTTTTGCCACCAAGACTGATAAGCTGATTTCTGTCCTTGGGACCCGTACTTGGCAGAGAACCAGACCCCACAAGTCGTCCTCTGAGCTCCACCCAGGTGTGCAGGGTTTCTCTGTGTAGCCCTGGCTGTCATGGAATTTGCTATGTAGACCAGGCTGGCCTCGAACTCAGAGATCCACCTGCCCCTGCCTCCTGAGTGCTGGGGCTAAAGGCATGCGCCACCACTGCCCAGCCATAAATATAGTTTGAAAAGTAAAACAGAGGGCACTAGAGGAACTCCTGACTTCCTCTTCAGATCTCCACACACTTTCACACCTGTGCATAGCTTGTGCATAGCTGCATACACTGCACAGACAAAGCAGATGAACTTACGGGCTGCAGCTCTTAGAACTAGGGTCCACGGCCCTGGCCCTCTGCCACACTGCATCTGAGAAGGCGGGTGGACTCCCACAGGCTGCCCTGGCGCTCAGGCAGCCAGGTGCTGGCACATTCTAAGATGCACATGTATGGGTCGGGAAACAACTTCCTGGGGCCCATTCTCTCCTTCTATGTGAATCTTGGGGGTTGTTTGTTGATGTCTGAAAGCTGGTCAATTCTAACCTGGAAGGTTCTAGAACATTGCTGTCCATTCACAGTCCGAGGCTCTCAAGGACTCACCCTTGTCTAGGAGATCCGATCTTTGCCCCTCACCAGGTTTTTCTGTGTTGAGGGTGATGCTAAGGGGCCCAGGGCGGCAATACACCAACAGCGTGAGGGTCTGGGGCTCTGAGCTCCATCCCCGCCACTTTTCTCTTTAATTTGGTCCCCCACCCCACCCCCATGAGCTCCAATCCCACACACCTCAGGGTCCGGCAAACTACAACGGAGAGTATTTGATCAACATGCAGAGACTGTCTTTTGTGTGTCCAGTGTTGTGGGGTATGTAGACATCTGTGTGTGCATGTGTGAATGTGGTATATCTGTACTTGTATGTATATGCCTGTAGAGGTCAAAGGACAACTTGCAGGAGCCAGTTCTTTCCTTCTACCCTGTGGGACTCAGGTCATCAGTCTTGGTGATAAATGCCTTTACCTACTGAACCATCTCTTTGGGCCTCCACTGTATCATCAATTTATCTATCTATCTATCTATCTATCTATCTATCTATCTATCTATCTATCTATCTATCTATCTATCTATCTATCTATCTATCTAAGATATGCTCTGAGTATATAGCTCTGGTTGTCCTGAAACTCCTGAGATCTGCCTGCCTTGGACTCCTGCGCTCTGGGATTAAAGGCGTATGTCATCATGCCTTTCTTCTCCACTTTCCTCTTTGAGGCAGGGTCTCTCACTAACCTGGGGCTCACCCGTTCAGTTAGGCAAGAACTCAACCAGCCAGATGCATCCTGTTTCTGCTTCCATGGGCTGGGGTTACAGACACATGACATCAGGCCTAGATTTTAAATGGGTGCTGGGGATTAAATGGGGTCCTCATGCTCACCTGAGCCTGAGCCACCTCTCCATCCCACCGTGACAGGATCTAGAACCATCTAGGAGATGAAGTTATAGGCACAGCTGTGAGGGAGTTTCTAGATCGGGTTTAAATGAGGTGCACAGACCTATCCTGAATGTGGGCAGCACCATACCGCGATCTGGGGTCCTGGAATGAACAAAAGAGGAGACAAAATGAGCACCAGCATCCATCTCTCTCTACTTCCCGTGGCTAAGCCTTCTGCCACGAAGGACACCTTTTCGCTGCGAGCTAAACTAAGCCCTCTTTCCCTAAGTTCCTGTGATATTTAAATAAAAATCACCCCCACCCCAAAGCTCATATATTGACATGCTTGGTTGGCAATGCCTGGTGGCACTGTTTAGCAAGGATTGAGGGTGTGGCCTTGTTGGAGGAGGTGTGTCAGTGAGGGTGGGCTTTGAGGTTTCAAGATAACCGTACTGTTCCCAGTTAGCTCTGTGCTTTGTGCTTGTGGATCAGACAGATTAAAAACTCCTAGCTAGGGCTCCAGTGTCTGCCTGCTGTCTCCCCAGGTTCGGGGTTAAAGGCGTGATCCACCATGCCCGGCAACTGCAACACTTCTTGTCAGCTATTTTATCACAATCATGAGAAAAGAAAATAAGACCCTCAGGTCTGAGTCACTGGGCAGCACGGAACAGGGCAGAAATAAAGGGTCCTGTGGCATGGGTATTTCTGCCACAGACGTGGTTCCCTTTCTCTCATAGTTGTGTCAACAACCTAATGAACGGGGGCATTTTGTGGATGAGGAAAAACTGAGGGCCTGAATGGAGGACGTACTTGCCATAAATTGCCTATGTAAGAAACGAGGCACAGAGAGGTTGAACACATTGCCCAGGGCCACACAGCTTGATGATGGGACTGAGCTCCAGGTCCTGGGTGTGTGTGGGGGGAATTCATGGAGTCAAGGTGGGTAGGTGTCTGAGCACGCTTTCTGTTGCTGTGACAAGTGCCAGGACCAAAGCAACTTTTGGACGGAAGGGTTTATTTAATCTGACAGTGGACAGCCCACGTTGATGGGAACTCAGGGCAAGAACTCAAGGCAGAAGCCTGGAGGCAGGAACCGAAGCAGAGGAGACACCCAGCTTAGCGACCCGATTTCCATGGCTTACACAGGATCGCCTGCCCAGGGGTGGCATGTCCTCAGTGGGCTGGCCCACATCCATCATTAATCAAGAAGATGCCCCACAGACATGACCGCAGGCCAGTCTGACAGCGGCCACTCCTCAGTGGCGGGATCCTCTTCCTAGATGACTCTAGCTTGTGGCAAGTTGACAAAGAAAACGCCAAGAGCCCTACCCATTCAGCAGCACAGCGGGAGACTCGGGGAGGAAGTCCATGGGTCAAGTTGAAATCTGGGATGTGGGCTGGTACAGAATTAGCATTAAAAAAAATATTTTAAGAAGATGTGTGTCTGGCTGCGCCACATTCATGGCTGCACTCGAGGGCAGCTAGAAGGAATTGTCCCTTTCCTTCCAGCGTTTGGATGCACTTGTTTTTGTTTTGAAACAGGGTCCCACGTGGCCCTCAAACTCATTACATGTGTATCTTTTTTTTTTAATTGAATTTTATGTTATGTGCATCCGTGTGAAGGCTTCAGATCCCTTAGAGCTGGTGTTATATTATAGACAGTTGTGAGCTAGGGTGCTAGGAATTGAACCCGGGTCCTTTGGAAGGGCAGACAGCGCTCTTAACTACTGAGCTATCTCTCCAGTACCTTTTTTTTAATTTTAATTTTATTTTGTATGTATCTTAGGATGACCTTGAACTCCTGGATCCATATCTTCCCCCTCCTCCCGACCTTCACCTGACAAATACTGGAATCACAGGCTGACACAGTTTATGTGGTGCTGAGCGTGGAGCCCAGGACTTCCGACCCGCTGAGCCCAGCCCCTATAACCTACTTGCTGGTGTTTTGATTTTTGAGAAAAAGTATCACTGTGGCTTGGAACTCTCAGCAGCCCTGGAGCGCGAGCCCCTCCCGTGTCGCCAGGTGGGAGCCGCAGACCTGTCGATGGTCGAGTCCGCCTGTCTCACGCGTGGCCAGCAGGGGGCGACAGCGAGCCGGCGACCGGCCGGCCTTCCCGCTCCCGCGTCCCGCAGGAATGCTGCCGGTGGAGGGAGGCGGCGGCGCTGGCCTGCAGCCCTAAGCAGCTGCTGCTGCTGAGGCTCCTATCCAGCTAGCCTTCCCCTCCCTGGGACCTGGGGATTTGCAGCGCAGAGGCACGGGCGGGAGGAGCGGACTTGCAGGGACTTACTTGAGCGGAGATGAGTGGCCTGGGGCCTCCCGCCTCCTCCAGGGCACTCAGCCCAGGGCTTCCCGGGAAAAGGCTAGGCAGGCTTTTGGAGGCCAGAAGATATTACCATGTAACCGACAAGGGTTGATAAGTGATTAAACACCTAGCGGGTCCAGCACAGAACAGCGAAGTCTTCCCTAGCACGCATGAGCTTACGGATGAGGTCCTGAGGCCTGCGGGAAAGGCGCTGTTTCTGTTCCACTGGACCCCATTGAGGGGGGCTCAGCACAAAGACACCAAGGCCAGTCACTCCTAGCTCCTGCCTGCTAGTTCCAAGGACATCACGTACCTTAGGCTGGCTAGCTGAAAATGACCTTGAACTTCTGACCTCAGGCTCTACTTCCTGAGTGCTGGTATTAGGGTCATGCACGCTGTGCCGGCTTCATTCCTGACTTCAAAAAAAAAAAAAAAAAAAAAAAAGATCTCACTGGCCCTCTGTTGATCCTTGACCCCAGGAAACAAAGGTCGTGCCAAAAACGGCTGGGGCCATGTGCAGCTAATTGTCTGCATGAACTGCTCCGCTGTGTGCCCAAGCGCTAGACCATTGAAAAGTTTGTCATTTAGGCCGGGTGTGGTGGCGCACGCCTTTGATCAGAGCGCTCAGGAGGCAGAGGCAGGAGGATCTCTGTGAGTTCGAGGCCAGCCTGGTCTACATAGTGAGTTCCAGGACAGCCAGGGCTGAGCCACTCATAGCAAGGTAGTCAGGAATCAATCTCGTGAGGCCGGAAGGACCAAACACCCCACCACGACTTAGACCTGCTGGTGCCGAACCGTGACCTACACCAAAGCCCGTGTAAAGAGGAGGCTTCATAGGAGACAAATACCTTGGACAAATAAAATGGAAGTTATACTTAAAAAAAATCTCTCTGGGTGGTGGCACAGGCTTGTAATCTCCTGCATTCAGTAGGCAGAGGTAGATAAGTCTGGTTTACATAATGAATTCCAGGACCCCAGGGCTACACAGTGAAACCCTGTCTCAAAAACAAAACAAAACAAAACAAACAAACAAAAAACCCTCACAAAATAACCACCACCAACAAAAATCTCTTGTGTGTGGAAAGTACCCTTGGCATGTCTGTGGAGGTCAGAGCATTACCATGGTGTAGGACCACACCTTCTACCTGTTTCAGCCTGACTCTCTTGTTCTCCGTCTGTTTCTGGGCATCCCTCTCCCATCTCACCCCAAGGACTAGGGATTGCAGTTGCTTCTCCTACTGCGAGTCTGGCATCATGTGGGTTCTGGGATCTTAACACTGGTCTTCAGGGGTTCAGCAAGTGCTTTCTGAGTCAGCTCCACAGCTCTGTTTGTATTTTGTAGCCTATGCTGACCTTAAACTCACCATGGAGTCCAGGCTGGCTTCAAACTCACCATCTTCCTGCCTCAGCTCCCATTGCTGGGGAAGCAGGTACCTGAGTTATAACAGTTCCTGGAGGCTTAATTTCCCCAAGGCCACGGGGGCAAGGCTTTCTTATCTGTCTGGACACCATCTGTCTCCCTGCCTCCTTTGCAAGGGGTTCCCATCTGGGCAGTGAGGACATTTGTTAGGAGCCTGATGCGAGGAGAGGGGGCGAATTCAGAAGCTGGGCTTTGTCTGTTTAGTGTGTGTCTGTCCAGGTGCTAAAGCCAGGCGGGATGGCAGGTGTCCTCACTGCGTTAGAACTGGGCTTCCAGCCTGATGGTCCAGACCAGCTCTGAGATGTGTGGCAGTGGGTCCAGGAGGAGCCTGCCGTCTTATTGCGTCTGGTTAGTCAAGGAAGGCCTCTCAGAGGAAGCAATGTTTAGGCCGCAATCAGAAAGTCATCAGCGGGCAAGTGGTTGTGGGCCCAACTATTTGAGAAGGCTGAGGCAGGAGAATCCCCTGAATCTAGGAAGTCGAGGCTAACCTGGGCAACTTGCATAGGCCTTGTCACCAAAAAAAGGTAGGCAGGCTGGAGGCAGGGGTGGGGTGGGGGAGCATGGGAGATACCTCTGGGATGAGGACATTTTACTGGAAAGTGCCTGCAGCCCGGCGTGAGGACCTGCGTTCAAATCACCAGAACTGACATCAGGCCAGCTGCAGTAGCCTCTGTGAGCCAGGAATGATGGAGTTGGAAAGGGAAGGAAGACTGAGTTATTTCACAGAGGTAGCTGCCGTTTAAGACCTAGAGAAGGGCTGGATGTGGCTATTCGCAAGCGCAAGGTCAGCCTGAGCTACAAAGCAGGTGGGGCTGTGGCTCAGTGGCAGAGAGCCAGCGCACGCACGAAGCGAAGGGCTCTATCCTCAGCACCAAATAAACCATGGCTGTGCACACCCATGATCCCAGCACTCCAGAGATGGAGGAAGGAGGCCAAGGTCATCCTCAACTGTACAGTAATTTCAAGGCCAACCTGGACTACTTGAGGCCCTGTCTTAGGAAACAAATGAACAAACAGACATACCAACAAACCTAAGGCCAAGAAAAACAGAAAAGAAAAGAAAACGAAAAAGCCAGTGTTGTGGTTCATACCTCTAACTCCAGCACTTGGGAGGCAGAGGCAGGTGTATCTCTCAGTCAAGTCTACAAAGTGAGTTCCAGGACAGTCAGGGACACACAGATACACAGAGAAACCCTGTCTTAAATAACAACAAAAAACAACCAACCAACCACAACAACAAAACCCCTAGAGCTAGGAAGATGCTTCAGAGGGAAAAAGCGCTTGCCTTGCAAGCCTGCAGACCTGAGTTCAACGTCCAGAAGTCATGTGACAATCCAGATGCAAAGGTGCCCATCTGTAATCTCAGCACCTCTCAGGTGAGGTGGAGACTACAGAATTTCCCAGAAGCTCACAGAGCAGCTAGCACGGAGGATTCAGCCCCTGAGGAGCAAAAAGATAGGCCCTACCTCAACAAGACTGTAGGAGGGAGGAGACTCCTGAAGTTGTTCAAAGACCTACACACACAAGTCTAAAATACAAAAGCCAAAACTGAATAAACGAAATAATTCCACGCTGTGATATTCTTTTTTTTAATGTTTTTTTTTCATTTTTTAAAGATTTATTTATTTTATGTATATGAGTGTTCTATCTGCATTTACATCTGCCAGAAGAGGGAATCAGTTCACATTATAGATGGTGGTGAGCCACCATGTGGTTGCTGGGAATTGAACTCATGACCTTTGGAAGAGTAGACAGTGCTCTTAACTACTGAGCCGTCTCTCCAGCCCCTCTTTTTTTTTTTTTAACAACTTACTTTATGCACATTGGTATTTTGCCTCCATGTCTGTCTGTGTGAGGGTGTCAGATCCCCTGAAACTGGAGTTATAGACAGTTGGGAGTTGCCGTATGTGATCCGGGAGTTGAACCCAGCTCCTTTGGAAGAACAGACAGTGCTCTTAACTGCTGAGCCGTCTCCAGCCCCTGTGATTCTCTCTTTTAGAAGAGATTTATTTTGTCTCATTTGTGTGAGCGTGCACACGGGGGGGGCAGCCCTTGGTGGTCAGAAGAGGGTGTCTGGTCCCCTGAAGCTACAATCGCAGTTGATTCTGAGCTGCCTAATGTGGGTGTTTGGAAACAAACCTGTGCCTTCTGCAAAAGCAATGAGTGCTCTTAGCTGCTGAGCCATCTCTCCAGATTTCATTTTTAATTTTTAAAAATGACTAAAGCTGGGGGCTGGAGGGATGGCTTAGTGATTAAGAGCACTGGCTGCTCTTCCAGAGGGCCTGGGTTCAATTCCCAGCAACCGCAACTGTATGTAACTTCAGTTCCATGGAATCCAACATCCTCACATACAAGTAGGCAAAATGCCAACACACATAAAATAATCATTTTTTAAGAAATGACTAAAGTTGGGTGTGGTGCCTCAGGCTTATAATCCTAGCACTTATAGGTAGAGATGGGAAGATCAGGAATTGGAGACCAGCCATAGCTCTGTAAGACCCTGAACTCAGAAGATAAAATTAAGATGGTAAATTTTACATTGTGCATATTTTATCATTTTAAGAACCAGGACAGAAGGTTTTAATAAGAAAAAAAAAACACATGGGGCTGGAGAGATGGCTCAGAGGTTAAGAACACTTGCTGTTCTTCCAAAGGTCCTGAGTTCAATTCCTAGCAACCACATGGTGGCTCACAACCATCTATAGTAAGATCTGGTGTGCAGGCAGAATGTTACTGTATGAATAATAAAATAAATATAAAAAAAAGATTTAATGAAAAAAAAAAGAAAAAAAAACACAAATATATCATTCTTTTAAACCTTTTTACTTGTTGCCGTCTTGTTGATCTGTTGAGTGGGTTCTTTTCTTGAATAATGTACCTTGGAACATTCTCTGCAGGAGCCCAAACAGGCTTCCTCATTCTCTTCAGACCTGCAATGCATTCCATCTTGTAGAGGAATGATCAGTTCTGGGGTTGGTCTGCTACTGACAGATCCTTGGGCAGTCTCCAGTGTGTATTCTGCTGTTATATAAACACCAGAATGAATACATCATTTCACACATGTGCCAGAGTTCATGAGATAACTTGGCCACAGTCTGTGCCTGTGTAATCACTGTACGAGCATCCTCAAGACCATCTCCTTCCTGAAGGGCTGCTGTCTACGTGCTGGCTGGCTTGCTTCCTGGGAACATTACTATGGGCGTTATGAAGCTTCTATATTGACACCAACAACTGATACCCTGAGGCTGAAGAGATAGCTCAGTGGTTAAAGCACTCGCAGCTCTTTCAAAGGACCTGAGTTGGGGTCCCAGCATATGGTGGCTCAGCAACCACCTGTAACTTCAGTTCCTGATCTGGCGCCCTCTTCTGGCACCCTCAGGTACTGCATGCAATTGGTGACCATATACATTGCTAAAAAGCAACAGACACCTTTAACCCTAGAACTTGGGAGGCAGAGGTAGGTGGATCTCTGTGAGTTTGAGGACAGCCTGGTCTATAGGCTGAGTTCTAGGACAGCCAGGGCTACACAGAGAAACCCTGTTTCAAAAAAAAAAAAACTAATAAAAACCAAAAAATAATAAGGGATGCTAGAGTGCTGCTCTGTGTATACGGTTGGCATGCTGGGGTCTCCTGGGGCTGGGGAGGGAATAAAAAAGAAGAGCAGACAAAGCAAGAAGGAGGATGGAAGGAAGAGAGAGAGGGAGGGGGGGAGGGAGGGAGGAAGCCACAGCTGTCCTGTCAGGAGAGAAGCTCAGGTGACTTTTAGCCTGAGCAGCTGCAGGATGGGTGTGTCCTGGGCTGGGACGTTCACGGGGCAGCAGTCAGCAGCGCAGAACCAAGTGCGAGCCCATCTCCAGCGTGGTCTGAACTTGGGCCAGTCTCCCTGTCAGGGGAGATAAGAGCCCACCAGCATCCAGGACCGGCCTCCGCTCGCTGTGTTTGTTTGTATAGTTACCGCTCTTAGCGATGAGGAGTCTGTCTTTGGTGCAGCTGAGTCTGACTCAGCATGATTTCAGCAGCACAGGAATGTATGGTGAGTTCAGGGCTCATGGCATCAGCCTCAGGAAATCCAGATGATGCAGAGCCACAGCCTGAATCCCACAATCCCCTCTGCCTCCCACTTGACCCCAAACTTCAAGGAACTCTGCCCCCTGCCACCCCTGTGTGCATTTGTGTGCTTGTACATGTGTGTGTGAACATCACAGAGCACATGCAGAGGTCGGAGGAGGACTACATACGGGCCATTCTCCTTCTACTGTGTAGGTCCCAGGAACTGAACTCAGGTGGTCAGGCTAGGTGGTAAGTACCTTTGCCCCCTGAGACATCTTGATAGCCCTCTGCCCTTCCCCCACCCCAATGTACATATATCATCCGGGATCTCAGGGGGAGAGGCATGGGGAATGATGAAAGCAGGTGAGGACAGGGTGGAGGGACCCTTAGGGAGATGATGGTGTTCAAAGGGAGGTCTCAGCCCCACCTTCAATCAAAGACCAAAGGAACAGCCCTGAGCTCCTGGTCCTCCTGATGCATCGTGGAGTGCTATGACTACAGATGTGCTGTTGCCTCAATGTATAAGGTGGAGAGCGATCCAGGAAGAGGTCCAGTGTCAGCCTCTGGTCTCCATTTACACGTGCACATGGGGGCCCAGGCACATGCACCCACATGTCATATGCATGCGCACACACAGAGAGCTTTGGGTTGGAGAGGTGGCTCAGTTCCCAGGACTGTCACTGGGCAGCTCGTTAGACTGTGCTCCAGCTCCAGGGGATCTAATGCCCTTTTTTGGCCTCTGAGGGCACCCCTGGCACACGGGCCAACTTACCTGATAGCAAAGAAAGTTAGCTGGGTGTGGTGGTTCATGCCTTTAATTCCAGTACTCCGAGGGAGGCTGAGTCAGCCCAGTGTCTATGAGTCTGAGGCCAGCCTGGTCTATATAGTGAGTTCCAGGGCTACATAGTGGGACCTTGTCAAAGAAAATTTTCCTATGGGCCTGAATGAGTGAAAAAGTGAGTCTATACAGTCTAGGGGCAGCACCCGGCCTTTTCAGGGTGGGAAAGGTCCGTTCTGCAAATTTCATGTAGGCCGCACACGTGCTGGGAGGCAACCACAGGCCAGGCATTGGAGACCAAGGCTGAGAAGCCGAGGCCAGCAGAAAAGGAGCCTGTGGGTGGCTCTCACGTACAGGCTTCCGGAGGGGTCCACAGCCTTAAGCAACGTCAGCGGGAGGTACCGAGCGTTGGTCTGTCTGCGGAGCGGGGGTCTGGCGGAACCGATGACCTTGGCAATGACCTGTGGAAGGGGACCCTGAGCTCTGGAACTTGCAGAGCTCTCCAGCATCCTGAGCCACCGTGCTTGTCCACTCACCTGGGCCACATCCCGTGGGCTCTGTCCCACAGAGCGGAAGAGCTCCCTGGAGGCTGGGAGGTATAAGTCGCGGAAGTAGCCAAGGGTGTCGGGATCCGTGTCTGAAAACTCCGCCTTGGAAACCTGAGCCAGGAGTTTTCCTTCAAAGTCAGTGGAGATGGGACCTGGCTCCACCATTGAGACACTGGGAAGCGGACCAGGGCTTGGCTGTGCGGCTCCAGCCAAGGACCTCACTGTCCTATCTCCCTCCCTCTCTCCCTCCAGGTGTCAGTGTTATCATTGTTGCTGTTTTGAGACAGGGTTTTACTGTGTGTCCCTGGACATCCTAGAACTTGCTGTGTAGCTCAGGCTGGCCTTGAATTCAGAGCCCTGCTTGCCTCTGCCTCCTGAGTGCTGGGACGTACCACAGTGTCTGGTCCCTCCTTAGTATTTGTTATTATTGTTGTTAATTTGTAGCGCCGGGACGCACTGACCTAAGGTTCAAAAGCTCCACTTCTGAGCTGTGGCCCCAGCCCTCTGTGGTCATTATTTCATCTTGCTTCAGTCCCTGTCTCCTCCTCAGCTTGCTTCCCCCTCCTTCCCACTTTGAAAATGGTTTTCATCGTCCTACATGAACTATGCCTAATAATGAGTATCTTATACACGTAGTGTGATCATATTTACCCCCTCACCTCCTTTCACTCCTGCTGACCCCTCCTTCCCCCCAACCAGCCCTCCCCACTTTTTTTTGTACTTTCCAATCTTTTTCTTTTCTTTTCTTTTTTTATGACCCACTGACTTTCTGGGTGTTGCTTACAGAGTGGGTGAAGGGCTGTTTACAGGGCGGGCCGGGGGCTGCTCACAGGGGCCACACCTCTGAAAAATGTCTCTCTCTCCCCAGCAACTGTGAACTGCCCGTCAGTCCCGAGAGAGGGGCAGGGCATGAGTCCCCTGCTTTATTAACTCTCTCCTTCTCTGCCTCCCACATCACCATCTCCCTTTTCCCCTGGCGGCCCAGGAGCCTGACTCATGACTCACAAGATATTAAATTGTCGAAGCTGGATAGCCAGGCTCTCGAAGAACCCTTCCAGGGCAAACTTGGAGGCTGCATAGACATCGTTGAACATGACACCTGGAAGAGGAAGCGTGAGGTGGACTCAGGTGTGTGTGTGTGTGTGTGTGAGTGACAGTCTTTGTGCATCCAGAGCAATGAGGTCTTTGGAACACAGAGCAAGGAGGATCTGGGCATTTGAATGAGGGGTGCTCAGGGCCCAAATCACGGGTGTATGGAATTCTGCAAAGGGCACACATAGCATGAGGACAAGGTCGTTCTGGACAACATGTCACCATTTTTCAGCTCTACCTGCTCCCAGGAGGCCCTCTCCCCCATTTCCCTCCATCTGTATCCACGGCTCATTCACTTATGGCGTCCCTAGGGCCCATGAACACAGTGAGTTGTTAATGCTTCTCCATGACAGATACAGTTAGAAGGTGGCTAAGGCAGGAGCCAGATCACAAAGGATGTCCATGATGAGGAAGAGAGCCTAGGAGGACTTGAGGAGGAAGAAGATGCCAGGAGTGTAGGTGGCAAGTAGGTGGCTGTTAGGTCCATGGAGGACATCACAAATAGATTCCTCTGCCTCTTCTGCTGAGTCTTCGGAATCCCAGCACTATATACATCCCTACGGTCTGATGGCGGCTTTTGCGGAGGGCAGGGAGCTCTGATGGTCACTGGATTTCAGGGAATGAGTTAAGGGATGTTTCAGGTACATCCAGAAGTGGAGTTGATTCTGGGATGTGGGTGGCTGTCAATGACGCGCATACCACCGCTGTCTACTCTTACCCCAGGACACACAAGGTGAACCAACCCTAGAATGCTTCCCTTGTGGGCTGCAGAGTCCTTCTCAACACAAGTTCATTTGAACTATGGGCTAAAACCTACTTGACAGCCTTCAAACCTTGCATGGGGGTAGTCCCCAGACTTACCCTGGAGCCCCATAACACTGCTGACCACCACGATGTGACCCTGGCGCCTCCTCTTCATGCCCGGAAGCACAGCCTTGACCAGACGGACGGCCCCGAAGAAGTTGGTGTTGAACAGGTTCTGCATGGTGCCTAGGCTGAGCTCCTCAAGGGGCCCCACGAGGCCCACTCCTGCGTTGTTCACTAAGGGGACGCACAGAGAGTATTGCCTGAAGTCACCCAAGGACCTGAGTCCTCAGAACCAGTCTAGGAGGAGACACGTGGAACTGAGGTGGTGTTACACAGTTTGGTTTTTGCACAGGCCTCTGGGTCTGGGAGAGTGGGTGGAAGAGCTGGAAACTAAAAAACCGGAAACCAGATCTTTGTCATACAGTACGTGAGCAATTCCCATCTGCCCCAAAATTGCATCAAGACGGCCAGACCCACCCACCTTAGCAGGCTCCATGAGGCCATGAGTGGCTGCTTCATCATCTTCTTGCCTTCAAGTGACTCACTGAAGTAATTTTCCCAACCACATATGGTTTTCTCCTTATGTGAGGATGTCTCTCCCATGCAGCCCATCCCCCAAAGTCTGGCATCTCTAATTAACAGATTGGTACCCTCTGACTCCTGGTCAACTGGTCTACCCATCTACCCGGGGCTAGAAATTGTCGTCTGGCTGACAGTGTATACTTAAGAGTCGATGTGTGCGTGTGAGTGATCCGAGGGGCTGCGAAGCCTCACCCAGCACGTCTACTTGTCCTCCCTCGATGAGGCTGAGACAGCTTGCCACTGACTCGTCACTGCATACGTCCAGCTGGGCCACGGTGAGGGTCTTTCCAAGGGCCTCTCCAGCAGCTGCCTCCAAAGGCTCCTTCTTCCCCAAGTCCCTCATGGTGGCTACCACTGGAGGCAGAGAACAGAGCTGGGCAGGTGCTCTGTGCGTTTCTCTAGCATGTGTGTGTGTTTCTCTGCATGTGCCCATTCATGTATGTGTACAGGATAGCCCTGGGTGTCATGCCTTTGGAGACAACTGCCCCCCCCCCTACACAAATTAAGTGTATATGTTATGGCACACACACATGGAGTCCAGAGAACAAGCGGGGAGTCGGTTTTCTTTTCACGCTGTGAGTTCTGGGGAGCGAACTAAGGTTGTCAGGCTTGAGAGGCAAACGCTTTTACCTGGTGAGTCCTTGCCAGCCCTGCCTCATCACATAGACGAGACTAAGTGTCCAGTGAGCTCCTGGCTCCTCCCTCCTCTGCCTCTCAGGTGCTGGGATTTTAAGACCACGCCACCATGTCTGGTTGTTTTACTTGGGTGAGGGAGTAGCACTCAGACCCTCTCCTGTGTGGGAAGCACTTTGTTGGGTGAGCTGTCTCTCAGACCTAAATTTTTAAGATTCATGTTACTTATTTCTATGCGTGCTTTGTCTGCAAGTATGTATGTGCACGATGTGTGTGTTCACGAACCGCGATGTGGATGATGGGAACTGAGCCCAGGCCCTGGGCAAGAACAGTAAGTGCTCTTTCTAGGCCTTCTGTTCTGTTTTGGTTAGGGCAGGGTGTTGCCACGTGGCCTTGGCTGGCCTGGAACTCAGTATTTGGACCAAACTGGCCTTGAACCTGTGGCGATCTCCCTGCCTCAGTCTCCTGATTGCTGGGATGACAGCTGTGAGCTACCGTGCCCAACTGTTTCTGTGGTCTTACACAGTCACAGATAGAGATGCACATGTTTACACACTTACATTCAGCAACAGTCCAACAAATGCACACTTATACACACATGTTCACATACTCCAACAAATACACACACACACACACACACACATATACTGCAACCAACAACAAAAACCCAACCCCCCTCAGCACTATTATTTTTTAAAAAGTTTTACTTGGATTGTGTGTGTGTGTGTGTGTGTGTGCATGCATGTGTGCAATGCATGTGCAAGTGTGTGTGTGAACCTCAGAGGACAACTTGTCCTAACTGGTTTCCTTCTTTCAGTGTGATCCCAGGGACTGAACTCGGGCCATTGGCTGTGTGGCAGGCACCTTCCCCTGCTGAATACCCTCCCACAGGGATGAGCCTCCCTCACAGGGGGAACTCAGGCTCACACACTCACAGCTCTGCCCACCTCTAACCCAGAGAGCTGGGAGAATCAGCTCTGCCAACTGGGGTGATGTCCTCACCCCGGCAGCGGGCTGTCAAGTGACAGCCTCGGCCAGCTTCCTGGCCAGCTTCCCCTCTGGGTCAGAGGACCCAGGGATGGCCTGCACAGCGGAGCCTCGAGCTGCAGAGCTGCAGAGCTGCACAGCTGCAGTAGCTAAAGGCCCCTTTAAGGCCCCAAGGTCAGGTGCGCGGTAAGCAGTAAACCTGTCATCTTGGAGCTGTAATCAGCTTAGTGGGGGCATTGTCCGTGAGCAGCCTGAGGGGGTTGGAGCCAGCCTTTCTGGGACAGATCCTCCCCACCCCTCAGGATGTATTTATTTACTCTATGTGTGTGGCTGCTTTGTCTGCACACGAGTCTGTTGGTTGCTCTGGAACTGGCGTCCTGGATGTGAGCCACCTCGTAGATGCTGGAAATTGAACTCGGATCCTGCTCTTAATCATTTAATTATCTCTCCAGCCCCTATTTTTATTCATTTATTTATTTATTTTTTGAGACAGGTTCTTGCTTTGTAGCTCCGGCCTCAAACCCAGAGATCCACGCACCTCTGCCTCCCGAGATCTGGGATTATAGGATTGTGCCAGCACACCCGGCCCACACTCCCTGCTTTATCACCACTGGGCACGCTTGGTCCCTCCTTCCTCCCTCTCTTGCCTTCCTTCCTTTCTTCCTTTCTTTTTTGAAACAAAATCTGGTTATATAGCCCCGGCTGGCCTTGAATTTACCACGATCCTCTTGCCTCTGCTCCGGAATGTTAGGATTACAGACGTGTACTACCATTCCACTCCCAGCTCGCAATTCTTTTTCTTTTCTCTTCTTTCTTTCTATCTTTTTTTGTTTGTTTGCTTGCTTGCTTGCTTGGAGTTAGGGTCTCTCTGTGTAGCCCAGGCTGTCCTGGAACTTGCTCTGTAGACCAGGCTGGCCTCGAACTCACACAGATCTGCCTGCCTCTGCCCCTGTACACTACCCAGAGCTGAAGGTGTTTTGTTTGCTTGCCTATTTTATTTTGAGACAGGCATCACTGTGTGACCTAGGCCTACCTTGAATTCAGAATCCTCCTGCCTCAACCTCTTGACTAGTAGAATTTCAGATGTGCCCTGTCATAGCCAGGTTTGGGGCTGATTTTTTTTTTCTTTTCTTCTACTTTACAGACAGGGTTTTATGTAACACAGGTTAGTCTTGAATTTGCTCTGAGGCCGAGGCTGACCTTGAACTCCTGATTCTCCTGACTACATCTTGAGTACTAGGATTACAGGCATGTGCAACAACTGGGAATAGAGACCAGGGGCTTATGCATGCTAGGCAAGCATAGGATCAATTGGTCTTCACACACATACCCTGTTTCTTGTTCATAACTTCTTCTTATCTGCCATCCAGTACTCAAGTGATACATATGAGGGGTTGGAGAGATGGCTTAGGAGCATAAGCTGTTCTTCCTGAGGATGGGGGTTCAGTTCTTAGCATCCACAGGGTGGCTCACAGCTGTTTGTAACCCTAGTCCCAGGGGATCTGACAACCTGTACCTTTAACACCAGGTACAGAAGTATTACACAGATATACATGCTGGCAAAACACCCACACTCATAAAATAAAAATAAATAAATCTTAGGGGGAAAAAAAAGAAATATATATAAGATGAGAGAATTACCTACGATAGGGTAATGGAGAGCTTCCCTCTATGTGTCCAGGGTCTTCCCCAGGCATCAGGAACCTGACCTACCTACACCAGGAGGGTGTGGAAATAATGAGAGGCTGTGGGCCCTAGGAAGCTACTAGCTCTTACCCCGGTAACGTTGTCTGGGGTCATGAGCCAGCTGAAGAGCGAGTTCAAGGCCTATGCCTGAAGAACAGCCAGAGATGAGCACATTCCGAGGCTGAGGCTGGGAGGCCATGCTGATCCTCTCAGGAGCCTGTGGCGTCACCCGCACAGCCGCCCGCCCGTCACACCCTCACCCTCCTAAACCCCAGCCACCTGGTCCCCTGCGGAGCTGGGAGGCCAATGAGGACTTGGCGGAGGCGGATCCCCACAGGCAGCTGCAGAGACTCTGTTCAGTTCAGCAGCCTAACTCTCACCCAGCAGATGCTTCTCAGAGCCGAGCCTAGGAGCAGAAGGCCTGTAATTCCAGCATTGGCTTGGGAAAGCTGAGTCTGAGTCTGGGCTGTTTATTCACTTGTTTGTTTTATTTTTCTATTATTATTATTATTTGGATACAGGGTCTATGTAGCCCTGGCTCTCCTGGAACTAATATGTAGATCAGCTGGTCTCAGATTCAGAAAAACCTGCCTGCCTCTGCCTCCAAGGTGCTGGGATTTAAGAGGTACGCCACCACACTTATAGGCTGGTTATTCTCTTCTAGGCTGGCCGATTTAGTCTGAACCTGAGTCAGTTCTCTCCTTCCACCTTGTGGGTTCCACGGATCCGACTCAGGTTGAGCTGCTTGTCTGCAAGCGTCTGCACCCTGTGGGCAGCTTCACCAGCCCCCTGCCCCCCCTTTTTGTCTCTTTTGAGACATGTTTTTTTCTCTGTAGTCTAGGTAGACTTGAATTTGAGACCTTCAGCTTCTTAGGTGCTGGGGTCACAGGTCATACCCCGCTTATAAGTGGCTTGTAAGTGGTTTTAAGTATTTCGTTAAGGTGTGTCAGCGAGCTTAAGGGGCGAATGGGTATTCCTTCTCTTACCGACTGCCTGCGAAAGGCCTAGTTGCACAGAGGAAGAAGCAGAACGGATTCCTGAATTCTCCACTGGCAGAAGTCAGTCAGAGCACAGTGGAGACAGAGGTTGGAGGTAGAGAGAGCCCTTGCCCAGCATGCATAAGGCCTGGCTTCTGTCCCAGCATTCCCTCTCCTTAAAAAGCTGGTTGGAGGTCAAGAAGTTAGACTACGGACAGCCAGATGTCTCAGTGGATAAAGGTACCCACTGCCAAGTCCAACGACCTGAGTTCAATTCCAGGGACTTGAATAGTAGGAGGAAAAGAGAGAACAGACTTCCTGAAGTTGTCTTCTGACTCTCCTGGAGAGCTGTGACATTTGTGCAAGAGTGCATGCATGCACACATACACATGATGAATAAATAAGTGTTAAAGGAAAAAGCAGTTAGACTGCCTGAAGAACTTCCTAGCAAGGGGCCATGGCTAGAACCTTGTGACAGCCTAACCCTTTGGAGAAGGCTGTCTCTGGAGAGAGGAGATTCTCTCTTTTCTCTCCACCCTAGGGAACCCCATCTCCTCCAGCTACATGGGACCCCGCCCCCTTCTCTCCAGGGACAGAGATTCTTTGTCTGAGGAGCCCAGACTGGGAGGGAGCAGTTTGGCACCTCACTGTTCCCCAGGGAGGGGCATTTAGGAACAGACACACCGCTTTGCTTTGATTTCTCCCTGGGCAAATCCCCTGACTCCTGCCTGTCTACACCAGTCATCGGCAGAGCAGAGCAGTCCCTGACTGGGGTGGGTTGCCGCCCTTGAATGATCTGAAGGCGAGGCAGAAGGAATGGATGCCAGTTCCTCTCCTTGGAGATTAATTGGAGCACCTGGGGTGTGGCTCAGTGGCAGAGTGTTCACAGAATAGGAGGCACTGGGTTCTATCCCCCCTCCATAAAAACAAAAGATAAAGTTTGAGGGCTGGAGAGGTGGCTCAGTTGGTCAAGTTCTTTCTGCACAGGAATGAGGACCTGGATCCAAGGACCTGAGTTCAGATCCTTAGCACCCTCGTAAAAAGCCAGCCCCTGCCTAGAATCCAGTCACTGTGGAGGAGGAAGAGGCAGGAGGCTCCCTGGGGTTCAGTGCCCAGGAAGCCTAGCCAAGCTGGAGAGCTCCAGGTTCAAGGAGAGAGCCCGCCACACACACACACACACACACACACACACACACACACACACACGTGCACACACAGGTGGAAGGGTGATAGAGGAAGACAGCCAACGTCTGTCTGGCCTCCAGTTACAGCGGCATACATGCGCTCGCCCCATTCCATGCACATACACAGCACAAGAACGTACACAGAAGTTGGTTGGAAAGCCAGAAGTGCGTTTGGGAGTCCATGGTGAAAGTTTAAGGATGGTACTGAATCCCAAATCCCAGGCTCATGTGGGCAAATGGAGGTTTAGAGAATGGTGAGGACAGTTTGGGCATCTGGGGTGAGCATTATGGAAGAGGTGGAGTCCCAAAGCCTTTGAGGGGGTCCGTGATGCCGGGAATTCTTTCTTTGCAGGCCTGGAGACAGCAAGGGTTAGGCGTAGCTTTATACCTAACCTTAACCCCATGTCTGAGGGAAGGCTGAAGGTTATTTTATCTTATTTATTTATTTTCCGAGACAGGGTCTCACTATGTAGCTCTGGCTATCCTGGAAGTCACCCGCTCTGTAGACTCGGAGAGATCCCGCTGTCTCTGCCTTCCGAATGCTGGGGTTAAAAAAGCATGCCTTCAGTGTGTGTGCTTCAGTAAGTAAATAAATGTATAAATTACACGTAATAAATAAATTACATTTATTTAGTGTGTGTCCAAAGGGTGGGGAGAGTGTGTTGCCATGGCACGCATGTGGAAGTCAGAGGACAACTTTTGGGTGTCAGTTCTCTCTTTCCATCTTGAGGGTTCCTGGATAGAACTCAGGTCATCCGTTCTGGTGGTGCCTCTCCGTGCTGAGAGCTCTCTCTAGCTCTGAGGTCGAAGGTTTTGATCAGGCTAGGACAGCCTTTCAGAGAGCCAGTCTGGGAGCCAGCGTTAGGCTGGGACTAGGCTGTCCCCGCCCCCGGCCTCCCCCGCCCCCAACTCCCCTCTAGGGCTGGTAGGCGTGGTCTATCGTCCTTGTGGTGGAGTCCTGCAAGAATGGCCCCTCATCTCAGCCAGCCAATCAGCGCGTGGCTCACACTTCGCAAACTTTTTCCTCGGTGCAGCTGTGGGTCCCCCCCCCCTCCCGCCTCCGGCCCGGGCCCCTCCCGGCTAAGGCGCTGGAGCGCAGGGCGCGGCTAGGGCGGGGTCTCGGACAGTCTCCTGCAGATCCTCGCAGCCTGCGGCTGTCCAGAGTGACTGCTCCCGGTGGTCAGCCCAGTCCACAGCCCCCTTGGCCTTAGCGCACCAGGTCCCGCTGGGATGAGAAGTTGCCGGAGACTGGACCAGCCCTGCGCCGGCCTCTGCCTGCTCCTGGCCTCTCTGCAGCTCGTGTCCTGGACGCTGGCTGGTGAGCCGGGAGGAAAGGCTGGAATAGCATTTGGGGATGCAACGGAGAGGTCGTTAGTAATGGGTGCGATGGTGATGTGAAGATCCTAGGGTCTAGCTCTGGCCGATGTGTGCATGTGACCATTGAGGAGGGGGATTTGCTAGGAAATGTATTTACAAGCTGGTGTGTGAAGGTGCTGCTGCTGGGTGTGGTGAAGTCCCAACCATCAAGAGGCAGAGTTAGGCGGTTTGCACGTTCAAGACTAGTCTGAGCTTCGCACTGAACTCAAGGGCGTCTTGGGCTCCACAAGCAGACCCTGTCTCTAAAAGGGACATGGTGGGTGTATGGGGCGTGGGCTGTGGCTCAGTTGGTAGATGTGCTTTTCTAGCATGTACCAAACTCTGGTTCCATCATCAGCACTATATAAAAAACGTACCCAAACCCCAGGACTGGGACTGTGAGAATTGAGAGCCAGTCTGAACTATATACTGAATTTGAGATCAGGGGGCTATATGACAGCTTGCCTATAAAAATGTATTTTATAGGGGTTTGTGTATATATGTGCCCTTGGGTGTGAGGGTTGGCTGGGACTGTGTAATAGTGGGTGACAGGGCAGTCCCTGCGGTCAGATGGGAGAGTTCAACGTGCCTGTGGAGATGTGATTCTTTTCTGCCCTCTTCTCTCTTTCTTGTCTGTTGTATGAGATAGGGTCTCGTGTGGCTTAGGCTGGCCTGGAACTCACCGTGGAACCCAGGATGTAGCTTTGAACTTCTAATCCTTCCGCCTCTGTCCTCCAAGCACTGGGATGCTAGGTCTCGAGGCGCTGGGGACGGAACCCATGACTTCCCGCATGCTAGGGAGCACTCTCTCCACCAGGTTTCACCCCTTATTTACCCCACGAGGACGGTTTGGAGAGTAAACACGTGTTACAGGTGTGTCTATTTGTCTTTGGTTGACTGTGGATGGGATTTAGGAGTTTATATTATTGCCCATGGGAGCATGAGAGGCTGGTTCTGAGCTGGGTGGTGAGTGGAATGGACAAATCAGGAATTCACAGCTTTCTTTTAAAATTACATTTATCTATCTAGTGTGTGTGCGTGCGCGCGTGCGTGTGTACACTTGTGCCACAAGAGTGTGTGTGCTGGTCAGTCAGGTGACAAATTTAGAGGGTCAGGTCTTTCCTTCCAACCTGTGGGCCCGGAATCAAACTCAGGTTATTAGACTTGGCGGTAAGTAGCCCGCCCCAGCCATCTCACGGAACCAGTTACCTTTTGCGCTTCTCCCAAGGGCTTCACACCACGCTCTCTTCTTTGGGACCCGCCCCTCTCGTCCCCTCCCCTCCCCCACTCCGCCACAGCATCAGCACCATGGACAGGGCCCACGGGAGGGCTGCTCCGAGGGGCGAGGCTGGGTGGGGCTGAGCGCCGGTAGAGGGGCAGCCAAGTGGAAGTTGCATCTCACCCCAGCTGCAAGATCCTGGGGTAATTTTTCCTGAAGAATTTCTCAGGGCCCCAAGGGGGTCCCCCAGGGCAAAGGGACGGGTGAGTCACCGCTGACGCATGCCCAGCTGTGAGCATCTGGCCTGGTGCCCCAGCCACGCCTCTCAGGCTTCTGCGGGTGACAACGGTGAGAGGACCCTCCAACTGATGGGTGACCGGGGCCACTGTGACCTAGATCACCTCCCCGAGGTAAAGGAAGATGGCCTCCCAGAGGTCACGTGCGCACACTCTCCCGGTTTCTGCTGAGTCTGGGGAGGTTGCAGCCAGCGCCGAGAATCCGCGTTGGCCTATGCCCCATTCCCACGCTCACAACAACCTCAGGGTCATGCAACCTCAGGCATTCCTTCAGCATACAAGACCCCGGGGACTCCTGGAATGTGCAACTCATGGCCACACCCAGGCAACCCCATCTGCCACCCAGACGGGGGCCCTCCTGCATTTTCAGTCTCACTCATGCTTCCCCATGGCCCACAGACAAATGCTGTCATCTTCCACAACCAGTCACCCACTCAGTGGCTTGGTCATATTTTCCCTTGCATGGCGTGGGAGAATCTCCTTCGGGTTAAAGTCACCATCTCCCGTTGCAAGCCTGGCCTGTTGGGGGTTATATGGTGTGGAAATCTCGCTGCCAGGGTACCCACTCATGGTGAGCAGTGGCATCAAATGTAAATTTTTCTCTTTTTTTTTCCTTCTTTACCATTTCTTTCTTTTGTATGCGTGTGTGCATGGCGCAGTGCACAAGTGGAAGTCAGAAGATCTGAAGGGGTCGGTTCTCTCCTTCCGCATGTGGGTTCCTGCAGTCAAGCTCAGGTCATCAGGCTTGACAGCGAGTGCGTTCACCTGCTGAGCCATCTTGTGGGCCCTCAGAACTTTTCATCTAATTAACTGCCTATACCTCAGCCAGTGGCAAGTCCTATGCTTGCAAAACTTCATGCATTTATTTTGGGGAATTCCATCTGTGACTCAGCTGGATCCCCACCTGCCCCCCTCCACATCTTAGCTCCACCAGGCATCTATCTCCCTAGAGGTTTTGACCGAGGCAGGGGGAGGGTGTATGTGGAGGAGAGTTTGGGCAGCTCCTGACCCCTCCTGTATGTCCCACAGGCTCAATGGCTCCTTGTCATGGAGTCACGAGAGAGAAAGGGCAGTCTGCCAATGAAAAGGTCAGGGCAGAGAAGACTCAAGATTGAAGCAAGAGTCTTTTGGGTTGGATGGCAGAAAGGACTTTTGAAACCGGAGTGAGCAGTCGCTAAGGGGAGACCCCTTTTCCTAATGCGTAGAAGCTGGGGTCTGTGTGAGGTAGTGCAGTCGTTGACCTATCCCCTCACACGCACAGATCCCTGTGTTCCACCCAGTGCTGCATAAATGGGGCATGGTGATGCATGCTTGTAATCTCAGCACTCTGGGGTTGAGGACAGAGGATCAAGAGTTCAAGGCCAGCCTGGCCTACAGTAGACCTTGTCTCAAAAACGAAAACAGACTGAGCTGGGCACAGTCCCTCTACTGGATGGTGTTGGAGATCTGTCTTCCCAGGGGCTCCCAGTCTGGAGGGGGTTTCTGGGATTGATGGAGATGACCTTGTGGTAGCAAAACTTGAGAACCCAAATTCAGTCCCAGGGGGGCTGTCATCAAATACTTTTTTTTTTAAAGATTTATTATTATTTTTTATATGGTGTTCTGCCTGCATGTGAGCCAGCAGGCCGGAAGAGGGCACCAGATCTCTCTAAAGATGATTGTAGGCACCATGTGGTTGCTGGGAATCGAACTCAGGACCTTTAGAAGAACAGACAGTGCTCTTAATTGCTGAGTCATCTTTCTAGCCTCAAATACTTCTTTTTAAACTTTAAAAAATTTTATTGTAATTTTACATGTGTTGGGGTTTTGCCTGCATGTATGTCTGCAGGAGGATGTCGGATCCCCCTGGAACCGGAGTTACAGACAGTTGTGAGCTGCCATATGAGTGGTAGGAATTGAACCCAGGTCCTCTGAAAGAGCAGCTAGTGCTCTTAACCACTGAACCATCTCTTCAGCCCCCATATACTTCTAGCCTGGCCACTGAAGAGATACTTACAAATGGGGGGGGCAGGGAGGAGAGAATATCAAGAAAGCAAGATTGATAGTTGACTGTCTGATTTCAGACCTGAGCCATGAAGAGGAACACAGGGAAGGTAGGATGGTCAAGAGTGAGGGTACAGGAACCTGAACAGGACTCTACAAAGTTTGGAGGGTAAAGGTGGTGGCTGGTGTGGGGGTCTGCACCCGAGTTCATGCCTCTCCGAGCCTTGTCCCCCAACCCAGTTCTCAGTGGCAAGGTTAGCTGAACCACCCTGGAGTGAGGTCATGGCAGATTGAGCAGTACCTGGTCCCTGCCAAGAGTCTGGGTCAGGGGGTTAGTGGGACAGTTTGCTGGGGGAGAGGACAGGCCAGGGGCTTTGGGCCCAGGGGAAGCCTTCACCCGCCCTGCCCAGACCATGTGGATCCAGTTAACACTGGCCAAACTGCCTGGGTGGGGCTACATCTACATGGCTTGGCTTAGGGGCCTGTTGGGCTAGACCTGTCCTTTCCTTTGTGAGATGAGAGAGGGAGAGGATCAGGGGGTTATCAGAAATAGGATGGTCAGAAGGTGATAAAGCCAGTCAGGGTGCTATGGAGGAACTTGGGAAAGATAAAGGAAGAGGTCGGAGTAGAAGTTAGACAGGGAGTCAGACGGAAAAGCCAGGGAAGAGTTAGAGGAGAGAATAAGGAGGAGAAGGCTGTGGAGCCTGGGAGTCACAGGGAAGGGACCGTGGGGCTGGGGGTCAGAGGGAGGAGGCTATGGGGTCTGAGAAGAGCACATCCTTACTCCCCTTTCCCCCTTGCGGGTTTTTCCTTGCAAGGGGGCTCCTTGCTGGGAATCTGCCCAAGGAGCCAGTGTGGGGGCGTAGGGAGAGGGGAAGGCTTGGCTCTGGGGCTCCAGCCAGGAAGCTTTGATTCATCCTAGAACTAGGTCAGCTTTTTTTTTCTCACCAAAAACTTAGGGGGGGGGGAACGTAGTCAACAGATTGATGTACCAGGAACATCTGTCGGGGAGTGGGGGAGATGCTGCTGGTCCCAGGCCACCCAATTCTTCCTGGAGTGTTGACACACTTGTGAGGAGAGGAGACCCCAAAACCTGAGCAAGAATTACGGAGTTTGGGGCTTTTGTTTTGTTTTGTTTTAAACTTCTCCATGTTCTAGTCAGTCTCATTAAGTTGTTCAGGCTGGCCCTGAACTCACTGTGTAGCTATCAGGCCTGTGTACCAGCAGGCCTGACCGCGCCTCCTCACCCTGGTGTCTCTCCACAGTGGAGCCTGTGGATGTGCTGAAGGCCTTGGG
>CM053747.1:14857147-15074829 GCA_028658305.1 Pachyuromys duprasi | reverse complement strand
GCTGGGGATTATGTGCCCCCTTCCTCGCAGGGTCCCCGAGGTCTGATTGGCCCCAGAGGCCTCCCTGGCCCCCTGGGACGCCCGGTAAGAATCTCGTTGGCTCCCTGTTTGTGTTTTATTCTTACCTGTCTTCCTCTTATATATGTGTGTGTGTGGCCCAGCTTTCTCCTTTCACCATGCGGGTCCCTGGACTCAAACTGAGGTCGTCAGCCTTAGCAGCAAGGGCCATTACCCGCTGCCCCCTTCCTGTCTCGCTCCCTCCTCTCCTTGCTTTGTGGGGACGCAACTGCCTGCACCAACAAGCAGGGTGTGGAGGCCAGGGTGCAGTTGTAGGAGTGTTGCTCTCTTTCCAGCTCGCTTGAGGGGTTTTTTATTTGTTTGTTTTCCGAGACTGACTTTCTCTGTGTAGCCCTGGCTGTCCTGGAATTCATTCTGTAGGCTAGGCTGGCCTAGAACTCCCTTCCCTGCCTCTGCCTCCCAAGTGCTGGTTTTTAAGTGAGGGTTTTTCTGTTGTTTTTTCACTTTGCCCCTGGGGCTAGCTGGCCTGTAAACTTCTTATCTCCCTATAGGCGACTACAAGTGCTAACGGTTAGGCTTTTGCGCGGGTTCTGGGGATTCATGCTTGTGCAAGTGCCTTTACCCACCGAGCATGTGCCTGGCTGGAATATGCTTTCTGTGGCTGGTGTTTCCTTTCCTACACATGTCTCAGCAGCTCACACCCAGATCCTGACCTGCCCTGGTCTCACATCCTCTGTCCTCACAGGGTGTGACTGGCAGTGACGGTGCACCAGGTGCCAAAGGCAACGTGGTAAGTGTCCTATGTTCTCTCCATCCTCTGACGCTCCCAGCCCACGATCATCTATGGCCTTATCTACTTACTTATCTACTTATCTTCCTTACCCTCCACATCCTGACTCCTGGCTTTGCTGAACCCACCCCTTTCTCACAGGGTCCTCCTGGAGAACCAGGTCCCCCAGGACAGCAAGGAAACCATGGCTCCCAGGTTCGAGCCCTCAGTCCTGACAGTGGGGGTGCGGTGGTCAGCTGAGCCTCAGTCCTCCCTTGCCCAGTTTTACCATCCATCTCTCTCCGTATGACTCCTTCACTCTCTTTTTACGTCCCAGGGAATTCCAGGCCCTCAGGGTCCCATTGGCGTTCCCGGGGAAAAGGTGAGCAACTTTCTCATGTCATCAGGAAAAGCTTCTCTCAAGGGCCCCTTTGAGGGACTTCCTGCTGATGAATAGTCACATTCCAGAAGCCAGTCCAGCGTGACAGAGCGGCATTGATGGGGGAGGGTTTCCAGGAGAATCCCACCAGAGCTAGCAGACAGAGGAGACATTGTCAGTACAGAAGCCCTCACGGAAGAGACTCCCAAGATGCTGAGGACGGACAGCCCTTTCTGGGGACCAGAGAGCTCCCAGCTTTGTCTCTCTGCACATCCATGTCTTACTTCCTTGGCTGCTACTGCATGTGCGTGCATCTGCTGTGTGCACGCCCTTGTATGCATACACCTGTGTGTCCTAATTTGCTTTTCTCTTGCTATAATAAAACACTGAGCAAAACCAACTTGAGGAAGAAGGAGCTCATTTGGCCTATGCTTCCATGTCACTGAGGAAAGCCAAGACAGGAACCTAGAGGCAGGAACTGAAAGCAAAGGCCATGGGGAAATGCGGCTTACTGGCTTCGCTCCTCCTGCTTTCTTTTTGTTATTGTTATTTTTGTTGTTGTTGTTGTTTCTTTCTTTTTTATTTTTTTCTTTTCTTTCTTTTTTTTTTTTTTTGAGAGAGGATTTCTCTGTGTATCCTTGGCTAGCCTGTAGACCAGGCTGGCCTTGAACTCACAATCATCTGCCTGCCTCTGCCTCCCAGAGTGCCGGGATCATAGGCGTGCGCCACTGCGCCCAGCATTTCAGCCTGCTTTCTTACACAATCCAGGTGGGCTAGACCCTCTCACATTAATCATTAATCAAGAAAATGCCCCACACCCTGCAAACATGTGATAGGTCGGAAGGTGTAGGCCAGCAAAGGCAATCAGCTCCTTCAGGAATTTAGAAACAGGAGACGCGCAGACCAGGACTGGAAAGCCCTCACGTCTGTCTGAGCCCATCCTCCTGCAGATGGCGCTGTGGATGGGATGTCCTTTCAGAGAAAGGGATCTTCCCAAGTGTGGTGACACACCCCAACAGTCACAGTAACTGAGGGTGAGAACCAGCCTGGACTATACTGCAGAACTTTTGTCTCAATAAATAAGTAAATAAATGATTAAAATAAAATGGAACAAAGAAACAAAACAAAAGGACAAAACTAACTCCTAACTCCAGTTGATTTTATACTGGTTTTGTTCTTTTGTGGGCTGGGGCTGGGCCTTGTGGGTGGTAGGCAGGTACTCTACGACGGAGCTGCACTCCTACTAGGGAATTCTAGAAAGTTCTACCACTGAGCCATGCGTCCACCCTTCTCATTTTATTTATTTATTTATTTGTTATTATTGGAGCTTCAAGACAGGGTTTCTCTGTGTAGCCTTGGCTGTCCTGAGACTCCCTCTGTAGAGCAGGCTGGCCTTGAACTCATAGATCCACCTGCCTCTGCCTCTGGAGTGCTGGGATTAAAGGCCTGGGCCACCATCACCCAGGTGATGTTTTTTTACATCTCTCCCAGATAAGGAGGATTTCGGAAGCTCAGGGAGGGCAAGCTGGTTTACCAGAGTCACACAGCAAACACTGGCAGAGACAGGACAGACGAGTGTGTTGCGGGCTTGCTCTGAGCCGCCTGGGCTCTGAGACTCTCAGGCCACTCTTACTGTTCCTCTTTTTTCAGGGTCCTCCTGGAAACCCCGGAATTCCAGGCATCCCAGGAGCCGAGGGCCCCCCGGTGAGAACCAGGAGCTGGAGGAAGGGGAAGGCTTGGGGGTTTGAATGGCAAAATTTAGCTTTTGATGACCTGATGTGTTTCTCCATCAGGGTCACCCAGGCCACGAGGGTCCCACAGGAGAGAAAGGGGCCCAGGTGAGTGAGCAGGAGGGTGGCGAGGCTGAGGAAGGGCAGTAGGAAGTAGCCATGGGCCAGTGAGGAGACAGAGGATACTGAGAACAGGGAAAGGTGGAACAAGAAGGCATTGACCTTATTTTTCTTTCAGGGTCCACCAGGGTCAGCAGGCCCTCAGGGCTATCCTGGACCTCGGGGTGTGAAGGTAGGTAACACTTAAGGGCTTGAAGGTGGGGTAGTTCATTAGTGTCAGAAAGCCAGCTTAGTGCCAGGCATGGCGTGTCTGTCTGTAGCCTCAGTATTCGGGAAGCGAAGGCAGGTAGATTGCTGCAAGTTTGAGGCTAGCCTGGGCTATATACAGTGAGTTTTATGCCAGGGAGGGCTGCACTGCACTGTTGTATTTTGAGACCCTGTCTCACCAACCAAACACTAAGAAAACAGACAAGACAGACAGACGCACATCCCTATAATCGCAGTACTTGAGAGAGGAGGATCAGAAATTTTAAGTCCACCTCAGCTATACAAGTTTGAAGCCAGCTTGTCACAAAATAAGATTTAAAAGGAAGCTGGGGATGTGGCTCAGCTGGTTTGCGGATGGAGCCCTGAACCCCATTAGACTCAGCATGGTGCTACATGCCTGTGGGTCTAGCGCCGAGGTAGTAGAGGCAGGGGGACTGGGAATCCAGTCATCCTTAGCTATGTAGCGAATTTGAAATCAGCCTGGGCTACATGAGACCCTGTCTCAAAAAGAAAATGAAAGAAAACCAACCAACCAGCCAGCCTATTCCGGCACTTGGGAGACGGGGGCAGGAGGAGCTCTGTGTTTTCTAGGCCATCCTGGTCTACACAGAGCATGCCAGGTCAGGTGGGCCGTGCTGCTGTCTCAAAAACAAACCAAAGAGTCCCTGGCTCAAAAAAATCAAAACAAAACAGAAAATATGCAAAAAAAAAAAAGAAAGAAAGAAAAAAATAATAGTATACTAATTTTGTTAGTTGCCCTTTTCATCGTGTTCTTTGCTTAACTTATAAACTGGATTTTGTCATAGTTTGATGTGTGCACAGAGGAGGCAACACAGATAAGAGCTGGATCTTATGCCTTCCGGCAACCCCTGGGGCTTCCAGCTTATTCTGGAGATAAGAGAGAGGCTGTGGCCGCAGCCTTTGCTGTATCTGAATCTAGTTACTTTGTAGCCAAGGGAGGGGACAGCCGCAGCCAAAAGCTTTCTTTACTGTGGTCGGGTGAATTAGTGTGGGGCTGAAGAAGGCCCTGCTGTTTCCAAGAGCATAGTTGCATCAGCTCCAACTGCTAGTTCATTCTTCAGCTGAGCTCAGTTCCTGGCTGAGCCAAGTGCAGTTTGTCAGCGTGGTGCAGGCAGGAAGTCAGTCCAGGGTATGCATGGGATGGGCACGCTGTCACCAGGCACAGAGTCTCCTTGTGGCCAGTACAAGGGGAGAAAGTCTCTCCCGCCTTTGGAATGAGGGCTGGACTCTGGAATGCTCTTTCTGCTGCCAGAAGGAACTGCGGACACTGTGTCCTCAGGAAGTAGAAATGAATGGCACAGAGGTTCCGCTTTCCCGGTTCTCACCACGCACATGAACTTGGTGGGGGAAGTGGGGGAGGGGGTGGTGGCTACCAGGCATGCAATGGGTAGGCGCAGCTGGGCCAGCACACTGAGGAGGGGGCCCTAGGGAAACAGGACTGTTTTCTTCAGGGCTGCCCACCGCACACTGGTCATCTTGAAACTGTTTTCACAATTTTAGGTCAAAGGAGGAAGTCCTGAACCTTCCTTAAGCAAGGAAGGAGACTGAGAGCTCTCTAAAAATGAATTTTTTTTAGGGTACCTCTGGTAACCGGGGTCTCCAAGGAGAGAAAGGAGAAAGGGTGAGAAGGAAGGGGTTCATTGGAGGGGAGGGAGAGGGAGCCCCCATAAAGAGCCTGGCTATGCCCCTTCCCTAAGGCCCTGACTTGTGACCCATGCCTTCCTCTGTCTCTTTTCTCCATTCCTTTCTCCCTTCTCTCTCCTTCTTTATCTCCATTTCTGTATGTCCCTCAGGGAGAGGATGGCTTTCCTGGTTTCAAGGGTGATGGGGGACCAAAAGGCGACCGGGTAAGACCAGCTCTAGATGAGGAGCTTTGTCGGAAAACACAGTGGGGTGAGCCGGGGTTAAAGAGAAGGCGGTCAGAGTAGGAAGGACAAACGGCCGGTTTCAATCTGTTTCTTTTCTGTTTCAGGGCAACCCGGGCCTCCCAGGTCCCAGAGGAGAAGATGGTCCAGAAGGACAAAAGGGGCCTGAGGGACTGCCTGGTGATGAGGGTCCCCCAGGAGCAGCCGGGGAGAAGGTGATGAGATGGGGTTCACTTACAGTTCACTACCCATCTCTGAACCTTCTGCTGCCCCACTCTCCAATCTAGAGATGGAATCAGGGATTCTCACCTGTTAGAAAACAGTTGTACTGTGGAGCCACACCTCAGCCCCTCACTGGGGGATTCTAGGCAGGGGCTCTACCACTGAGCCATTCACTGGGGCATTCTGGACAGGGATGTAATGCTATCACAATTTCTTTGTTGAGCATTGTAGAGTCACTCCTTGCATATACCTTCTTTTTAACCCCCATGGCGACTTTGTGTAACAGACCTTTCAAAAGATTTATTTTGTTTTTAGCATGCCATGATGGGTGCATTTCTTTAATTCCAGTGCCAATAGGGTGGGGGTGAGCCAAAGGTTCATGTATCTCTATGAATTTGAGGCTAGCCATGTCTGCATAGCGAGTTCTAGGACATCCAGAGCTACACAGTGAGATCCCCCTGTCTTTAAAAGGGGGGCAATTATTTATTTTGTTTTAAATGTTGTCTCTGTGGCCATTTCCTAGAGCTAAAGTCACAGGCGCTTGGGAGCTGCCTGATGTGGGTGCTGAGCCCTCTCTCCGGTCCCTGTAGTAAATGTATTGTCAACACCTTACAGATGAGGGCACTGGTTTGCCCTGGTGAATGAGCTCCTTACAGGCAAACCCCTCATAGGAACACAGTTTCCTTGGCTCTTACTCTGCTGTGCAGACATCTTGACCTTTCCCCTCCGGTCTCTAGCTTGCAATGTATGACCTTTGTTCTACGACCTTTTTTCTGTAGGGCAAGCTTGGGGTGCCAGGTCTTCCCGGTTACCCAGGTCGCCCAGGTCCTAAGGTAAGCGGCCATGGAACTGAAGGTAGGAAGGGCAAATGTAGACAGACTGATGCCTGTGGGTGGAGGCTGTGATCCGAGGGGGGAGGGGTGTACAGCTCATGTCATTGAGAGAGTGTAAAAAAGGACCATGGACCTTTTCTCAGATGGTCACTGCTCATGACCTACATGACCCTGAGTGAGGTTCTTGAACCCATTTTCTCAGCTGCTAAATGGAGTACCTGTGATGCCTGACTCATTCACTTGATGGCTTTTGGTGTGGTTGTTTGATTCATCGTTCAGAGAGGTGTAGTAGACCTTTCTATTGCTGTAACAAAACCATTTGAAGCTGGATATTTCATGAAGAAAAGAAGTTTTGTTAGCATAGTTTTGGAGACTCCACTGATTTGGCCCTAGTTAAGTTCCCTCCCTGGCAGAGTTCCTTTATTAGGGGATAGTGTCATGGCAAAAGCAGGTATAAGTTAGAGTGATCCCACAACAGGACAGGAAGCCAGAGATGGCATGGCCATACTTACTCCCTCTGAAGCACTGAGTTTGAGTCCCAGCACCCCTGTGAGAAGCTGTGTGTGATGCCACACATGGGTGGAGACAGGAGGGTCCCTGAGGCTCAGTGACCAGCCAGTCTAGCCAATGAGCAAGTTCCAGGTTCAGTGAGAGACCTCATCTCAGAGTTAGGGAGGAGGAGCCAAGGAGATGGGTCAGTGGGGGAGAGCTTGCTATAACAAGCACAAGAGCCTGAGTTCAAATTCCCATCATCCACTTGCATATCTGGACTGGAGAAATGGCTCCGCAGCTGAGAACCCTTGTTGCCCTTCCAGAGCTCAGTTCTCTGCATCCACATTACAACTGCCTATAGCCCCGGCTCCAGGGAATCTGACATAGTCTGTCCTCTGCCAGGACTCCCACATATCAACCCCTTCTTCCTTTCTCTCTCTCTTTCATTAAAACAAAACAAAATTCCTTTAAATACTAAGGGGGAAAAAGTCAGGCAAGGCCTGTGTGTGTACCTGTGATGTCAGGGCTGGGGAGGGAGGGTCTGAATCAGGAGGATCATTGGGGCTTGCTGGTTACCAACCTAACTCCACGTTCAGTGAGAGACCCTGTCTCAAAGGAATATGGTGGAGAGCGATAGAGGTGGATGTCAGATGTCCTGTTCTGGCCTCTGCCTGGACACATGCTCATTACCATACAAACCCAACAGTGTGTGCACCTGCACACTAAAGTGAAGTACAGTCAAAGAAGGCTCCCAGCATTGACTTCCACATGTATGTGCACTCACAGGAACACATATACAACAAACACAATTCCTCTTGGGTGAGGGAGATAACTCAGTAGATAAAGGTCCTTGCCTCCAAACCTGATGCCATCTAGTTTGGTCCCTAGCACCCAAGTTGTGGAAAGAGAAATGTGACTCCTGCAAGCTGTCTTCTGACTTTCACATGTGTGCTGTGGCTGACATGCACAGAAGATAAGTAAATATAGTAAAAGTGCCTTGGTTTTGCTGAGACAAAATCTCACTGTGTAGATCAGACTGGTCTTGAACACACAGAGGTCCACCTGCTAAAACCTTCTGAGTGTTGGTCATCAAAATGTTTTTTTTTTGGTTGTTGTTGTCGTTTTGTTTTTCAAGACAGGGTTTCTCTGTGTAGCCTAGGCTGTCTTGGACTTGCTCTGTAGATCAGGCTGGCCTTGATCAAAATGTTTTTTTTTAAAGAATCTTTTCTAAATGTTTTTTTTTTTTTTGAGATTTGTATTTATCTTTGTTTTATGTGTATGGCTGTTTTGCCCGCCTATGTGTCTGTGAATCACAGATGCGTGCAAGTAGAGGCCAGAAGAGAGAGTGTCAGATCCCTTGGAACTGGAGTTACAGATGGTTGTGAGCTGCCAGGTGGGCGCTGGAGGAAGCAAACCCAGGTGGTCTGGAAGAAGGGCCAGTGTTCCTACCTGCTGAGCCATCTCTCCAGCCTCCATTAAAAACCTCCTCATGGAATCTAACTGGGCCCCATGAGAACTATGTGAATCCCTTCCTGTTAGTCCTAACATCCTAAAGACCTCCCACCACACTACGCCCCTTAAAGATAGCCCATCCACATTCTCACACTAAGAATCTAGCTACCAGCACAGGTCAGGGGGCGGGTCACACAAAGACATTGGAATCCCGATGAGGACACTCAAAAAAACTGAGATCTTTCCAATCTTGAATTCATTATAACCCAACATAGCGTACGAATATAGAGATATGGCTATGGAGAAGTGCATGTGCCAGCGTTAGGGACAAGAGTGCGTGCGAGATTGTGCTTTCTGTCTGAGCCACACCCCAGATGGCATCGCAGGTGTCTGAGTGTGTTGGTTTATGTGAAGTCACTCGGGAACTTGAAGATATATGGGAGCAACTGCAGAGTTCTCCTTTAAAAATCGCACTTACGGGCTGGAGAGATGACGCAGAGGTTCGGGGCTCTTGCTGCTCCTGCAGAGGACCTGGGGACCCGTTCCCTGTTCCCTCATGGTGGCTGTAATTTCAGCTCCAGGGGATCCAGCGCCATTTTCCGTTCCCGGTGGGCACTAGGCACACACAGATACACAAAGGACAGCTTGTGGAAGTCAGTTCACTCCTTCCACCATGTGGGTACTGCAGACCAAGCTCAGCTCGTTAGGACTGGCGGTGGGCACCTTCACCCACTGAGCCATCTCATTCACTGGAAGCAGAATTGTTGCTGAGTTCCACATTTTTGCTGTTTGGAGTTGACATGGTTGTCTTGCCTGTACCTCAGGGGAGACCAGCTTTTGCCGGCAACTTACATTTGGTTCGTGGTCTTGAATGACCCTTTGACTTTCGGCTTGGTGGCAGACAGGAGCCACAGCCATCACGAACCGGGAGAATGGGGGTAGAGGAGAGAGGTGGGGAGAGAAGAGACAGGAGAAAAAGGGAGAGGAAGGGAAAGGAAAAGGGAGACGTTAGAGAAAGGAGAAAGTGATATGGAGATATGGGAGAAATGGAGAAGAGGGAAGAGAGAGAGAGAGACAGAGAAACCAAGGCACCCAGTCCCATTCAAAGACACACTTGCAATAACCTAACCACCTCTTACAAATTCCCACCCCTTTTTTGTTGGCCTTTGAGTTGCTTTGTGTGTGTGTGTGTGTGCATGCGTGCGTGCGTGCGTGTGTGTGTATTTGTGTTCAGATGTGTGTTAGCCTCCCATGTGTGCAGGTATACCTGAGTGTGGAAACTGGAGGCTGGTGTCTTCCTCCATCACTCCCATTTTATATATGGAGGCAGGGTCTCGCATGTGAGCTAGAGCTCACCTATTCTAGTTGTCTTGCAAGTCAGCTTATTCCTTTGGGAACTCTGTTTCTCTGCCTTCCGGATTGCTGCCACACCCACTCACCAGCCAGCCGGCCCCTCTTGATTTGTGTTGAGACAGCGTCTCATGTACGCTTGCTCTGTAGATGCCACCACACCTGTGTTACGTGTTGCTGGCGGTGGAGCTCAGGAATTTCTGCACGCTGGGCAAGTGCTTTACCAGCTGCGGCCAGACAATAATAGAGTAGGCCACCTAGCGTTCTCCTGTGCTTCTATACGTGGGTGTGGGTGTGTGCAACTGCACATACGTGTACACACGTATCACATGCGCATAAAAATTCTGAGTGATGAGTGACTGATGGCTTTGTGTAGACCTGAGAGAAGAGCGTTTAAGCGAAGGGAGGGAGCTGTGCAGAAATTACCTGGGGCATTTGGAGGAGGGCAGTGTGGCCGCTGTGGGGTGAGAGTCAGAGAATAAGGTGGGGAGGAGGGTGGAGGGCCGTTCTGAGGAGCCTGGGGCTGGAGAGGATGCCAGGAGGCTGGAGAGGATGCCAGGAAGCCATTAGATTCAGTAGGCTAAGGAAGCCTCAGCAGATGGAGCCAGTTCTGCCTAATGCTCACTCATCCCTGAATCTTGTGTCTCATTCTCTCTGTTTAGGGGTCTGTTGGATTTCCTGGACCCCTGGGACCACTGGGAGAGAAGGGCAAAAGGGTAAGTTGTAAGCCAGAGGGTATGGGAAGGGTGGCCTGGTCCAAGCGGATCAATGTGTGCTTGTGAATGCCAGGAAGAGGGTGTCAGGGCAATTTGTCTGTGCTTGTTAAAGACTCCCTCTGTCAATTAAGGCAATCCACCCCCACCTTCCCCCCCAACGCACACTATTGTCTAGATCAGATTAGCCTCAGTGAGACTCTTCCTGGATGCTTCTAGATTGCCTCAAGCTGACAACTAAAGCTAGCTATCACAGGCAGGGCTGGAGGGCTGACTCAGGGTAAGAGCACTGGCTGTTCTCCCAGAGGACCGGAGGTTGGTCCTCAGCGCTCCTTCTGTAGCTCTGGCTCCATGGGATCTGACGCCCTCTGCTGGCCGCTGGGAACACCTGCACTTTTGTGCACCAGCACTCCTATCCCACCCCAGCAACACACACACACACACACACACACACACACACACACACAATCTTACTAAAAGGAAACCTGACTGGCATAGCTCTACCCCTTGTCAACTGGATGAACACATAACCTTCCACTTCCGTTCCCCAAAGTCTCATGCTTATTTTTGAATGTAAAATACAGCCTAATTTTTAAAATCTTACAGTCTTTCAAAATTCCACTGCTTTAAAAGTCAAATTGAAGACAAGTTACAGTGCCACGGAATGTAACTCCCATTCCACATGGGGAGAATAGTGGCATATGATGGGGAAAGCCTGGCCCAAAGCAAGGCCGAAAGCCAACAGGGTACACCAAATTCCGCATCTCAGTGTCTGCTGTCTGGGGCTTAGATGGTCCCGCCCCTCCGGAGCTGCTGCTGGCAGCATAGATCTCTCCTTTGGGCTGCTTTTTCTCCCTGCATGCGGCTTTCTTTTGCAGACATCCCTGTATGGATACATCCCCACCTGTTGAACACTTAAGTGCATGTGAGTCTCATGAAGCACAAGGCAACTCCCACTTTCTCTCCGTTTTGACTTGCTTTCCAGGGCAAAGCAGGGCAGCCGGGGGAGGAAGGAGAGCGCGGCACACCAGTAAGGAAATGATGGCTGCTCCACATGGGGAGGAGGTGGGGGGGGAGGACCGGACTGAGCGGAGACGGGGGTAGTGAAGCCATGAGTGGGCAGGAAAGAACAAGTCCTGTCCCTGGTGGAACCATAGGGGATTTTTGGAGGAAGGAACCTGTGTGTGGTGTCCCCTCCCAGGCCCACCCTCCCACTCACTTCTGTTATGTGCTTTTTTATTTTTATTTTTTCTTAATTTCTCTCTGTGCAGGGCCCCCGTGGAGACAGAGGACAGCCAGGGGCCACAGGCCAGCCTGGCCCCAAGGTATGGGAGTGAGTAGGGATGGGAGATGACCCAGGGCCCTTTGTCTGTCTCAGGCTACCTCAGCTCTCTGCCCGGTCCTTCCAGTTGAGTGTGTTCTGGGTTTGAAGCTCATTCCTTCTGTTCTAGGGTGACGTGGGCCAGAGCGGCTCTCCTGGGGCACCTGGAGAAAAGGTGAGTGAATATGTGTGCATTTGTGTGCGTGGGGGAGTGAGTGTGATTCTGAGAAGTGTGTGAGTGTGTCTGTGAATGAATGTGGATATATGTGTGAATGTGCAAGCGTGTGCGCATGTGTGTGAGTCATTTTGCTAGCAACCAGACTGGCTTTTAAGGTCATTTTTGTGAGTCTTAAGTGCAAGACACTCAGGAGGGGTGAGGTAATGACTTCTGGTTCCATTTCAGGGTCTTCCTGGTCTGCAAGGTCCCCCAGGATTCCCTGGACCAAAGGGTCCCCCAGTGAGTGATATCACCCTGACCCCAAGTCAGTGGGGGAGGGGCACAAGGGAGGGTAGCTCCGGTTCTGAATCTTCGTTCCCTCTTACCTTGTTCCCCAGGGTCCTCAGGGGAAAGACGGGATACCTGGCCACCCTGGGCAAAGAGGAGAATTGGTAAGTGACCCTTGACCTCTGACTCCTGACCATGTTGGGCCCTTGTGTATGGGGTGGGGTGTATGTGGGTGTGCATGTGGAAGCCAGAAAAAGATGCTGGGGTCTCCCTCTATCTCTCCCCATCTTGCTCTTTAGGACTGGGCCTGAAGCTTTCCGTTTTGGTTAGGCTGACTGGCCAATGATTCCTGAGATTCTCCTGTCTCCAGTCTCCAGTGGGGGGTCACAGGCATGAGAACTATGCATGGCTTTTACATGGGTGCTGGGGATTCGAACTCTTGTTCTCTTGCTTGAATAGCAAGTACTCTTACTCACTTAGCCCTCTCCCTGACTTCCACCTTATTTTTTGAGACAGAGCCTGTCACTGGAATACGGGGTCACTGACTAGGTTAGACTGGCTGGCCGGTGACCCCCAGTGAGACCCTAGTCTCTGCCTCCCCAGCACGGGGATTAGGAATGTGGACCGCACAACTGGCTTTCTACGTGGATGCTGGAAGGCTGAACTCAGATCTTCTTGCTTGCATGAAGAACACTCTGCTCACTGAGCTCTCTCCCGGGTCCCTCGGGCTCTCCTTTCTTCCTCCCAAGTAACACCCCTTTCTGTTTCTCTCCTTAGGGCTTCCAAGGTCAGACGGGCCCCCCTGGACCAGCTGGTGTCCTTGGTCCTCAGGTCAGAGTGGACCTCCTCAACCCTCCCCCGTTTTTCATCACCCGAGGAACACATGGGCTGGAGGTTTGGCGTACTCTGCACCCCCAGGCTGCTCCAGATGTCCCTTGCTTGTTTCCAGGGAAAGGTGGGGGACGTGGGGCCTCTAGGCGAGAGGGGGCCCCCAGGACCCCCTGGACCTCCCGGTGAACAAGGTCTGCCAGGCACAGAAGGCAGAGAAGGGGCCAAGGTAAGAGTTTGGACAAATCGCCCCACCCTGTGGGCCTCACACTGTGTGGGGAGCAGCTGGAAGCAGTCTGAGGCTGGGAGAGACACCATTTCTGAGGCTAACTTCACGCCTTGGCTTCCCGCAGGGTGAACTAGGACCCCTGGGAGCCCCCGGGAAGGAGGGGCCACCTGGACCCATGGGCTTCCCTGGCTCCCAAGGAGCCCCCGGAGACCCAGTGAGTATCTCTGGGGGGTCCACCGGAGTGTGGTGCCGTGGGGTAGAGAAGAGAAGGCTCTTCAAGGTCGGCTACAGAGATGGCAAACAGGACGGGGCCCTGGAGAAAGATATTAGCGGTGGCCAGTGAGAGGGCTCAGCAGGTGAAGGGGCTTGCTGCCAAGCATGATGAGCTGAGCCCCAGGACCCACATGATAGAAGAGAAGGAGAGAACTAACTCTTGCTAGTTGTCTCTGACCTTGACACGCATGCCACAGAAGGTGTGCGCACAGATGCACACACATACATACATGCTTGCATACACACACACACACACACACACACACAGACATGGTAGTGACAGAGACTTGGAGTGGACAGAGCTACAGAACTCGGGGTCCACCTTCAGATAAGGCCAGAAATGGTGAGGGTCCCCAAAAGTGAAGGCAGATTTTTGGAATCCCTGGGAGATTTTCTGACTGGTCATTTCTTCCCCCAGGGACCCATCGGTTTGAAGGGTGACAAGGGTCCCCCTGGGCCTGTTGGAGCAAATGTAAGTGTAAGCACGCTGGCTGGATGGGGAGAGGGCTGGAGGGGACTTGATGGCCTCAGGATGGAGCCTGCGCTCTAGGGGAAGGTAGCCTGGAACAGACTCAGTCCTGACGCCCACCGCCGGAGTCTCAACTGGGATGCTTCCTCCTCTAGAACAGCTGTCATAGGACTGGGTGGGGAGCTGCTCAGTGGGTAAAGTGCTGGATACACCAGCATGAAGATCCGAGTTCAGAGCCCGAGCACCTGAGTGAATGTCAGGCAGGCTTGGTGGCTCACCTTTGATTCTAGCCCGGGAAGCCAGAGACAAGGGGTCCCCAGAAGAAGCTGGTGGGCAGGATGAACACCTCAGCTAGCTCTAGGTTTGACTGAGTCAGACAGGGAGATAAGCATGGGGCTGTGTGGGTAGCTGAGGGATGGTTTTCCAGGTAGAAGCAACAGCATGTATAAAGAACCCCAGGTCGGGACCAGGCCCTGCAGGTTTGAGGAACAGGGAGGTCTGTGTGGCTAGGTATGTGAGTGAAGAGAAGACGGTGGAAGGTGATGGGGGCAGTTCATTCATGTGCTCAAGTTGAGGAAGGTGGGAGCCATTGAGGCCTGTGGAGAGGATAGTGCTCAGGGGTGTGCTCTGGCGGTGTATAAGACACGGCCCTGGTGCCCAGAGCCCTGTCAGCCTCTCCACCCTTTTTCCAGGGCTCTCCGGGTGAGCGCGGTCCTGTGGGCCCCTCTGGTGGCATTGGGCTTCCTGGCCAGAGTGGTGGGCAGGGCCCTATTGGTCCTGCTGGCGAGAAGGGTTCCCCGGTAAGTATCTGTTGGGTGGCTTTTTCTGGAAGAGATTTGAACAAGCACCTGGAGTCCACTCCAGATAGGACAGCAACATCTGACCAAAGAACTGTTTCTGTGGGCTGGAAAGATGATGGCTCAGTGATGCTCTTGTAGAGTACCTGAGATCAGTTCGCAGCATCCACATTGGTAGGTTCACATCTGCCTGTAACTCCAGGTTCAGGTGATCTCTCACCCTCTTCTGGCCTCTATTAGCAATTGCACTCATGTGCACATACTCACCCATTCACATACATATGTACATAATTAAAGATAAAATTTAAAAAAAAATATCACCTTTCCCAAGTTCAGCTTAATGAAGCTGTGAGTTTATTGGGATTACTTACAAGAGAATGGGTGAGGAGTGACTTACAAAACCAGACTGACTCAAAGGTAGCTGCATCACAGAATGGCCATCCCAGCCCGGCTCATGCTCAGAAGAGCTGTGTAACCACTTGCAGGCAGCTTGACAGGCCAAAGACTTTCTTCCTAGTACCTGTTAACTGCTTCTATGGCCTTGAGGAGAGAGCCTGGTGAACCCTGTAAGTTTCAGGTTTGAAACTTGAAGTTTCTGAGACTTGAAGGTTGTTTGTATCCTGACCTTTAAGGAGCTCTCTATAGGATAGATAGACAAGTTATAGTTCCTTTATTTTTATTTTACGTGCACTGGTGTTTTGTCAATGTGTATGTCAGTGTGAGGGTGTCAGATCCCCAGGAACTGGCATTGCAGACAGTGGTGAGCTGCCACGTGGGTGCTGGGAATTGAACCCGGGTCTTCTCTAGCCCAATTTTTTTTTTGCTCCTTTCTCTTCTTTCTTTCTTTCTTTCTTTCTTTCTTTCTTTCTTTCTTTCTTTCTTTCTTTCTTTCTTTCTTTCTTTCTTTCTTCCTTTTCTTTTCTTTCTTTCTTTCTTTTTTTTTTTTTGAGACAGGGTTCCTCTGTGTAGCCTTGGTTATCCTAGACTCACTTTCTAGACCAGGCTGGCCTCGAACTCACAGAGATCTATCTGCCTCTGCCTCCCAAGTGCTGGGATTCTAAGCATGCGCTGTTACACCTGACCCTAGTTTCAATTTTAAAGAAATTGCTACACAGATTGTTTCACTGTCTTCTTCTTCTTCTTCTTCTTCTTCTTCTTCTTCTTCTTCTTCTTCTTCTTCTTCTTCTTCTTCTTCTAACATCTCTCCTTCTTCCTCCATCAGGGAGAACGGGGTGCTCCTGGACCCACTGGCAAAGATGGTATTCCAGGGCCTCCGGGGCTTCAGGGGCCCCCGGGAGCTGCGGGGCCTTCTGGTGAGGAAGGAGACAAGGTGAGAGGACCAGGAAGAGGGACAGCACAGGGAGGAGAGGATGGGGCTGATAGGGGTGGACACTTCCTGATGTGTTTGTCCTACAGGGGGAAGTAGGGATGCCTGGCCACAAAGGAAACAAGGGAGACAAAGGAGATGCGGTGAGCGGGGACCCTAGGGAGGGTGTGGTGCTCATGGGTGCCCTGGGATCCCTGCTCTGCTCGGCCCGGTCTTGGCACCTAGCTCATTGGCACTGAGTGGCTAAAGAGCCCTACTTGAACACTCTTTGAACCCTGAGAGTGCAGCTCAGTAAGAAAGAGCCCTCTGGGGGGTGGTGAGATGGCTCAGTGGTAAAGGGCTTGCCAATAAACTCAATGACCTGAATTCCAGCCCCAGAACTTTCATGGTGGAAGAAAACAATTCACTCTCCTAAGTTGCCACACACATGAACACACACACACACACACACACACACACACACACACACACACACACACACACACACACTACATAAATGTAGTAAAAACTTATGGAAAGGCCCCTCTTGGCCTCAAAATCCTCTATCCCTTCATGGTGAGAATCTACTTTGGCCTGGGGCCAGCAACTTTTCTCTCAGAATTTAAGCTCCAGACCCAGAACCAACAGGTTTCACTCCATCTCAGGGAGAGTTTTGTTTGCTTGTTTGTTTCAGATAAAAGAAGAATTCATGTAACTTAGGCTGGCCCCAAACTTGCTATGTAGCTGAGGCTGTCCTTGACTTCTGACCCTCCTGAGGGATGGGATCACGGGCTTGCACCACCATGCTCAGCTCTGATAGAATTTTCCACTTTGTTTCCCCCTTCAGGGACCTCCTGGACCAACAGGGATAAGGGGTCCAGCGGGCCACCCAGGCCCTCCGGTGAGTGCTCCCAACTTGGTGATTATACCCTAGGTCCTTGAGGTGAAGACAATGTGTCACTCTCCTGAATAAAATCCCTGTGTCCTTGCCCAGCCTTGGTCTCCTCTCAATGCCAACACCCATGACAAACCCAACTCCAACCCCGAATCCCATCTTAGCCCGTACTCTCTGCTTACTGCTTTGATCTTCATCCAACTCAAATTTCCAAATTAAGCAAATCCTATCTTACTCCACCCTTATTCTTACTGTCTGTCCCAACAAGGTCTGCCCCCTCCAGTGCTGGCCTCAAATGGGGGCGTGAACTTTGAATTAGACTCTAGCCTTGCCTTAATAGTCAATTTTATGTTACCGTTGCAAAAATCACTGAAGCCAAATAATTTATTTGGGTGACTCATGGTTCTGGAGGCTGGGAAGTCCTTAATAGTGGTGTTGGCATCTGTCCAGGGTCTTCTTGCTTTATCATAATGTAGTGTGTTAATAGTAAGTATGTAAACGTGGGTCTTGTCTTATGTCTTCCTATAAAGCCACTAATACACCATCGTGGGTCCCCACCTTTATGACCCCATCTGATCCTAAGTACTTTAAGACCCTTCCTCCACATACCATCAACGTATAATCTTGGAAGGAGGCTGGTGGTGTGATTTAGTTGGCAACATGCTTACCTATCATGCCCAAAGTCCTGGGTTCCAATCCTAGCACTCTGGAGCCAAGGCATAGTAGTCCATGTCTGTAATCCCAGTACAAGGGAAGTGGAGGCAGAAAGATCATGAGTTCAAGGTCATCCTCAGCTACAAAATAAATTTGACACCAGCCTAGGCCTCATGAGAGCCTGCTTCAAAATAACATATGGATTCTGTTGAGTAGCCTAATCCAAGGATTTCCCTGAGGCCCTGAGATGTAGAGAAAGAATGTGGTTCCTCCTGTAAACCAGGAACATGGTTGGCAGAGGTGGCCGTGGCCTGGGACCAGGGCCTTGAAGGAGTTGTGGCTTCGGATCCTGAGAATCCAATTCTTCCCACCCTAAGGTGCTCTGGTTGTCAGTCCTAAGGCTGCTGTATGCTGACATCCCTGAGCGACCCTGTGCCCCATTTTGCAACACCGACTGATTAGCTTCTTTGGACTTTCTTCTAAAGTGTGATAGCTTTCTGTTGACCTTGTCCCATTTTCCATCTGTATATAAGATGTCATATATCAGTGGCTGGAGAGATGGCTCAGTGGTTAAGAGCACTGTCTGATCTTCCAGAGGTCCTGAGTTCAATTCCCAGCAACCACATGGTGGCTCGCAACCATCTATACTGGGATTTGATGCCCTCTTCTGGCACGCAGGGGTACATGGAGACAAAGCTCTCGTATACATAAAACAAATAATTTTTTTAAATGATGCTGCATATCTTAGTAAGCTTGCTTAGCATAAGACATAGCTTGTGCAAGACCTCGACCCCAGCTCTCTGTCTTCTTTATTTTCGCATCTGCTGGCCACCTCCCTCTTAGGAATGCTGTCACTGAAGATAGACTTGATGGCCCAGGTCAGAGCGTCACCGAATCATGTTAGGTCATAACTTCCAACCTAGCCCTAAAATTCATCTCAACTTCCTACAAACCCTGCTCATAACCTTACCTGAGCCACGACTCTGACTCAGCATGTGCCATTAACTCAAAATGTCACCTGAGCGCCACATCAAACTAAAACCTGACTCTTACCAGATTTGATCCTCTGCCTTAGTCCCAATCTTTGACCCTGTCTGCAACCTTGACATCGCCTGTGTTTGTCCCCATCTTCACAGGGTGCTGATGGGGCTCAGGGTCGCCGGGGACCCCCTGGCCTCTTTGGGCAGAAGGGAGATGATGGAGTCCGAGGTTTTGTAGGTGTAATTGGTCCTCCAGGCCTGCAGGTAGGTGTGTGAGTTTGGGGGTGCCGCCTTTTGATCCCCTTACCCTGGGCTCTAGTCTCTGTGGTGTGTGTGTGTGTGTGTATTTGTGTTGCTGTTCCTGTGTCTTAGTGATATATATAAAGATGAAAAGCTTAGAGGGCCAGATATAATGGTGGATGCCTTTAGTCCCAGAGCTCAGGAGGTAAAGACAGGTGGGCTTCTGTGAGTTTGAGGACAGCCAGGGCTACATAGTGAGACTCTATCTCAAAACAAACAAATTAAAAGATGAAGGTTGGCATGGACGCATGTGCACTCGGAGGAGGAGGGTCGACACGCTTTTCTTCTATTGTTGGTCAACTAATCTCTCTTTTAACATTTAGTGTGTGTGTGCGTGTGTGTGTGTGTGTGTGTGTGCACTCACATGCTCATTCATGCCATGGCCCATGTGTGTGGAGGTCGGAAGATGACTTGCAGGAGTTAGTCCTCTCCTTCTACCATGTAGATCCCAGGGATCAAACTCAGGCCACCAGGCTCTGTGGCCAGCACCTTCACCCACCAAGCCATTCCGACAGCCCTCCCCACCTTATTTTTGAGGCCACATCTCTCACTGAACCTGGAACGCCTTGATTTGGTCACTGGAGGCTGGGATATTCCGGGGGTCCTCTTGTCATTGCCTCCCAGCGCTGGGGTTGCAGGCGAGCTCTGGTGTATCTGGCCTTTTGAGAACGGGCTGTAGGGATCCAGACTCAAGTCCGCACACTTGTATGAGAGCTGCTTTGGCCAAATGGGCCACCTCACCAGCTACATTTCACTCTCTATTCCACAGGGGCTGCCGGGCCCTCCGGGAGAAAAGGGAGAGGTTGGAGATGTGGGATCCATGGTATGAACTCCCTGGGGGAGGGGGGGGATGGAAGATGGAGGGGAGAATGGGAGTGGCCATTCGTCCATCTGGGAGCTCTGTCATCCAAAGGGTCACACACATCCTACAGGCTATTTGTGGCTACTGTAGTCTTTCTGGTGGAGTCATGGGAGTTCATTGTACATTATTTGGTTCTTCAACAGGGTCCCCATGGAGCACCAGGCCCTCGGGGTCCCCCGGGGCCCAGTGGATCAGAGGTGAGAATTCTGGGATGGGCAGAATGTCTCTATGGGTCTGCCACACTTCTAGGGACTCACACTCCCCTTGCTGTCTCTCCAGGGCCCCCCAGGGCTGCCTGGGGGAATAGGACAGCCTGGAGCTGTGGGCGAGAAGGTAAGAGGAGAATTTGAACTTGTCCAAGATGGAGGGTACAAGGCCTGTCCCTATTGGCCACAGCTGCACGGGGACCCTCCTCCCTGCCTGTCAGTGGGATGATCTCTTTCTATTTTCTTTGCCTCTCACAGGGTGAGCCAGGGGATGCTGGAGATGCAGGACCCCCAGGAATTCCCGGCATCCCTGTAAGTCTCTACAGAGCATTGGCCTTGTACCCACCATAGGGAACTGCTGACCTAGAGCAGCTCAGGCTAGTGTGATCTCCAGGCAGTCCTTAGAGCTTCCCTGACCCTAGACCAATGGCTGTCCCTGGTTGTCTTGATGAAGGATGCTTCCTCGAGGAAGATCTCAGGGATGTCCACTGCACAAGGGTGCAGGGCTAGGGGAACCGTTAGGGGTTTAAGTCCAAGGGACAGACCTTGAACTGAAGGTCCCCAAAGTGGGGCCATTTTGTAATGCACCTGGAGACAGCACATGGGCTAGGACAGATGATGACCATGCCGTCATCCCTGACTCAGCTAGTTCTAGCACTCTGTAACACTTGGGTTACCTAGGCTACCTGAGTCTGTGTGTGTGAGTGTGTGCCCACAGAGGCTAGAAGATGGCCTTGGATTCCCCTGGGGCTGGAGTTACTGGTGGTTGTGAGCTGCCTGATGTGGGTTCTCGGAACTGACTTTGGGTCCTCCACAAGAGTAGTATGTGCTTTTAATCACGGGGGGTGTTTTCCAGCCCTTTAATCTTTTAAAAATATCTATATATTTATTATTATTGTGTGTGAGGGTGTGGTGCATGCGTGGAGGTCAGAGATCAACTTTTGAAGTCAGTTCTCTCCTACCATGGACTCTGGGGATTGAATCAGGTTGTCAGGCTTCCAAGGCAAGGGCCTTTATCCAGCGTGCACTCATCTTTGTTACCTGAAGAGACCGAGCCACTCTGACCTTTGACTTCTGACCTCTGTTTCTGCAAAGGGGCCCAAAGGCGAAATTGGCGAAAAGGGGGATTCAGGTCCGTCAGGGGCTGCTGGACCTCCAGGCAAGAAGGGTCCCCCTGGAGAGGATGGAGCTAAGGGGAGCATGGTAAGTCCTGGGAGGAGACAGAGCAGAGTCTGTGGGGCCCTCGTGATATTAAAACCTGATCCCCAAGACGGACCAGAGAGCTCTTCTTCCTGTTTGTTTTAATTTCTCTTTTCCATTTTTTTTTTAAATTATGCGTGTGGGTATTTTGCCTACTCATGTGTCTGTGCACCACATGTGTGTCTGGTGCGTGCAGAGGTCAGAAGATGATGTGGGATCCTCTGGAGTTAGAGTTACAGATGGGTGTGAGTCACCATGTGGGTGCTGCAGATGGAACCCTGTTCCTCTGGAAGAGCAGCCAGGGCTCTCAACCACCGAGCCGGCTCTCCGGCTCCACTTCTTTCTATTTTCTAATTCTCTGAGCCACCTAGACAAAGACTGAATGAATAGATGCAACAATGAATGAATGAATGAATGAAACATGAAAACATAATAGAGAAGCCGGGCCCTCCTGCTGGTCCCACCCCTTGAGTCTTGGGGATATAGCCAATACTTTACTGCCTGAATATAAAATCCCAACCCTTTATTTTGTGTGCGTGATATGTACCCTGAAGCTGATCTGGGGACACAATCTGGTGTGTGAAGAGGTCACTCCTCAGTGAGATGTGTTCAGCAATCAGTTTTTATTCTAGGGTCCCACAGGACTCCCTGGCGACCTAGGACCCCCAGGAGACCCTGGAGTTCCGGTGGGTGTAAACTCTCCCTGTAGCCCAACCCCTACATGTCTCTCCATCTACCCCCAGGGCCCCTAAACCTGGACAAGCTGAGAGGAGTGAATGGCTCCCACCCCTCCACCCTCATCTTTACCCCACCTAGCCCAAGCCTCTCCCTCCCACTGTCTTTTTCCTAGGGTTTGGACGGCATCCCAGGGGAGAAGGGAAATGCTGGTGATATCGGGGGACCGGTGAGTGGGGACCAAAGGGGTTTGGTGCTTGGGAGTGCGCAAAGCTGGTGATGGGGGAGTGGGGTGCCTAAGGCACCAGCAGGGGCCCCTGTGATTGGGAGTGGTCGGAGGGGGTGTGTCCATGGGACTGTCTTCAGCTCTGAGTTGATGCTGCAGCTGCTCTTGCCTAAACAGGGGCCACCTGGAGCTTCCGGGGAGCCTGGTGCCCGAGGACTCCCTGGCAAGCGGGTGAGTGATCTGCCTAAGCGTCTCATGCCAACCTTGTCTGCAGTAGTGCAATAGCTCTACTCTCCACACATACCCCTCTCCTGACATAGGCCTGAACGCCCCACACCCGGCCCTCAGGCCCCTCATGCTCCCCCTCCTCAGGGCTCCCCCGGCCGAATGGGTCCAGAAGGCAGAGAAGGGGAGAAAGGCACCAAGGTGAGCACGCCCGTGGGATGAGCCCTGCGGTACCTTCCCTGGGGGCTCATCAGTGCTCAGCAGGAAGTCCCACCCACATCCATTTCAGGGAGATGCCGGTCCTGATGGGCCCCCAGGCAGGACAGGCCCCACTGGGGCTCGAGGGCCCCCTGGACGGATTGGGCCTGATGGTCTTCCAGGAATCCCTGGTCCTGTGGTAAGTAATGTGGAAATGGGGAAGGGGCAGCGTGGACGGGGCTTCTAGTTTGGGGCCTCCTCACAGTTGGGGAGCCAACTGTGGGGAATGTTCCCACTGGGTGCTGGTAGACACCTCTGCTCTGTCTCCTTCTCAGGGTGAACCAGGCCTCCTGGGACCTCCTGGGCTGATAGGTCCTCCAGGACCCCTGGTAAGAGACCTCTCTATCCCTGTGGCTACAGCTCTGAAATCACAGGCACCCAGGGACATTGAGTGGGCAGTGGTGCTGATGGTGCAGGCTAGCCCCTTGCTGCCAATCATCTGTGCATAATGTCCCTCCATCTTTATGATCTGCACTGAGCCCACACACCAAGCCTTTACACGCCTTCTACGACAGCCCCCATCTTGGTGCTCTAGGCTGACCTCCACTGATGGTCTAGCCTGACCACTCCCTCTGTTCCTGACCCCTAGCATCCTCAGCCATCGCTCCTCCAGCCCCCATTTTTCCACTACCCCTCCTGTCTCTTGACAGTCCACTGGCCCCCACCCTTGGTCATTCTCATTTACGGGGTGGTTCTCTGGTAGACTCCCCCCCCCCATCCCCTGTTTTCAAGGACTCACAAACTGGACTTCACCTTTTCCCAGGGTCCACCCGGCCTCCCAGGGCTGAAGGGAGACGCTGGCCTCAAGGGGGAGAAGGTAAGCTAGCCTTCCCTCTGTGGTTCCCACATCTCCCTCACCTTTACCTCCTGCCCTGGCCAGGGGGCTGGGAGAATTGGGCATTTCCTGACCCTGCAATGCATTCCTTCCCAGGTTCCAGGAGGAAAGAAAAGAAAAGAAAAAGCCAACATGTCTGTTTCTCATGCCTTTCTCTTTCAGGGCCACATTGGGCTAATAGGCCTCATTGGTCCCCCTGGGGAGGCCGGCGAGAAAGGCGATCAGGGGTTGCCAGGTGTGCAGGGCCCGCCAGGCCCCCAGGGAGATGCTGTGAGTGTGTGCCCTGTCCGGGGTGGGGAAAAGTGTTCAAGGGGGGCGGTTTGAAGGGTTTGGGATTCTGGATGGGGGAGGGCTGTGTTGGGGGAATGGGGGCCTGTAACTGGGGACTGTCGTGTAGGAAGCTATGTCTGGGTACTTGAGGGCCTTCTAGAAGAGTTGGGAGTCTGTGTGTGGCTTTAGAGGTCTGTAGAAAGACATCTGGGTAACAGGGCTGGACCCTTTTAAGGCTAACCCCACTGTCCCTGTTCTAGGGTCTTCCTGGTCCTGTTGGCTCATTAGGACACCCTGGGTCCCCAGGTGTGTTGGTGAGTGTGGGGATATTGGTGGAATGGGGAGGTCACCATGACGGGTGGTATCGGGACATATTCCTTATGTCTTCCCACAGGGCCCTCTGGGACAGAAGGGCTCCAAGGGGTCCCCGGTGAGTGACACTGCCCCGAGGAGCTGGCCTCCACACCCCAGCTCCCCACCCGTTTCTACCCCCCCCCCCCCCCCCCCCCGTCCAGCCTCTTCCCTTGTTCATTTGCTCACTCGTCCTGTGTTCAGCAACTGCTTCTGCGTTTCTGGAATCGGAGGTGCTGTGCGTTGTGGGAGAGTTTTGATCTCTGTAAAAGGAGATAGCTTTGCTGAAGGAGCTGTGGCTTGCAGGAGACTCAGTGTGTCGATTTTAGAGGACAAGGGAAGGAAGCACACAGCTGAGGCTTATTTAACACAGGACAGTAGGAGCCTCTTTTTGGGCCCTGTGTGTGTGTGTGTGTTTACATGTGTTTACATGTGCGCACCTGTGCACATGTATGTGAAAGTATGGACACATGTATACGTGTGTGTGCCCTGCTCTGGGCAGGGAGAAAAATGTGCAGAGGGAGCTGGCTTAGAGGAGGGATGCAGGGTCAGGAGTGGTGAGGGAAGCAGGGGCTGTAATGAGGATTTTAATGTGGGAAGCTTTGTCTGGGAGCTTGGGGGGCCTCTAGAGTGGTCCTGTGCAAGTCTATATCTATCCATGGATGGATGGATGCAGTTATATATGCATGAACATGCATGTATATGTGTGTGCATCTGTGCACCTATATGTTTAGGTGTATGTGCGTGCGTGTTGCACATGCCTGTGTCGGTGTTGGTAGAAACAGGTCTAACTGGTCTCCATGGACAGGATTCATTCCAAAGTGACCTCTCTCGTAGGGATCTGTTGGGCCTCGTGGAGACCCTGGACCAGCAGGTCCTCCTGGGCCCCCGGTGAGTTCCCAGAACCTGGAGGGGGGCAGGAATTGGGCTTGGGGTATTCCTGTTGGGTCCCCCGGAAGCCAGGACAGTATTCCAGTCTGTGGCTCAAAAGTGCCGTTCCTTGAAAGCCTGGGAGGATGGCGGTGACCTCTTGCCATTCCATCATCGGGGAGGCGGGAGCAACAGGATCGGGAGTTCAAGGTTAGCCTCGGCTACGCAGTGGGCGTGAGGCCAGCCTGGGGCCCATGAGACCCTGCATCGAAACCAATACTCAAAAGGGTCGCTCCAAGGCAGTCTGAGCTTGGGGTTGTGATAGTCCCAGAGAGGCCATTTGTCTGCTCTGACCTGGGCTTGTCTCCCTCGATTCTTTCTGTTCCACCCATCTCCCCCCGACCCCGTATTTCCATCTTTTTACCCATCTCCATCTCAATATCTATTTCACTTATTTCATTCTCTCCTCCCACTCGTCCCCATGTCCTCCCCCTCTTCTTGTCCCTCTCCTTCCTCTTCTGAATCTGCCTGCCTCCCATTGTCTGTCTTCTCCTCTGCTCATCTCTGACTCTTCCTCTCCTTTGTTCCTGCTCCCTTCTGAGTCCAGGGTCCCCCTGCTGAGCCACATGGCCTGCGCAGACGCCGCCGCCGATCCGTGCTGGACACCCTGGAAGGTGGCCTAGAGGAGGTGGTGGCCTCACTCAATTCTCTGAGCTTGGAGCTGGAGCAGTTGCAGCGACCTCCGGGGACAGCTGAGCGCCCAGGCCTCACGTGCTATGAGCTTCACCGCAACCACCCACACCTGCCAGATGGTGAGGTCTGGGTCCCTCCGGGGAAGGGCAGGTGAGCATTGCAGCGTTTGTATCCACTGATCCTTTGGGTCTGGCTCTGCGGCAGGAGAATACTGGATTGACCCCAATCAGGGCTGCTCACGGGATGCCTTCAAGGTTTTCTGCAACTTCACGGCGGGAGGCGAGACCTGTCTCCATCCAGACAAGAAGTTTGAGATGGTGAGTGAATGAAACCATCGTGTCTTTTCCTCACCTCTTCCATCTTTGGCCGCCTGTGAGACCTTATTCTACCCTCCTACCTATGTCAAGTAACATCCTGTGGTAGAGTTCCTAAATCCATACCTTCAGGCAAGGCTGCTGCCCAGCGACAGAGCACTTGCCCACATTCATGAGGCTCTGTGTTTCATCCCCAGTACTTGCCAGGCATGTACAGGAGGGGGTGGCAAGGCGGTGGGGGTGGAGTGGCTGGATTCCATCCCCAAAGCCCAAAGAGCACGCATGGCCCCGGGCTCCATTCTCTAGCAATACCAAGCCTTCTGTCCCCTGTACCTGAGTGTGGGCAGGGCCCTGGTTGTGTCCAGTCACCACAGAGAACGCTTGGAGTTGCTGCATGTGGGGGTGAGGGGGCTGTGGACCCACCCACCAGCCCCGCTTGCTGGGCCCTTCCAAGGGTACCCGCCTGTTGCATCCACCCATCCTCGACTTCCAGTATGAGGAGGCAGAGGGGCCTTGGGCTGCTTCCTGATGGCCTTTCCATCCCCCTCCAGGTGAAACTGGCCTCCTGGTCCAAAGAAAAGCCTGGAGGCTGGTATAGTACCTTCCGCCGAGGGAAGAAGGTGGGTTTCCGAACACTGACGTGGAGGGCGGCGTGAGAATTGGTGGGAGCTGGTGTGGGAATTTGGGGTGTGCTATTAACAGGGTAGACAGATAAGGACATGCGCTTCTCTACGAGGCCCTGGGCTCCATTCCTAGCACCACATAAATCGGAACTTCGGTGGTTCAAGGTCATCCTTAGCTTCGGGGGTTCAAGGTCATCAGGAGTTGGAGACTAGTTTGAGCTACTTGAGACTTGGGAGAAGTGTCAGGTCTGCTGGTGGACTTCAGATAGACTGAGTCTGGGAGTCTGGGAGGTATGCTCCTCAGCAGGAGCGTGGGCTGATGAAGCCCCTCACGATACCTTGCCCTATTGCAGTTCTCCTATGTGGATGCTGATGGCTCCCCAGTCAATGTGGTCCAGTTGACGTTCCTGAAGTTGCTCAGTGCTGCAGCCCTTCAGAGGTTCACTTACTCCTGCCAGAACTCAGTGGCCTGGCTGGATGAAGCTACCGGAGACTACAGGCACGCCATCCGCTTCCGAGGGACCAACTGGGAGGAGCTGTCCTCCAACCAGACAACAGCAGCTACTGTCAAGGTCTCCCATGATGGCTGCCGGGTAAGGCCATGGGGCCATGGGGCTGGCTAGGATGGAGCCGGAAGACTTCCCTCACCCTCCCTCTGACTCACCCTCTATGCTCTGCCATGGCCAGCTGCGGAAGGGACAGGCGAAGACCCTCTTCGAATTCAGCTCTTCTCGTGCTGGTTTTCTGCCTCTGTGGGATGTGGCTGCCATTGACTTTGGCCAGACGAACCAGAAGTTTGGGTTTGAACTTGGCCCCATCTGCTTCATCAGCTGAATTTTTGAAGTGGGAAGGAAGTTGAAGGGAACCCCAGGAGGGGTTACTTGGTGCTGAGGCTTTGAGGCCGTTCTGTTTATCACCAGGGATTCCGGATCCAGGGCTGTGCAGCTCTGTTGTTTTCCCCCTTGCAGGGGTAAGGGTGGAGAGCCCAGATCCCTCCTTCTATTCATCCCAGGTGGCATAACCAAATGTCTGCTGGCTTTCTTCCCCCTGTCCAACCATCCACTGCCTCCCCGCAGACCTCCATGCAGTGAGCTTATAACTCAGAGCTGATGAAAGCCCCGTCACCTGCCTCTCCCTCCATCAGTGCCTCCCTCTTCACCTTTTGGTGCTAACCCTTCTCATAGTTAAGCACTGGATACCTCTTGATCTCTGGCTGGGACCCTTCCCCCTCATTCCTATTCTTTCTCCAGTACGAGGTGAAGCAAGATCAAAGCGGGACTTCCTGCCCCTGAGATAGATATGCCTTCCTTCTGCTTCCTTGACCCAGCTCTGCACATTCTCCCCTCCCTACTCTGCCCGACTCCTATGTCCCCAAGCAGTCTGGGGACCAAGATGTTGGGCACAAATCAGGATCCTAAATGGTGCTGCCCTGCTCATAACGGAACTGTATGAAAAAGGGAATGAATGGTCTGTGGTCTATTTAATCTGCTTCCTTTTGAAGGAAGTCTGGGATATGATGAGAGATTCCAGAAGGATCTCTACCCTCCCTCGTCCACTGTTTACCCCTCCTCCCCAGGCCACAGGGCAAAATTGGCATCTCAAGAATAAACCAAGAAACTGTGCTCTTCTTTTTTAAAAGGTTTCATTTGTTGGGGGTGGGGGTAGGGTGGGCCATGCCACAGCGTGTGTGTGTGTGTGTGTGTGTGTGTGTGTGTGTGTGTCTATGGCAGAGGATGTGTGTGGAGGTCAGAGGATGTGTGTGGAGGTCAGAGGATGTGTGTGGAGGTCAGAGGATGTGTGTGGAGGTCAGAGGATGTGTGTGGAGGTCAGAGGATGTGTGTGGAGGTCAGAGGATGTGTGTGGAGGTCAGAGGATGTGTGTGGAGGTTGGATGACAACTTGCAGGATTTAGTTCTCTCTGCCAAGTAGGTTCCAGGGATTGAACTCAGGTCCTCAGCCTTGGTGGCAACGCCTTACTGGCTTAACTTTCTTTTTTGGTTTTTCAGGACAGGGTTTCTCTGTTTAGCCCTGGCTGACCTGGAACTCCCTCTGTAGACCAAGCTGGCCTTAAACTCAAAGATCCACCTATTTCTGCCTCCCAAGTGCTGGGATTAAAGACCCGGGCCACCACGATTGGCTTGCTCTGGGGGACATTTAAGATACAAATCATGGGAGCCAATACTGCCAACCTGAGTTCAATCTCAGAACCCACATGGCAGAAGGAAAGAACCAACTCTGGCAAGTTGCCCTTTGACCTTTATACGCATTGTGCTTTCCCCCCAACACATAAATGTACGTAAAAATAACAATTTAAGATTGAAGCCAGGCCTGGGATGGTGCATGCATTTAATCCCTGTCTTCGGGAGGCAGAGGCTGGCGGGTCTCTGTGAGTTTGAGGTCTGCCTGGTCTGTACAGCAAGTTCCAGCTGAACAGCCAGAGCTACATAGAGAGACCCCAACCCAAAGAACCAAAAAAAAAAAAAAAAGCAAAAAGATTCGAACATCCAAGAACCAACCATAGAAACTGAAAATATCCTCTTTTATTTTAAGACGGTCTTCCTTGAAATAATTATACAACCAGGGATTGTCTCAAACTCCCGATCCTCCTGTCTCCACTTTCCCAGTGCTGGGCTCACAGGCAATGGCCTCCACAGCTGGGTAATGCCCTTCTGGAGATGGAATCCAGGGAGTCATGCATGCCAGGCCAGCGCTCTGCAACTGAGCTCCAGTCCTCCATGTTGACAGTTATTAGACCCTCAAGTATCTGTCTTGCCTGGGAGGATGGATCCAGGGGTTCCCATTGGACCTGGTGATAGTTAGAGGTGAAATGAACAGCGTGTAAGGTCTGGTGACAGTTCAGGGTGAGTCTGGAGTGGAAAGGATTGAACTAGGAGTTGGGATTGGAAAGTAGGGGCCACGTGAATTCACCTGAAACTGAAGGCTGGCCTGCAGCTAACGGTGGAGAGTTTGCCTGGTATGTGCAAGATTCTCCGTTTCAATTCTTCCACCTCAAAAACAAAAACAAAAAAAAGCAAATGAGACATGATTGGGGGTGGAGATCAGCTTCCTCTGCATTGCACGAGCCTGTGGTTGTAGGTTAAGGCCGGGGTCACTTGAGTTATAGGTGGAAGGGTGAGTGGGAAAGGCTAGGATTGGGGGGTTGGGGAGATGGAGAAGTGGGCAAAGGCACTGGCATTCCACAAGCTTAGAACCTGAACTTAATTCCTGGGACCCATGTGAAGGCAGAAGAAGAGTACTGACTGCACAAAGTTGTCTTCCACACATGCTCCGTGGTCCACACAGACACAGACACGCAGACACACACAGACACACACACACACACACACACACACACACACACGAGCGGAATCCACAGCCAAGTACGGTGGCATAGCATTGGCGGTGGCTGCACAGGTGACATGCTGAAATCATGCAGCCCCGATCCTCACAGCTCCAATACACATCCTGCTTGGTACACTCGAGTTACCAAGAAGCAGAACCACAGAAGGTGAAAAGCAACATTAGTACATGTAGGGATGTTCCTGGTTCCCGGGACTGTGGACCAGGTCTTTGGTGGAGTAGGTCTTTGTTCCCGTTTTGATGGGTGCTGGGTCTTCAAGGTCAGAACGGTGCCTCTAACATGGCGTCAGTTGTACTAAGATCCAGAGTCCTAGAGCGAGACCAAGGCAAGAGGATTTTGATTGACAGCAGCCTGAGCCACTAAGCGAGACCTATCTCAGTTACAATGTGACTGATCTCACTGGGGGGATGTGCCGCCATGGGGACCTCCGGGGCTTGCGCCTGGTGTGGGCAAGGCGAGGCTCCGTATAGTGTCAGCTGAGATGAAGGTGGGGTTTTAAAAACAGTTTTGTGGAATAATGATCTACACAACATGCAATTCACTCATTTTAAATATACAATTAAGTGGTTTTTTAGCAAAATTCAAACTTGTCATACCATTACCACAATTTTAGGATGCTCACGTTACCCCAGGGAAAAAAAATCTTGTATCCATGAGCAACTGCCTGAGGCAGCCTCGCTTTAGTCTCTGTTTCCAAAGATCCACCTCTGCTGGACATTTTATAGACACAGAAGTAAAGGGCTCAGGGGGACAGGCTGCTGCCAAGCTTGAAGACTGTTTAATCCCTGGAACACAGCTGGCGGAGGGAGAGAACCAGTTCCTGCCCGTCGTCTCCCGCCCTCCTCACTTATGAACGCGCGCACACACACACACACAGCACTAAAATTAAAATTTTTGTTGGCTAGGCATGGTGGCACAAGCTTTTAATGCTAGCACTTGGGAGGTAGAGGCAGTTGGATCTTTGTGAGTTCAAAGCTGGTCTGATCAATACAGTTGAGTTCCAGGCCAGCAGGGATATACAGTAAGACTCTTCCTCTAAAAAACATAAGTGTGTGTGTGTGTGTGTGTGTGTGTGTGTTGGGGGTTGGGGTCACTTGAGGGTGCTCGAATCAAACACACCTTTGGTAATAAGTCAATGCTCTTAACTGCTAAATCCAACCCTAAAAAAGAATAATTTCTTTTTTCTTTTCTTTCTTTCTTTTTTTAATGGGTTTGGCACGGACTCATGGATAGAGGCTCTACCTTGACTTTCCCACCATGAAATAAGGGGCTGGGGTGTGGCTCTGCAGTAGAGCACTTACCTAGCATGTGTAAGACTCTGGGTTCCATTCCCAGCACCACAAATAAATAAATGCAGGTGGATAAATCGTGTCTTGGTGACTTATATTACCGGATTCAATGTAAAGGTTATGTGAACAGTCATTGCTTAGGGAATAGGGAGGGGTACACTCTCTGGAGAGCTGGCACTCAGCTGGCAAAGGGCTTGCCCAGCATGCACAAGGACCTGCTTTTGCCCCCAGCATGGTGTGGGCCAGATGTCATTTGCACCTGTATGGCATGTAGCAATCCTCAGCTACATATTCATTTTGGGGCCAGCCTGGGCTCCATGGGATCCTATCTCAATAAAACAATAAACAGCCCAGCCCCCGACTTAGTCAGTACAGTGCTTGGGTTGGATTACAAGCCTGAGGAAGTCAGCTGAATTCTCAGAAGCCAGGTGAAAAACAGCCAGACCTGGCGGCTTGTGCTCATCACCTCAGAGCCGAGGAGGCAGAGGCAGAAGGGTTTCCAGGACTCCATGGCCAGCCTAGCCTACTTGGCAGTCTCCAGGCCAGTGAGAGACCCCGTCACAGAAAGTGAGGTGGGTGACTAGAGAATGACAGTGGGGGCTGTCCTCTGTCCTTTACACTAAGGTCACAAGAGCACAGGTGCTCTGCACACACTTAAACCTGCCAGCACGCAAAACCAAGACGTAAAACTAAACACCCCACCTGGGCTCAATACTCCACACATACTCTATTAAGACAGAGTCGCATGTACACCAGGCTAGCCCCATGCTTGCTGACGATAATGATCTGGAACTCCTGATCCTCCTGCTTCTACCTCCCGAGTGCAGGGGTCACCGCTATGTGCTACCACGACTGATTTTGTGGTCATCTCGTGGTGGTTTTACTGAAGGCTTGGGGTGGATTCCCTGCCCTTGTGCATCCTGGGCAAACTCTCTGTCCCATGAGCTAATTCCTTAGTACATATTCTTTTTCTTAATTATCACAGTTAACAGAAGATTTGGGAAGGAAACTGAGTCAAAGATGGGAAGTTGCCATGCCCCATGTACACACTCAGAATTTCTAGACAGAGTCCTATGTAGCCCAGGCTGGTCTCAAACTCAGTATGTAGCTAAGGATGCCCTTGAACTCCTGGTCTTTCTGCTTCTGTTTCACAACCACCATGTCTAATTTTATACGGTGCTGGAGGCAGAATGGAATCTTGTCCGTGCTAGGCAAACTCTCTACCCCTTGAGCCAGGTCTCTACTACCATGTCCCAGGGTCCGAGTGCAGATCTTCCTTGGTTTTGCAATTCCACCCCACAAACCCCCAGGCTTGCCTTTTGGCGAAAAGGGATGATTAGTACATAGCTGAATGCGATGCTTTAATCAGCCAGGAGCCTGTTAATGAATGAGCAACTCAACTCCGTAAATTTCAGGTTAATTGACAAAGGTGTGAGGAGGGAATTCCAGTCAGAGCTCAGCTCAGAGCTTACCCAGCGCCATTGCCAGCAATCAGATGGCTACTGGGAAAGCCCCCAGCTGATTTGCATATTCAGCAGCTCTAATGAATCACTTTGTTTCCTCAGCACGTTCCCATAGCCCCAGGTCCCAGCTGAGGGTGCAGAGGCCAGCAAGGGGCTGCCTGGGCTGCACAGGCCACCGCTTGTGGGGGTGCCCAGCAGGGACTGTGCACCTGGGCACACAGCTGCGTCAGGCCAGGCACATGCGCTGACACATTCAGCTCATGCTGTCATCGCTGCAGCCCAAACCTGCATTCTTATATTTCAGCCTTTTTGAAGTGCATCCATTTATTTATTTATTTATTTATTTATTTATTTATTATTTCCTTTCCTCCTCTCCTCTTAACCCCTCCCTTTCCTGCTTGCTTTCTGCAATTTTATGCGGGTGTGTGTGCCTGTGTGTGTGTGCATGTGTCTGCGTGTGTGTCTGTCTGTCTCTGCGGGTGCGTCCGTGCCCTTGTTCACACAGGAAGAGCAGAGGAGGATGCCGATGTCCCTGCTCTCTCTCTTCACCCCTGCCCTGTCTTTTTTTCCATCAAACAGGATCTCAGTGAACTTGGAGCCATTGATTGATTCTCTTGTCCTCACACCCTCCTTTCCTCCCCCAACCCCTGCCCCGCCCCATGCTGGGGTTACAAGCTCAAAGGATCCCACCTGTGTTTCCCCGGAAGGAAGGCCGAGCTCAGCTCTACTTGCTGGAGATGCTTTTGTCCTCAGAGCCTCGGGCCAGCTACCTGTCTTCCTTCCTCCTCTCCCATCCTCCTTCTGTCTTGCCTTGTTCCTCCCCCCTTCCTTCCTTTCGTGAAATTTTGACAGAATCTCATGTAACACACAAGTTCAATGATATCACTGGTTACAGAATTTGGAGCGAACTTGGGCTCTCTGTGAAATTTGTTCTAAGCCTTGCCCCCCACATGTAATGAAAGAATGCCAGTTAACTCTCCAGCTCCTCGGCTACATCTCCCAGCTGTGAGGGTGGGAAGCCTCACCACACCGGCTTCCGGGGTGCTGGGGGTGGAAACCAGGGTTTTCTGTGGACTAGGGAAGTGCTCTAGCCACTGAGCTATGGGTGGAGACCCCCCATGCTGTTGTAGTTGAGGCAGGGTCTGGTTGTGTAGCCCAGGCTGCCCTGGGCCTCCAGATCTTCCTGTGATGGCAGGCAAGCATCACCACACCCAGCCGACAATGACCTTTCTACGTACCCACAAATCAGTGCAGGCAGAGCCAGCAATAAGCTCTGCCGTTCCCTGTGGCTCACGTGGCATCCGCCTTGGGGATGCCCATGTTCATATTCACCTGAGCTAGAATCCTAACTCCAGCCCTTCAGAGCTGTGTGAACTTGAGCATGCAGCTTAGCCTCTCTGAGTCTCACTTTAGCCTCTGTGGAGCCACTACAGGAGTGGAAATGAACATGGAACCCCTCGAGAGAGAGGGGGGAAGGAAGTCCGACTCAGAAGTCGTAGGAGTGGCTCAGCCTCTGAGCCGAGTTCCGCTTCTAAACCGAGTTCTGAGTTTCTCCATGACCGCAGATGAGGGCTCTATTTCCTGTCTTGGCAGAACCAGGAATCCTTACTGGGTCTCCTTGTCCCGCCAGCTCTAACCTCAATTCCCAGGCCTGTGATGGGAAGCACATGCCCTGGCCTCCTTCCCGCCCTCCTTCCCTCCTCTGCTCCCACTGAGGCCTCCTGAGTCATCCTGGCCTCCTTGGCCCCTTCTCCCAGGCTTATTCCCACGCCTCAGGGGCGGCTGCTTGTGTGTCAGAGGGTGTTAGTGTGGTTCCGTGTGTGTGTGTGTGTGTGTGTGTGTGTGTGTGTGTGTGTGTGTATGGCTCCCTGTCAGTGATGGGGCCTGGGATGGTGATTGTGCTGAATTGTGCCTCTTTGATATACTCTATGTTAACAGCCTGTGCCAGTATGTTCACATGTTATCCATGGATCTTTAGGGTTTAAATGTTCTTTCTTTCTTTTTCTTTTCTTTTTTTTTTTTTTTTGAGACTGTTCTAGAACTCTCTTTGTTGACCAGGCTGGCCTTGAACTCACAAAGATCCACCTGATTTAGCCTCCAAGTGCTGGGATTAAGTCTCAACACACGGCACCAGACCCTGAATTGGTTTTCACTTGTTCCTTTTTTATTTATTTGGTGGTGGTGGCTCAGTCACGTCCACAGCACGGGTGTGCAGGATTCGGGTCTCCCCTTCTACCATGAGGGTTCCAGGCATCAAATGCAGGCAGTTAAGTTTGGAGGCTAGCCGGTTTACTCCCTGAGCCCTCTTGCCTGTCCCGGTTTGTGTGTGCATGTGGTGTGTGTTCTGTGCCTATGTATTGTGTGTGTGCTCGTGAGTGTGTTTGAGTGTGCACCTGGAGGCTGCATGTAGACATCAGGTGGCTTCCTCTCTTGTCCCTACTTTATTTCCTGGTCTGTCACTGGACTGACGCTTACCCTGGCTGGCCAGTGAGCTCTCAGGATCTGCCTGTCTCAGCCCTCAAGTGCTAGGGCTGCAGGCCCAGTTTTCCACTGGGATTCTGCAGCTCAGGGAACCCAGCGTCTTTGTGAATGTACAGGAAGTCTTTTAATCCACCGAGCCATCTCCTAGACCCTCTTATCATTTGTTTGTTCTCGAATTTTTTATATGTGTGTGATGTGTGCACACATGTGGGACGGGGCCGTGAATGTGTGTGAGAACATATACGGAGACAATTGCTTCATCGGCTCATTTATTCTGGAGTTACCCTTTGACGGTTTCATTTATGCATATAACATATCTTGATCATGTGTACCCCTTTTCCTTCTACCCATTATAATTCACAAGACCTCCTTCTCCTTTCATTACTATTGTTATTATTATTATTTTAGACCGGGTCCCTCACTGAACCTGGAGCTCACAGATTCAGCTAGGCTGTCGGGAGGCTGAGGCCCAGGGACTCTCTGTCCGTCTCCCGAGTGCTGAGATTACAGGCAAGTGTCACCATGCCCATTTTTTACGTGAGTCCTGAGTATTGAACTCAAGTCTTCATGCTGACCATAGAGACTAAGCAGTCTACTGGCTGAGCCATCTTCCCAGCCCCTGGTTTTTCTTTTTCTTTCTTTTGTTTTTTGTCTGTTTGTTGAGACAGGGTTTCTCTGTGTAGCCCTGGCTGTCCTGGACTTACTCCGTAGACCATGCTGACCTTGAACTCACAGAGATCCACCTGCCTCTGCCTCCCAAGGGCTGGGAATAAAGGTGTGCGCCACCACTGCCAGACCAGTTGTTTTGGTTTTAAGAGGGGGTCTCACATGGTCAGGCTGGCCTCCAATCCACCGAGCAGCTGTGGGTGACCTTGAACTCCTGATCCTCCTGCATCCGCCTCCTGAGTGCTGGGATGACGGGCTTGCTCCATCTCACTCCTGGACTGCCCACGCTGTGATGCTTGTATGTCAGTTTGCTTCTGATTCTTCCAGGACAACTGGAGGCCAAGTTCCCCTCTCTGTAACTGGGTCAGCGAGCTCATGCATGTGCCTGATGCTGGCAGGTCCCCCAGTTCCCGGGAGGCAGCGGCTAGACACTGACAAATGACCAAAGGGAAGAAGGAGCCTGTGGTGAGCCCCAGGGTGTGGGCGAAACTCAAGCCTCCCTTGAGTGCCTGTGGGGACATAGATGAGGCCTGTCTTCCTGGCTATGGCGGCAGCTAGGCAGCAGGGATTGGGAACCTCTGATGTGGAAGGTATCTGGCAGGATCCTGAGGACATGCCAGGTGAGAGCAGTGAGACTACCTCACCTGAGCAGGGACAGGCCCCAAGGACGTTCCTGCTACCTCCAAATCTGGAGTTCGCCATAAGGCGAGGGCTAGAACTGGGGCTCAGTTGGTAGAGTGCTTTCCTAGCTCACCAGCTCTGTGCTCCATCGCCAGAACTGTAAAGACTCGAGGTGGGGAAACGCACCTACCACCCAGCACCTGGGCAGCGGAGGCGAGAGGACCAGGACCACACGCTCAGCCTCACTCGGTTCTTGCCAGAACACAGGGAACAAGGCTGGGGTGTCGCTCAGGGGTGCTGTTTGCCTAGCACACTTGAGGCATGAGTTCAAGTCCCAGCACAGCAGGAAAGGGGGGGCAAGGAGGGGGAGAGAGACAGAGAGGAAGAAGAAGAGAGAAAAGAAAGAAGACAGACTCATGAGGTGGCTCAGAGGTTGAAGCCACTTGTTGCTAAGCCTGATGACCTGAGCTCAATCCCTGGTACCCGCACGGTGAAAAAAGAGCCAACTCCTATAAGTTATGCAGAACAGTAAATACAAATAATACACACAAAGTAAATAAATGGGAGAGAGAGAGAATTCAAGGAAGAAAGGTATCGGAGAACTTAGCTCAGTGCTGTGTTTATCTGAAGCTCAAGCCAGAAAGTAGTTTAAATTTAAGGGTTTTTCTGGTGTGGGCAGGAGGGCGGATGGTTAGTCACAGGCCTGAGGTATCAGGGCCACACAAATGAGGAGGCTCTTGTCTGCTGGAAGTAATTGGGAATATTTTCCAGGAGGCATAGGCAGGAAGATCAGGAGTTCAAGGTTGCATTTGGTTACATAGCAAGCCCTGGGCTGGCCTGGACTACAAGATGTCCTACCCTGGCTCAAAACCAAACAACAACAACAACAAAAGCACAGCTTTAGGAAAGAATGTGTGTATGTGGTGTTTTCTGTGTGTGCTAAGGATTTTGTGTATGGTATGTCGGGTCGTGTCCCGTGTGTGGTCTATGTTGTGTTGTGTTGTGTTGAGTATGGTGTGTTGAGTGTTGGGTGTGTTCCTTTCTGTCTGGGCTATGGTATAGGTGATGTGTTTTGTGTAACTCTGTGCTGTCCGTGTCGTGTGATATACGTGCTGTGCAGTGTGCTGCGTGCTCTGCATGTGGTATGCTTGTTGGCGTAGGTGTGTGTACATGTCCAGGCACACGTGTGTGCGCATGTGGAGAGAAGCTGATATGGAGTGTTCTCTCCATGGCAACCTTTGTTGTTGTCTTCTTTTTTGAATCAGGGTCTCTCACTGAACTTGATGCTCACTGGTCCAGCTGTGCTGGCTGAGCTCCAGGGATCCATCTGACTCTGCCCCAAATCCAACCAAGTGCAGAGAGCAGAGGAGCAATCTGACCAGGGAATCTGCCTGTCTCACCACACCCAGGTTGTCTGGTGGGTGCTGGATTCCGAATGCAAGCTCTTTATCTTGAGAAACAGGAGCTTTACCAAGCGAACCATCTCACTAGCCCCCCTTTTCCCGCATCTCCAGGGTTTATTTCTGGGAAGCAAGAACCTCACCACAAGCTAGGGTTTGACATAGCCTTCCCTCTCCCATCACTGAAGCCTGCTGGCGAGGTTGTGGAAGCTTTAAAAGGCGGGGCTTAGTGGCGGTTGCTGAGACCACTAGGGGGCGCTGAGAGAGGGCTCAGTAAAGAGCACTGGCTGCTCTTAAAGACGACTAGGTAAGGGAATTTGTAGTTACAGGATCCTGGTTGGGCTTTCTCTCTCTTTCCGTTTTGTTTTCAAGACAGAGTCTCACTGTGTACCTGCCTAGAACTCACAATGTAGACCAGGCTGGTCCCAAACACACGAGCATTCTGCCAGCTTCTGCCTCCAGAATACTGGAATTAAGAGTCTGCACCACCATGCCCTGAAAGTGGGTTATGCAAAGAGCAGGTTGGCTTCTGCACCCTCTGGCTGTCTGTCCTACCCTGTGATCTCTCCCCTAGATGCCCGCTGCAAGCACCGCACCCCAACCCCAGCTGCCGTCACCGTGGGGGTCTCACCAGAGTCTAACAGAGACAAGTGCTCTGCCCTCCTATCTCCAGATACACCTCTGTTCTTTTTATTTTAACTTTTTATTGATTCTTTGTGAATTCCACATCACGCATCCCAGTCCCACTCATCTCCCTGTCCTTTCGTACCCACCCTCTGCCCTTGCGACCTTCCCCCCCAAAAAGAGAATTTAAAAAGAAAACAAAAACATCTCGTCGTGGAAGCTGTAGTGTGTCCCAGTGTGTCCCACACGTCTTTGCTTGCAAATGTTCACTGCAATGAGGCAGTGGTCTGGTTCGAGGCCTCCGGCTTCTGCTACGTTATCAATACTGTATGCTCACCAGCACCAGCTCCGATGTCCTGTCATCCCTGTGTCATGGAGATCCTGCAGGTGAGTCTGCAGGACCGGCCCCTTCTCATGGTCCAGCAGTGCATAGGTGCGGTAGTCTTTGTGGGTGGCCCCTCAAAGCCCTGGCTGGTAGCTGAGTCCATCAGCCTGCCAGCGCTCCTGACCCACCACCACCAGGGGGAGCTCTCCGGCACTGCCCGGGCTAGCTCACCCAACGCCACAACCAGCACGGGTCTGGACCATCTCTCCCGACTTCATGACCAGGGGGCCAACATTCCTGCCTGCCACAGGTGGCATGGGGTGAGGGAGGGGGAGCGCGTCTCTCCTGCATGCACTTCACTTCACGGCAGACAGGTAGCGGGGCCAGCTCCCCCACGCTTACACCCTTGGCGGTGGGGGACGGGGGTGGGGTGGGGAAAGAAGCGGTCTATGCTCCCACCACCAGGGTCATCCCTAAGGTGCAGCCCGGGTGGTGCTGGTGCAGGGCCTGCTCTCCCGAATACTGAAGCCTGGAAGAAGTGGGGCCAGCTCTTCAAAGTGCCACAGCCAGTTGCGGGGCAGGCAGCTCTGCACAGCCCTTTCACATCAACATGGTCCCTGGCGGTAGCCCAGACCAGGGACTGCATGGCCTTTCGTGGGAATACAAACCATTCATGGCCATCGCCCTCAGTGGCAGCGTGGGCTAGGAGTTCGCCATAGCCTCGGATGGCAGGACACGCTACCCAGGTCAGGCTGTTCCTCCCCGCCCCCTAGTTTCCTGCTCTGCCTCTCAGTGCTCACACAGAGCAGCTTCTCCCTGGTGTCTACCACAAACTTGAACATCGTTGCGGCTCCCGCTGCGGGTGGTCACGTGGCGGGCCTCGGGGTGTCCTATGCTGCCCCAGCTGCATGGCAGCTGGCAGGCCTCTAGACCTTAATTCTTTTGCTTTCCATGTTAAAAAATTTAATGTGTGTGTGTGTGTGTGTGTGTCTGCGCGCGTGCGCACATTTGTCATGGCACACATGCAGAGGTCAAGGGACAACTTGTAGAGTGGGTTATGGGGGTCAAACTCAGGTCGTCAGAGTTGGCAACAAGTGCTCAGTGACTCTTCTTTCTTGAACTGCTGCCATTCTGAGTCGGTGAGTCGGGATCCAAGCACAGTTTTGATTTGTGTCTCTCTGAAGACTGGTGTGAAGGACAGCCTTGGGTTTTGTATTGCAGCAACATAAAGTGAAGTGAGACCCTAGGGAACTTGGCGGATGGATGGGAGGGCGGGACTAGAGGTGGAAGCTATCTTGCTGTCTCACCAATGAGCTGCTAGCTCTTCTCAGCAGGGAGGCAGGAAGCACTGTCCTGGGGCGTGTGATCCGCGACAGGACAAGGTGAAGAACTAACGCAAAGCCTGGACAGTGCTTCCTGCCTGGCGTCCCGTCTGCAGGGAGGGGCGGAGACACAGGTGTGCACAGCCGTCCTCAGCAGCCCTAAGAACTCCAGCTACACCGAGATCTGTGGCTTTGACACAGAAAGGAGTTTCAGGACTAGCCAGAGTCAGAGATTTTATAAAAGGTAGTTCTTTTTTCCTTTGTTTTGAGGCAGTGTTTTTCTGTACTGTACTTGCTCTGTGGACCTGGCTGACCTCACCCTCACAGAGGTTTACCTGCCTCTGCCTCCTGACTGCCGGGATTAAAGTCATGCACCACCGTTGCCTGGCTTTTCTTTTTTATGACGTATTTATTGGGGGGCGGGGTGGAGCTGGGTGATGGCTCAGTGGTTAAGGGCTTTGGCTGCTCTTGTAGAGTCTGAACCCCTGGCATCCACACGGTGGCTCACAGTCATCCGTAGCCTCTAGTCCCCGGGGGATCCCAAGCCCTCTTCTGGCCTTCTGGGGCACTAGGCAAGCATGTGGTGCACTGAGAGCCATGCAGGCCAAGCACACAAACACATATTTTTTAAATGTTTATTTATTCATGTGTGTATGCTGTTTGTGCAGGTAGCTGGAGGCCAGAAGAAGGCGTCAGGCCCCTGAAGCTGGAGTTATAGAAAGTTATGAGCTGCCCAACATGGATGCTTGGAACTGAACTCAGGGCCATTGCAAGAGTAGCCAGTGCTCCAAACTGCTAAACCATTGTTCTAGGCCTCTAATACATTATATATATACATTTTTTTTCCTTCAAGATAGGATTTCTCAGATGGGTGATGGCATATGCCTTTCATCCCAGCACTCGGGAGGCAGAGGCAGGAGGATCTCTGTGAATTTGAGGCCAGCCTGGCCTACAAAGGGAGATCCAGGACAGCCAAGGCTACACAGAGAAACCCTGATTTGGAAAACAAAACAAACAAACAAACAAGACAGGGTTTCTCTGTATAACCTTGGCTGTCCTAGAACCCGCTCTGTAGACCAGGCTGGCCTCAAACTCAGAGATCTGTCTGCCTCTGCCTCTCAAGTGCTGGGATTAAAGGTGTGGAGACAGGTAAATAGAGGACCTGGGGAGTTAAGGACCAAAGGCTAGCTATGCCACAGAAGCCATAGATTATCTGCGGTAGGGACCATCTCCCTGACATTGTTCAGGGAGGATATTTACTATGGTCTGGTTAAAGTGGCCCCTCCCAGGCTAGTAGATTTGAGTACTTGGTACTACCTTAGTTGGTAGTGCTTTTTAGGAAAGCTGAGAAGTGCTGCAGGATATTTGATGACACTGTGAACCCCAAGAATGTGTTATTTACTGGAAAAACCTGTTTCTAGCTGTGGTGTGGCTCAGCCCTAGCACACACCTTTAATCCCAGAGCTTTTTGCTGGAATATTGTAAATGGGATTACATGAAGTAAACCATAGGTCAAGAGCCTGAGCAAGCCACCACTTGGCAGAGAGTGAATATAGGACTATTAAGAAAAAACCCATTGAGAGTAAGAGGAAGCCAGGAGGATGGATAAAGAGATCCACAGGAAGCAGAAGGAAGGGACATTCAGTTTGAGGGGTTTTGAGGAGGAGGGAGAACCAGGATTCCTTTTGGGACACTGGCTGAGGAGAAAGTGTGTTCTCTGTCTCACTGGGTAGCTTTAATCCTAGCTCTGGCTCCTAAGTATTGGTAAAATCAAACGATTGAGATTTTGTTTACAAACAACAGAGAACAACCTAGTAGAACTGCATGGTGAGGGCACACACACACACTGCAAGGAATAATATCAGCTCAGGTGGTTTTTAAAGGATAAAGAGGACACCCCGTATTAGGATGAGGTGTTTAATTTTAATTGTGTGTGTTAATTAGGTGAGCCAAAGTGGGTTTTTGATTGCTGGACTTCAATACTTTGATACCTGGACCTTGGTAGTCAGCCTCAGAGGGAGGAAGTGGACAAATAAGGGAACAGACCTTGGTGGCTAGCTTTAGGAATGTAATCTAATGGTTTTTAGCAAGGCAGAAGGAATTGGGGAGAAGGGCAAAGCCTGCCAGAGCTATGTTTGCCAGGCTTGACTGACCAGAGTCCCTTCACACACACACACACACACACACACACACACACACACACACACACACACACGTGGACAGAGGCAGGTGGATCTCTGTGAGCTTGAAGCCAGCCTGGTCTACATAGAGAGTTCCAGGTCAGCCAGAGCTACCTAGTGAGACCCTGTCTCACGAAACAAAAGCAGGTGCACTGATGTGCTGGTTAGTTTTCATCCACTTGACACAAACCCAGCACAAGGGAGAAGGGAACCTCACTTAAGGGAATTACCTTCATCAAATAGTCCTGTAGGCGTTTCTCCAGGGTGTTTTCTTAACTGTTGATTGGTATGCGAGGACCAAGCTTACTATGTTAGAAAGCAGGCTTAAGAAGCCACGGAAAGCAAGCCAGGAAGCAGCACCCCATCTTGGTCTCTTCCTGCCTTGAGTTCCTGCCTTGGCTTCCTTTAGTGATGGACGCCTGTAAGCCTAGTAAATTTTTCTTCACCCAAATTGGTTTTGGTCAGTGTTGCAACGCAACAACAAAGAAGTAACCTAGAACAAATGACCTGTGTTTACAGGTCAACAGAGGCAGAAGGGTCCATCCCTGCAGCATCCTGACCCGCCCAGCCCAAGCGACTCAATTATCTTCATGTTTAGTGAGAGGTTCTGTTTTGAAAGGCGGAGAATGATAGAGGACAGTGGACACAGACGTGTGGGCTCCGTGCACAGCGGCCTCTGGGAAGCAGCTGTGTCCTTTCGAAGGTGGCTAGCCTGCCAAGAGCCGTTGTCCAAAAACCTGCTCTTCTTGGGAAACTCTTGTGTGGGGGTGCCTGTTTGCTCAATGCCCGCACATTCACCACTGGGCTCCATCACACCCTTCCCCTTCCTGAACTAGCCAATTACAAATTAGCCAATCACATCAGATTGTGAGGTTGAACCCAACCAATGGGATAAAACACAGCCACCGCCTGATTAGAATACAAACTAAGTGACCTTTCCTAGAGTGCTGGCTCACCTGGTTTGGGGCATAACACTGCTTTTTACAAAAAGAATTTGTATTGCCAGTTTACTTTCAATTTGTTCATATTTCATTGTGCAACTGAGGATTTTTTCCCCCAACTCATACATTTGAACAGATGCGAGTGCATGCTCACGTACGCATGCTCCATGAACTGAGATAAACTTCCCCTGTAAGTTTCCTCTTCTTTAGGTTGCTTTTGGTACTCTCTCCTACTGACAGAGAAGACCTGGCAGGGCTCATGGTCCTGAAATTCCGGAGTCAACAAAGGCGTCCCCCTCCCAGATCCTGTCTGTCTCCATTTTACAGTACAGCTACTGCCCGACCTGCCTAAAAAGCCCTCAAAGACTGTCCGCTTTTGGGGGACAATCGTCTACAGGACTGATGGAGATGGCTTCTGAGGCTAAGATGCTGCCTAAGGACCAGGTCCTGTCTCTAGAGTTCTCAAGGGCTCTGGAAACAGGCTCTGGGGACCGGGCAGCCAACCATCTCCCTGTGTGTCACTAATTCTTCCTGACAGACAGCTTGGGTGAAGAAACAGGCTCTGTGTGTGTGAGGGGGGAGGTTGGGGTGCACACGAGGGGACTGGAAAAGGATGGCAGCCTTGAGAAAGTATGGCTCGCTGATTCCAAGGCTCACCATCACCACTAGGTCAGCAGGCCAGCAAGCTCCCAGCATCCGTCTGTCACACATGCCATAGCCAGGTTTCACATGGGTACTTAGAATTTGAACTCAAGTCTTCAAGCACTGCTACCCACTGGGCCATCTCTCCTGCTCAGGAAAAAAGGCGTCTTACAAGACAGAAAACCTGTTTGGCTGAGGTCTCCTGGTGAGGTATTGGCACCAGGACTTGGCTGGCTCTGCCTAGGCAGAACTACTAGCAGTGTGCTGACTAGAATCTGATAGATGAAGGCCTTCTTCGGCATCTTTCTGTGGATTCGTGTGTGGTGCATGTGTGACGTATGTGTTTGTGTGTGTGTGTGGAGGGGATCAGAGACCAAACTGAGATGTGTGCCCCTCAGCCATCTTCCTCCTTATAGTGTGTGGTTCATGGACAAACAAGTGTGTGGGGGAGTGTGCACAGACGTGCATGCAGGCACCAGACACTGATGCCTTCCTTTATGTCTTTCTGTCTGGTTGCCTGAGACAAGGACTCACAGAACCCAACACCCTGGTTTTCAGCTTGGCTGGCCAGTGAGCTCTCAGGAGCTGCCTGTCTCTCTTCCCCAGGGCCTCCATCTTTTATGGCCAATTTCCCTGTAATCTAACTACATCCCTCTTCCCACCTCAACACATCCCCACCACCCACACCATCATCACCACCACAAAAAGAAAGGAAGAAAGGAAGGAAAGAAGGAAGCAAGGAAGATGCTATTGAGAGTCTTCAGAAAGGGAAGGTGACTGGCTAGTACCAAGAAGCAAAGACTGCAGAGTCTCCCAGAAGAAGTCGGGACAGGGATGCTATTCATATGCAAATGAGGTATGAGGCCATGCTAATATTTTGATTCTCTTGAGAAGCCTGTCGTCTTGCACCACCAAACGGAAGACAGGTGGGGCCGGGGAAGGGAACCCTTCCACCATAAGGGACTGTGGGAAATGGGTGTCCTGAGAGAGGAGACACGGAACGCCGCCTTGCTGAAAGATGGCTCACCCACCTGTACATGCCAGGCTTGTCTACCTGTCTCTTCTGCTCATTCCTCCACTCCCATCTTTTAATTTTTTCTTACACATTAAAGAAAGTTATTTTCTATGTTATTTTCTATGTGTGTGCATATGTGCGTGTAGGTCAGAGGACAACTTCCATGCGGGTCCCGGGGATTGAACTCATGTCGTCAGGGTTGGTGGGGAGCATTTTCACCCACAGAGCTATCTCAATGGTCTCTTTTTATGTTTTTTGTTTTGTTTTGTTTTTTGAGACAGGGTCTCAAGTATTCCCAGTTGACCTCAAATTTGCTGAGAATGTCTTCAAGCTTTTATTTTCATTACAGTGTATTTTTATTTTACTTTTAAAACAGGGTCTCCCTTTAAACTATAAACCTGTGTCGGTCTCCACCGTTTTGGGGTCCTCCTAAGGCCATTGGAAAACACAGATATTTACATTACAGTTCATAACACTTGCAAAATTACAGCTATGGCATAGCAACGAAATAATTTTATGTCCGGGGTCAGCATAACAGGAAGAGCTGTATTAAAGGGTCGCAGCATTAGGAAGGCTGAGGACTGCTGCTTTGCGGCTTTGCCTGGCCTGGAACTGGCTGTGTAGGACTTGCTGGCCACAGAGATCCCCTAGTGTTGGGATTGAAGGCGTGTGCCAGAGCACCCGGATGTCAATAGATCCCCTGCCTTGACCTCCCAGCTCCCAAGTGTGTCTGTGTTTTGAAATAGGGTCTCACTCCACAGTCTTGGCTGGATGAGACCCCCTATGCAGAGCAGGCTGGCCTCAAACTTCCAGTCCCCTTGCCTCTGCCTCCCTAGTACTGACTGGGTAACAGGTGCGCAGCACCCCCAACGGCTTTGCTCTCGGCTTTATGCCACCTGTACCTCACCTTCCCTCCTGACACTCAGCCCTTCCCCAGCTTCCAATTTCCCAGTTTCCCCGTTGACTTCCCTGTTCTCTTTTTTTTCTGCTACTCCCCTCCCCCACGCTGTTCCCCCCCTCCCCACACACACCCCGCCCCATCTTCATCGTGGGAAAATCCTAGAAGGGTGAATTGACAAGCACGTGACAGTTCCCCCTCCCCCATCTCGTGACCTTTCACACCTAGGCTTATGGGGCTGGCGAGTGGTGGAGGGTGGCTGCCGGGTCCGGTCCCCGGCTCTCCTCCTTCACCCCTGCCAGCTCCTCACCTGCTGGCCGGGGCCCCACTCCACCCGGCTGTCGGCCTGAGCCGGGCTGGGGGCGGGGCTGGGGGCGGAGCCCGCGACAAAGGCTGGGCGCGGGGCGGGGGTGGGGTGGAATCCCGGCCGCGGGCGAGGCGGGGAGGAGGCGCTCGGGTCGCCCGGGCGGGCGGGGTCGCGCCTGGCGGCGGGTCCCCATTACCCAGGCGCCTGTCGGGCGGGGGGCGCGTCATGTGGCCGCTCACGGTCCCGCGGCTGTCGCTGCTGCTGTGGCTGCTCTGCCCAGGCCTCGCCGGACAGGTAGGGGCCCCGAGGGCAGGTGCGGACGCTGGGGAGCCCTGGAGGGACGCGGGCTCAGAGGGGTCCCGCGAACAAGAGCTTTGGGGTCCCACCGGCCTCCCCTTCTAACAGCTGCAGGATGGCGAGGGGCGTACGGGGAAGGTCGCAGCAAAGGAGGGGCTGGAGCATCCACCCTCGTTTGGGGAAGCCCTGGGCTCACCCAATGCAACCTCAGTGTGAGGAGACTGAGGAGACCCCTGTTTTGGGGTTCCAACACCCTGGATGATCCACAGCTCACACCCCACCATCTAGCCAAGAGATCGGGGAGGGAAAGTTCAGGGGGGCCTTGGGGTGTCGCGTGTCTCTTGCCCATCATGGCTAGGGTATTTCTCTCCTAAAGCTCTCCCCATCCATTGCCTGCACCCCTATAGTGGGGAAGGGGGCGGGACTCACGTGTGAGTGACTGACAGGGCTGTGCACCAGGTGCCTGCCGCTCCTGGGTGCCGGGGAAACGTGTGTCTTTGTGTTGTGGCTGGGTGTGACCCAGGGGAGTTTTCGTGTGTGTTCAAATGTGAGCGGATTGGGGTGTGACTGGGAGAGGGTGAGTGTACGTGAGGGAGAGTGTGTGAGTGACAGTGGGGGCGGGGTGACCCGAGGGCCGGGGTGATGACAGATGCGAGTTGTGGTTCTGTCTGTGACTGGCTGTGTGACCCGGCATGAGGACTTGTGAATCTCTGTGGTGTGTTTGGCGGCTCCTGCTGTATGTCAATAACAGGGTGTGACAGTTGTCCTCACGGCTGTGCCCAGATGCCTCCTGGATTGTCCAAAACTCGAGTGACAGTCAGGTGTGTGGCCATGTGAGGGCACTCTGTGCCTTTGGTTGAATACATCACTCCAAAACGGGGTGTACAGGGTGACAAGCAGTGTGTGCAAACGTGACACCCAGGCCCTGTGTGGACTGGATCTGTGCACACCCATTTCTGATCTGGCAGAGGAAGGTGGCTCTCTGTGGTACCTCATCTTTTGGACAAGCTTGGAGAGCTTTGCAAGATGTGGAGGGTCCAAGCTATTTTCTATCTTATTCCTCCTCCATTTTAGGGATGGGAATACCCCCAAGGTCTTGTGTGTGTGTGTGTGGGGGGGGAGTCAGGAAACTGGTGTCAATAAAACTGTATCAACAGCAAATATTGTAGAGAGGCAGGTGCAGTTTGTGTGGCTGGCGTGGCAGGGTTAAGGGGTGGGGAAATTGAGGCACAGAAAAGTTAGGTCACTTGCTTATGCCCAGACAGCTCAGGAACGGCACAGACAGGGTAGAATGGGAGCAGGTCTCTCCTGGAAATCTACACACTTACCGTCTGTTAGATAATCCACTCCTGGGGGCTACACTGCCTGGGTAGACATGATGAGGCCGAGCGGCCAGGTAGGAACTCACAATAAACAAGGGTCTGATCACCTTCCCTTTTCCCATGAAGACAAGAGGGGAATCAGGCGCAGTCACACCCCACAGCCGGCGCTGACAGAGACAGAACTCAGGGTCCATGCAGGATTTTCACATCTCAACACAAACACGCTGTGGGGGGCGGGGGTGGAAGATGCAGCTGATTGCACACAGTTGGCACTCAATGTACGAGCCCCAAAGAAAATAGACACACCACGTGTGAAAGAGACAAAAAGAAAACAAAAAACAAAAACCCGCAAGCACCTGAAAAATGGCAGGGGGGCAAAAAAACCGTGAGGGAGGGAAAGCGACTTTAGTTTGAGGGTAACTGAGTCACCCCTAGGTTTCCAACCCCAGGGCCAGTTTGATGAGAGACCCCCTGGGGTGCAGGGCGGGACTTGGGGATGGGGGCTACCCAGAGAGCAAGGGGAGGGAAGCACGCGGGGGTAGAAGTGGGGAAATCTGAGTTGGGGCATCAGTCACTGGCTGCACTGCTCCAGGTGGCCACTGGGGGGCACCACGTGATGGTTAAAAAAAAAAACAAGCCGGCGGTGGAAGTGGCTTGTCTCCACCAGGGGAAGGCGAGGAAGGGGGAAGACGGCAGAGAAAGAGAGAGAGAGGGGCGGCTCTGCCCCTCTTCTCTCCGTCTAATCCCAGACACCCCTCCGCAGTCCCAACGGAGAGTCCTTTCTGAGAAATCATTTCCCCAGCCGTTCAGTCACCAGATTTGATGAAGCAGGGAGGCCCAGCCCTCCTGGGGTTGACCTTCAGGCGCCGCAGACAGATGAAACCACAAATACATAAAACAAGCTCCGAGAGCTACATCCGTATATAATCCTATGCAAATAAGGGAACTCGCAAGTAGGAAGCTAGGCGTGGTGGCCCACACCTGTAACCCAGTGTGTGCGTGTGTGTGTGTGTGTGTGTGTGTGTGTGTGTGTGTGAAGGAGAGAGATCAGGAATTCAAGGTCATTCCCCATCACAGCGTGAGTTCAAGGCCAGCCTGCCCCTCCCACTCCCATAAAGGAGATTGGATCTGGAGCGATAGCTCGGAGGTCAGAGGTCAAGAGCGCGCGGTGTTTGCCCTAGTTTGCCTTCTGGGTTGTGGTATAGCACTCTGACAACAGTAACCTGCAGGAGACAGGGTTGTCTGGCTAACCTCCAGCCCGCAGTCCATCACTGAGGGGTCCGGGCAAGCGGGCAAGCAGGGACCAACGGCCATCCCTCCACCAAGCTGACAATTAAAAGTAACCAGGACACTGTTCTTTCCGGAGGACTGGAGTCTGATTCCCAGCACGCACACGGAGCAGCTCACAACCACGGGTAAACCCAGCCCCGGGATTTAATCCACTAATCCTCATCAGACCCAATCCGCTCTCTGGCCTCCAGAAACACGCACACACAGACGCATGCACACAAACGGAAAAATAAAAGTAAACATTTTGTTGTTGTTTTATTCAAGACAGGTTTTTCTCTGTATGTTTCTGGCTGTCCTGGAAGTCACTTTGTGGTCCAGGCTGATCTTGAACTCACAGAGCTTGGAGATGGGAATTCCTAGGGACTATTTGGGCTGATGTGTTCCGGAAGGTATCTCTAAGGAGTGGAATTAGAGGCAACATGAAGGAGGTGAGTGAGAAAGGCTTTTGTGGGAAGGGCATTCAAGGTGGGAGGAATAGCCAGCATGTGCAAACTCCCTATGGTCAGGGAGTAGCCACAGCCTGCTATGGACCCAGCAGAGTGAGGAAAGATGAATTCGGGGCTGGGCAAGGTGAAGGAAGCCGAGCAAGGCAGAAGCACCAGGACCCCTCGAGTGTGAGTGGTTGGGGATTTGCAGTTGAGAGGGAATTTGTACCTGTCAGAGGCATTTCCCCACCTGTCTAGAATCTGTCTCTTGTTCTAGGTCCTGTGAGTATGTGTGAATGTATGTATGCCTGTGTGTGTGGCTGCATGTGTGCGCATGTGTGCATATGGAGGCCAGAAGTCAATCTGTGTGTCCTCCTTTACCTTATTTTTAAAATATTTAAAAATTTAAATTTTCTTATTCTTTTTTTTTTCTTTTCTTTTTCTGGTTTTTTGAGACAGTCCCTGGCTGTCCTGGACTCACTTATGTAGACCAGGCTGGCCACGAACTCACCTGTGTCTGCCTCCTGAGTGCTGGGATTAAAGGAGTACATCACCGTGCCTGGCAAATTTTAATTTTTTTTATTATGTTTTAGTTATTTTATGGTGGCGGCATGGCTCTTAACTGCTGAGCCATCTCTCCAGCTCCAAATTTAAGATTTTTTGTTGTTGTTGCTCTTGCTATTTTGTTTGTGTTTTCAAGACATAGTTTCTCAGTGTAGCCCTGGTTGTCCAAGAATTTGCTCTGTAGACCATGTTGGCCTCCAACTCAGGGATCCTCCTGCCTCTGCCTCCTGGGATTAAAGGCGTGGGCCACCACTGCCCGGCTTGAGGTTCTGTGCCTCTCATACAGCCTTCTACCTTAGTTTTTGGGACAGTCTCTCACTTTGGCTGGTTACCACTGAGCTCCGGGATTCTTCCGGCCCCTGCTTTTCCAGCCTGGGATTACAGGGACGTGCAGCTGTGCTTGGTGTTTCTATGGTACTTATGCCACAAATATTTTGCTCACTAAGCCAGCTCTCCAAGTGCATGATTCTTGAGTGGCCGAGAGCTTCGGGGACCCTGACAGCCCTAAGCCTGCTGTCTCCTGGACAGCCATCCTCTGCCCGACACCTGAAAGTCCTCCCTGAGGGCTAGCTTTGTTTACTCTAAAATATTTTGGTTTTGTTGGGACAAAGTTACACGTAGACCAGGGTGGAACTCACCATGTAGCCAAGGATGCCCTTGCACACCTGATCCTCCTCCATCTCTCAAGTGCTGGGGCGACAGGTGTGTACCTCACACCAACCTTAGCTTGTTTGTTTTGTTTTTTTTAGACAGGGTTTCTCTGTGTAGCCCTGGCTGTACCAGACACACTTTGTAGACTAGACTGGCCTCAAAATCACGGAGATCTGCCTGCCTCTGCCTCCCAAAGTGCTGGGATTACAGGCGTGCACCACCACGCCGGCCCACCATAGCTTTATCTTAGTGTTATCTGGGCTTGGGGCCAATGATTTTCTGGGGTCCCCACAGGAATGGGAATGACTAGTTCAACTTAAACTATGCCCCAGGGCCTTTGCACTTTCCATTCCCTTCCATCTTCCTGGATACCACCCCCCTAGGAGCAATTATTTCAATGGCTCCTCCTTTTCTGTTTAAATTACTTTCTCTAAGAATGCCATCTAAAATCATTTATTCATGGCCATTATGAAGTGAAACAAGAGCTGCTTAAACACACATCAGCAGTGCCCTCCACAGCAGCCAGTCTGTGAACCCCGGGGGCTACTGAGGAGCTAGCAGAAGGGAAACACACAGAAAGTGGAAACATGCTCCAGGCAGGACAGCGAGCAAAGGGAAGACATTTTCTCACAGCGCTAAGAAGAGTGTACAGTTGAGAGTTAGGGATTGCGGTGATTGAGGGCGGGAGGCGTGTGGACAAGATGCCTGTTTTATACAAAGCTCTGAGCCCCAGACCTCAGCATCCATAAAACGGAGCATGGCGCCGCCGCATGTCTGTAATTCTAGCATATGGGAGAGGGACCCAAAGGGGTCAGGAGTTCAAGGTCTCAACCTGTGGGTTGTGACCCCGTGGGAGTCAAAGTGTGCAGGTATCCTGCATATCAGACATTTACATTACGATTCATTACAGTAGCAAATTACAGTTACGAAATAGCAACAAAAGAATTTCGAGGGTCACCACAGGTGAGGAACAAATGAAGGTTGAGAACCACTGCTTTGTTATATAACAGTGTTTGCGATGGCTTCGGCTACATGAGACCCCGCCAGCCCTAAAAACAAATCAGGCCAGGGTATAGCTCCATCCCCTATGTAAACTAGGGGTGGTGTGCATTCCCATTATCCCAATTCTCGGGATGCACAGGCAGGAGATTGCCGCTAATTTGGGCCAGTTTAGGTTACAAAGAAGCAATTCTGGAATTTCCCATAGATGATTTTCTGAAACTTCAGAAAGCAAACCTCTGGAAAAGTGGGGATCCCTGTGCCAAGGAGGGTGACCGAGATCATAGGTGTCAAGCTGAGGCTGAAATTTCACGGAAGGATGCTGCTACTTCAAGCCAAGCGCTGAACTTGCTCATCTTTCCCGAGGTTTTCCCAGTTTGACTTGGGGCAGGGAAATCCGGCCAAATTCGGGGAGAGCCTCCCGGGGCTGGGCCTAAAACTGAGGAGCTGGGGCGACACCTAGTGGTTGAATGAGGTTTTGCAGGACATGAGGTGTGTGTGTGTGTGTGTGTGTGTGTGTGTGTGTGTGTGTGTGTGTGTGTGTGTGTGTGTGTGTGTGTGTTTGCGGGTGCGCTTGTGTTTATGCCTGCATGTGTGTGTGTTGCATGTGTGCATATAAAGAACATATAAAGTACATATAAACCTCAGCTGGGGCTCCTCAGAAACACTCCATTTGTTTTGTTTGGTTGTTTGGTTGGTTTTGGTTTTCCAAGACAGTTGCCTCTGGAACTTGCTCTGTAGACCAGGCTGGCCTCAAACTCACAGAAATCCCCCTGCCTCTGTCTCCAGAGTGCTAGGATTAAAGGCATGCACCACCAGCGCCTGGCTTTGTTTTTTGTTTTTAAATTTGAATCACTTTCATTTATTTGGGAAGGCGAGAGTTCTTGGCCTGGTGCCCGCGTGGAGTCAGTTGTTTCTTTCGCTGTTTGGCTTGTGGGGATGGAACTCAGGTCTTCAGGTCTGGAGTCAAGCTGCTTTAGTCCCTGAAGCTTCTCTTCCACCTAACTTTGTCTTTTTGAGAGAGGATCTCTCGATGTCCTGCAGCTTACCACGGGTAGGGCTGGGCACTGTCACCCCAGGGGCGACAGATTGTGCTCCCACTTCAGAGAGCCGAGAATCCACACCAACCCTCAGGATGGCAGCAGTCCTGTTATGCTTAGTGCACTCCCGCCTCAGGCCGGTCTGAGGGGAAGCAGGAAACACCAGAGTGACGCCAAGGGAGGTGATGAGGTGTGTTTGTAAAACGTACACACCTCAACACCAGCGCACCCAGGAGTCTCCCGGGGCCTGCTCCCCTCAAATCCCCTCCCAGTGTGTATGTGTGTATACGTTAGCGTGTGGGGGTGTGTGCGCATGTGAAGGCCAGAGGCTGGCATCTGTGGTCTTCCTGGGTTGCTTTCTGTTTTATGTTGTGGCATGATCTCTGAGCCTGGAGCCACGGATTTGGTTAGTTAGTAAGTCAGCTCTCTCTGAAGATATGGGATCTCTGAAGATCCCATTTCTACCTTGGAGTGCTGAGACTCCAAGCAGCCCATGGCCACTGGACACTTCTTACATGGGCTCTGGGAATCTGAAGTCAGTCTTCACCCACTGAGCCATTTCTGCAGCTCCTGCTTTCTTTCCTTTTTAAAAAAGTTATTTATTTGTTTGGTTTGTTTGTTTGTTTGTTTGTTTGTTTTTGTGTGGGCATGTGTCTGTCTGGAGGTCAGAGGACCGCTCTTGGGAATCAGTTCTCTCCTTCTACAGTATGAACCCCAGGGCTAGATCTCCGGTCATCAGTCATGGCAGCAATCGCCTTTACCTGCCAAGCCATCTTGTCAGCCCCTTTACACACAGTTCTAATGATCTGTACGCCTGGATGCTGAGTTCCGCTTTGAAGACAGAACCATAAGATGTCACTGCACAAAAATAAATACAAATTTAAAGACAGTTGAGGCCATGGAGAGGATACTCCTCATCCCTGAAGCCCAGGGAGTCCCAGTCAACCTCAAGAAAAACACAGTGTTGGGGAGCGGCTCAGCTCTGCAGTCAGGAGCGCTCGCCACTCTTCCAGAGGACCCGGGTTCAATCCCCAGCACCCGCAGAGCAGCTCACAACTGTCCGTAACTCCAAAGCATCTGACATCCTCACACAGGCACACATGTAGGCAAAACACCAGTACAGATGAAATAAAAATAAAGGAATCAGGTTTTTTTGTTTTTTTTTTTAATTCATGAAAGAAAACACAGCACAAGATGGGAGCTTTCTCCCCCTTGTTTCTCTGGTAATTTCAGAGTGAGGCGCTGGAGACGCGGAGGACACAGCTTATGGTGGCATTGTCTGACAGTCCACAAGTCCAAGAGACAGATGAGGACAAAAACTGAAAGCTGGAGGCAGGCATGGGCAACTTAGCAAGCCTTCGTTTCAAAATAAGCTGAAAAGAGGCTAGGGGCATGGCTCAGCGGTATAGCCCCTGACTGCAATCCCAACGGAGGGCCTGGAGACATGGCCCGGGCAATACAGCATTGTATAGTGGGTCATTTCCCACACTGACGTGAGCTGGAAGTCATGGGTTTGGGGGATGGGAAGGAACTCAGGTTGGGTATGAATGGTACCTCCAGGCGTGAGGTTAGATGTGAACGCAGAAAAGGCAGATTGTGAACCGGCTGGAAAGACTTTGAGTTCCAAGTTAAGGATTTCAGAATTTATTGAGTTGTCAGTGAGCAGCAATCACAGGGCTGGAGAGATAACTCAGCCATTGAGAGCACTGGCTGCTCTTCCACAGAGCCCAGTTTTGGTTCCCAGAATTCCCATGGCAGCTAAAAACCACCCGTTACTACAGTTCCAGAGAAACAGAAAACCGTTTCTGAGCCATCCCCCGCTCAGGCACCAGGCACCAGACAGGACACCCATACACATAAAACAAACACACTGATAAATGATCATAATGACGAAGGATCATCATGACTTCAAGACCCTGTCTCTCAAAACAAACAAGGCTCAGCGTTAGTTTTGAGATGACTCAGTTGGAAGCCTGCAGTTCCTGAGCACTCCCGTGATGCCCGCGCTAGGGAGGTGGAGTCCGGAGGATGGGGAGGCTCGAAGTCAATTTTGGCTCTATGGCAAGTTAGAGGCCACCACGGGCTACATGAAGTGATGTTTTAGAAAACCAACAACATATAATAAAATAAATATAATAATAAAAATAATAAATAAAATAATAATTAAAAAGCGTCAAAACTCGATTCTAAGTTCACCAAAGTTCAACATTTCTAGTATGAAATTAGAAAACCCAGTGTGACCTGGGTTTACTCGCATATCCTCTTGCTCAATATCCTATTGTGACTACAGAGACCTCTGCAAGTCACAGCATAAATAAAAGAGTCAGGCATGGTGGCTCACACCTTTAACCCCAGCACTCCAGAGGCAGAGGCAGGCAGATCTCTGTGAGTTCAAGGCCAGCCTGGTCTACAAAGCAAGTTCCAGGACAGACTGTGCTGTTACATAGAGAAAACCTGTCTCAAAACAGACAAACAAGAATCTATGAATTGTAGTGATCTACTGTATGTGACCAGAAGCGAGGTTGCTGGGTTGTATGGGAAATCCTGCTGAAGTATTTCAGTGTTGAATAAGTTTCTGGCAAGGCTGGGTGTAGTCCCACATGATCCCAGCATTGAGGAGACTGAGGCAGTTAGATCTCTGTGAGGTGAAGGCCAGCCTGGTCTACATAATGAGTTTGAGAACAGCTAAGGCTGTCTCCAGAAAACAAAAATTAAAAAAACAAAAGGGGGCTGGAGAGATGGCTCAGTGGCTAAGAGCACTGCCTGCTCTTCAAAAGGACACGGGTTCAATTCCCGGCACCAACATGTCTGTAATGCCAAGGGATCTGACACCTTCACACTAATGCATATAAAATAAAGTTAAATAAAAAAATGTTAAAACAAAACAAAAACAAATAAAGAGAAAGAAAGAGGAAGCAGCTACTGCAATAGAGAGACACACACAGACATAGAGACAGACCTAGACCTCTGACCCTCATACCTGTGCTGTGGCCTACATCAGTTAAATAGTTTCCGGCAGTCATGCAAATAAACTCTTCTACCAGGCAGACTCCAGCTGTCCCTCATCCCTGGTGCGGTCTTGTGATAGGCTCTCCTTGACAGGCCAGTGGGCACTCTGACGACTCACCATGTTAAGTACTGTTACTGACATGCAGGCGTCCCACACAGATTAAACGTCTGGTCTTGTCATTGGCGTGCGTACATGTGTAAAGGTGTACGCCTGTGCGTGAGGGTGTGCCTTTGTGGGGGCTCACTTATGCATGTGCGCATGCGCATTCAGAGGCCAGAGGCTGGACGCCCCCTTGACTGCTCTCCACCCTGTACACCCTGTAGCCGCTCTCGCTGAACCCAGAGTTCGTTGATGGGAGCTAGCTGGCTCCAGGGGTCCCCGTGCCCTCCTCCGGAGCACTGAGGCAGGCTAGCCAGCAAGCCACTGGCATGGTGTGGGTTGTGGATCCAAACGATTGTGGAACAGGCATTTTACTCCCTGAGCATTTCCCCAGATGCCCCTCTCCACACCAGATGAGAGAGACAGAGACAGAGAGAGACAGACCTAGAGAGACAGAGAGAAGTGGGGGTGGACACCAGAGGCTCCTATAGTTTGCCATGACCTTGAACTTTCTGACCTTGAACCTTCTGCCTCCACCTCCGGAGCGCTGGGATGACAGGTGTGAACTGCCACGCCAAGCTTATGTGGTCCTCCGATGAAACCCAGAGCTTCACACCAGAGGTTCGGTGGGTTTGTCTTCCCACTGAGACAAACCCCCAACCCTCTTTTTACTTTTTTTTTTTTTTTTTTGAGGCGTGTTCTCATTCTTGATCTTCCTGCCTCAGCCTCCTGAGCAGCTGACGTTACAGACCTGTGCCACTGGACAATATCTGAGAGAAAATTGCCTTTTCTAGTGGCTGCCTTGTTTGCTCTTATGCATTTTCTGGGTTTGGCCCATCCCAGCAGCAGCAGGGAAGTCAAGCTGATCAGAGCCTGCAGGTGCTGGCTGCCTTGAATCCGCAGTCAGGGACAGAGGGTGAAGAATGCAGTCTAGTGCTCCGCTGGCTTCCTTCACTTTTGAACAGTTTGGGGAACGTTCTGTCTAGGGAATGGTGCTGCCCGTAGTGTGCTGGGTCTTCCCATCCCAGTTAACATAATCAAGACAGTCTCCCACGGACATAGCAACAGGCCAGCCTAATCTAGACAATCCCTCCTGGAGATTTGCTTCCTGGGAGAACTAGACTGTCTGGCTCTCAATCAAGTTGACAACCAAAACTGACATCGCACCCACAGAAAGGAAGATAAACCTGTGTTTTCTTCCGAAACTTCACTGTTCGATGGATAATCCAGAATTGGTTGGTGGTGTGTGTGTGGGTAGTGTGGGTGTGCATGTGTGGTGTGTATGTGCACCTTGTGTAGAGGTCAGAAGTCAACCCTGAGTGTCATTCTTGAGGAACCAGCCGCTTTATTTTTGGGAGACGGTCTCACTGACTTGGAGTTCACCGGGTAGGCTAGCCTGGCTGGCTAGTGAGCAGTGGGGACGCCCTGCCCCCCCAGCCCTGTGCGGCAGACATGTACCAGCACACCTAGCTTGTTCTTCTTCCTTTAAAGACTCTTATTTGTTCTCTGATGATTTCATACATGTATACAACATATCTTGTCCATGTCTACTCCCAACTCCCCCATTCCACTCCTCCCCTAATGTCCTAACACATGCTCTTTCCTATTTTTTTAAAAAAGCCCACAGAAATCAATGAGTGCTTCCTGTTGGTTTTGTTTGGGTCTTGTGTAGCTAACCGTAGCTATAGTAAGTTCCTGAACACAATGGCCATGCCGTGTCCGGAGGCCAGCATGTCATAGCCTTTCTCTCCTTCCTCTGGCTTTTGCAGTCTTTATATAGATGTCCCATTTACCGATGAGCACTCAACAGTCCCTACATTCAGCGTTTTGCAGTTCTGAGTCTCTGCGTTAACTGCTGCACACTGCAGAGAGATCTTCCCTGGGTAAGGTTGAGGCCAGCAGTGATCTCTGGGTAGAAAGGTAAATACTTAGAAGGTAGTTGGACAACTTGTCCAGTCAGCGAAACAACAGTGGTAGGTTGGCCCTGTAGGTCTGATCTGCCAAGCCATGGGCTTCTGGCCAGGTTGACAGGACCAGCAAGAGTCCCCTTTTGTTCAGTAGACCTCAAATTCAACAGAAAGTGGTTGGTTACCTCAGTAACCATCATTCCAGTATTGCACCAATGGCCACGTCTTGCTTGGCAGGTTGGTTGGATTCAAGACTGAGTAAGACCATCAACGATTTATGGTATATTATTTATTGTATTGTCATTATTTTGGTTTTTCAAGACAGGATTTCTCTGTGTGGCGCTGGCTGACCTGGTCTCGCTTTGTAGGCCAGGCTGGCCTTGAACTCACAGAGTTCAACCTACCTCTGCCTCCTTGAGTGCTGGAATTGAAGCCACCATGCCTGGCTTCGATTATTATTTGTTTTTAATGTGGGTTCTGGGGGTCAAACTCGGGACCTGCGCTTGCACAGCAAACATTACCCACTAACAAATCTTCCCAGAACCCAGAGGACTGATGTTTGTGTGTAGTGTGAAGTAGGAGTCCCTTCCACCCTTTCCCACTATGAACTAGTCCAAATGAGTCAGCTCCATGGACTCTGAGATGGAGTGTGGGGTGACTTTGGGAAAGTTCGCGGCATCTCTGTGCTTCTCCGTCCATCCTCGTTTTTGTTTCTGTTTAATTTGCTGTTCTGGGGATCGAACACAGAGCCTCGGGCATGCTGGGAAAGCACTCTACCACTGAGCTCCAGGCCCAGCCTTGTTAACTCATTTTCAAAATGGGGTTATTGCTATGAGTAGTAATGCATGCCTTTAGTTCCAGTACTTGGGAGGCAGAGGCAGGTAAATGTCTGTGAGTTCAAGGGCAGCCTGCTTTACATGGAGAGTTCTCACATCGCCAGAGCCACACAGTGAGGCCCTGACTCAAAAAGGAGGTGGGCTGAGGAGATGGCTCGGTCAGGAAAGTGCTTGTCATGCAAGCCCGAGGCCTGAGGTGCCACTGTGCGTGCTGTGTCCGAGGGGTGCAGGGACAGAAGGACTGTGGGACCTCTGGCAGCCAGCCTGGCCAAATTGATGAGCTCTACATTCAAAGAGCTCTGTTAAAACATGAGTTGGAGCCAGGAGTTGGTGGTGCACGCCTTTAATCTCAGCACTCCAGGGCAGAGGCAAGCAGATCTCTGAGTTCAAGGCCAGCCTGGTCTACAGAGTGAGTTGCAGGACAGCCAGGACAACACAGAGAGACCCAACAAAACAAACAAACAAAAAGCCCAGAAGTTTGGCACCCATAGAGGAAGACATCTGGTCTACCTACCTGAGCAAATGTGCACGTGCACCTACACTCCTGAATGTACACGAACACACACACATAAGAGCTGGCTTTGGTTCTGTCTTGAAGAAAAGGACTGTGGAGGGTGGATGAAGGGTTCAAAGGCCGTAAGCTCTAGTTTCTGTGAGTCCATCAGTGCCAAGCCTAGAGTGTGGGATAAAGCCAGAATTCTTTGGTGTGTATACATTAGTCAGGGTTCACTAAGGAACAGAACTGATAGAATGAATATATATCTGTATATATTCATTTATTTATTTAGGTTTGTAAGAGTGGCTTCCAGGCTGTGGTCCAGCTGGTCCAGCAATGGCTGTCTGCCAATGGAAAGTTCAAGAATCCAATATTTGTTCATCCTATGAGGCTAGATGTCTCATCCGGTCTTCAGAGTATATACTGGGATATCAAAGAAGAAGGCTGTTATGGCAGTGAAGGAATGAACATGCTAGTGAGAGCGAGGGCAAGCTGGCAAAGAGCAAAACCTTCCTTCTTCTATGTCCTTTATAGAGGCTGCCAGCAGAAGGTGTGGCCCAGATTAAAGGTGAATCCTCCCGTCTCAAAGGATCTGCAATAAAAGTGAATTAAGGAAAAAAAAACTCACCTTTTGAATTTTCCTTAATTTCAGATGTAGTCAATTTGACAACCAAGACTAGGCACCACAGAGTGTAAGGATGGAAATATTTCTCAATTCACGGCACCTACGGGCGCCATTATAGCGCTTGGATGTAGAGGCAGAAGGATTGTTGCAAGTTCAAAGCCAGTGAGGGCTGTGTAGCTAGTTCCAGGAGGGGCAAGAAACTCTGTAAAAAGAGACTGGGGTGTAGTTCAGTGGGTAGAGCGCTTGCCTAGCTTTGCAGAAAGCTGGGTTCCATCCCCAGCTTTGAATAAGTCAGGGGGAGTAGTGCAGGCCTATTCCCAGCGCAGGAGGATCAGAAATTCAGGGTCAGTCTTCCTTGGCTGCAGAGTGATTTCAAGGCCAGCTTGGGCTATGAGAGTCTCAAAAGAGCAAAGCAAAACAAACCAAAATAAATAGAGCTGGTCACGCAGTCATGGGTGAGCTACCCCAAAGCAGCCTGTCTAAATGTGGAGCTGACCCCTCACCCAGTCGGGGTGGCTCTGTTGCCTGCTGCCGATCCTAACTTTGTTCCAGGGATCTACTAATCTACCTTTCCCTGCCTCTATTGATTTGTCTTTTCCTGGATATTTTCTATAACTGGAATCATAAACTCCATGGTCCTTTCTCTCCTGCTTCTTTTCCTTAGAAAAATACTTCCAGGCAGGCTGGAGTGGGCGTTGATGGTTTCTCCTCTGTGAGACTGAAAGGTCTGTTAGATCAGTGTCCCCACTTTGTTTGCACATTCTCAGGTAACGGACAGTTGGCTTAGTCATTATTGGAAAACCCACCGCTGTGAATGTCACTTGTGTGTCTTTCTGCAAACTCACCCTTTGATTGCTGTGGGGCAGACGGAGCCTTGGGTTTCCCGACAAGTTCCTGCTTGGCTTTCTCAGCAGTTACTAAGCTGTAGCTCAAGGCAGTGGCAACACTTTATATTCCTAGTGGCAGGATTATGGGTACCAGATATCGGACCCTCGCTGATGCTTAATACCGTCTTTTTAGCCGGGGTTTCCAATTCGCTATAGGCTATACTATGAAGCTGAGCCTGGTCTTGAACGCTGGATCCTCCTGCCTCTATCTCCCATGTTCTGGGATTATAGGTGTGTTCTATACCTGGTCTATGCAGTGCTGGGGAGAGAATCCAGGGCTTCATGCATGTAGGGAAGCATTTTACCAACAGAGACAGCCTAGCCCTGATACTCTGTGTGTGTGTGTGTGTGTGTGTGTGTGTACACACATATATGGAGGCCCAGGTTGATCTCGGTGTCTTTCTCAATCACTTCTCTATTTTATTATTATAACAGAGTCTCTCATTAAACCTGAAACTTGCTTATCTAGCTATGCTGTGTGGAGAGTGAGCCCCGGGGGTCTTCCTGTCTTTATACCACATTCACAGGACAGAGAATACAGACATGGGCCACCACGTGGGGTTTTTGTACTGAGTCACTGCAGATAATCTTTTTTAAACTATTTGCTTTTAAGCGTGTGTCTGATTGTTCAGAGGCACACCACATATGCACAGGAGCCCCAGGAGTCCAGAAAAGGGCATTGGATCCCCTGCTACTGGAGTTACAGATGGTTGGGAGCTGACACGTGGCCCCGAAACTGAACCTAGGTTCTCTGGAAGGGCAGCCAGTGTTTGTTCTCTCCACTTCTTAATGGAGGTGATTATAGTGGGTTACATGAGTTATTTGTCCCATGAATTACACAGACCGGGTGTCTGGGAAACGGGTGGATGCGGAGGTGTGAACTCTGGGTGGAGATTCAGACCACAAATAAGCCTTGGTCAGAGATATGCTTAGTCAGCCATTGATGAGGCTGTCATTCCAGCTCTAGTAGAAGGAGAATCAGGAGTTCAAGGTCACACTTGGCTACACAGGCCAGCCACGTAAGACCCTGTCTAAACAAACGGGGTGAGGGCTGGAGATGCAGCCCAGTGGTAGGGGGTTTGCCTAGCATGTATGAAACTTCGGATGTCTGATCCCCACAACTGAAGAAACATATCTGAGAAATAAATACTTAAACAAGGCAGATGGTGCTAAGCGCTCTGACTTCAGGAGTTGGTCAGGGAAGTTTCTGCAGGTAATTTTCGGGCCATATTGGAGTTGGGGCTATGAATCTGAAACATACGTACGTGCTTAGCATGTATGAAACCCTGGGTACCATCCCAAGCATAGAATATGAGCAAACACAACTAAAAATAAACACAAAAAATGACATTCAGGTCTGAGGACATGGCTTGCCACACAAGGATGAAGACCCAAGCTGAGATGCACAGGGTCCATTTTAATGCTGGGCAGGTGACCCAGACATTTGGGAGGCAGAGACAAGGAGCTGGCTGTTCTCTAGACTAGTAGGTTGGCAAGTTCTTGGTTTGCCTGAGAGACCCTGACTCAATAAATAGAGTCAAGAGTGATGGAAAAAGACACCTGATAATGACTTCAGGTACAGACACATGGGCAGATGCACCCCCACACATACCGTGTACTGTCCCTCACATGCAAACACACGTATACAGAAAACAATACCCCAATCACTCAGCGTCGAATCGGGGAAGCAAGCCACATTAGGGGGTCTCAGTGGGACGCATTTGATATGGTGTTTCCTTGGGTGGAAGCAATGACTGCACGCTCAGATTCCATACTCAGGAAACCTGACAACCCACCACAGCAGCTCTGACAAGGGTGTGTGATGGGGAGGGGCTCCAGTGTGAGTAGAGGGTGTCCACGTCAGAAACACCCTTCCCGCATAGGCCCTGAGATGGCACGGCTGTTAAAAGCTTTTGGAAACAACCACAGGGACAGTGTTTGAATCCCAGCACTCACGTAAGAAGTCACATAGCGTCCCACACATGCCTGGGACTGAACCTTTGAGGGGACACAGGAGCAGAAGGAACCCTGGGGCTTTCAGATAGAGACTGTGCCTCCAAGGACTGGGTGGGGAGTCACAGAGGATGCCCTCCTCTGGCCTCAACACAGGTAGCAGGACCCAGGGAACAAACTCCCACAATTTGTCCTCTGACTTCTGTACCCCACCGCATACACAAATAAACTTGTAAATAAGTTAAGTCAATAAATAAAGTAATTAAAAAATTGAAAAAGAAAAAAAAAACCCACTCTCACCCCAGGCAGAAAGAAAGGGAAGCGGTGTTCCTTTCCAGGCCTTGAGCCTAACAGGAAGCTGGTGGGGAAAGAGTCCTAGGAAACAGAGCTTTCTGGAGGATAGGGCATGTTGCTTAAGTGACGGGCATGAGCAGGTCCCCTGGATTTCTGCAGCAAAATGCTTATCAGATCTCAGGGACAGAAAATGCAAAGATCCTGAGACAGGAAAAAAAGGATAAGCCAAATAAATGTGCAGAAACTGAGAGTAGGGGCAGGTGGAAAGATCTAGATATTCAGGGACGGAGAAGGCAGAGAGACAGGGACAGACTACGAAGTGATAAGGTGTTTCGAGAAGGTGATGAGTATGGAGACTAGAAAATCATTAAATTATGTTCTCTCTGTGTGTGTGTGTGTGTGCGTGCTCACGTGCACAGGCTCTGGCAACCATATGGAGATCAGACGACAACTTGAGGGAGTTGGTTCAGTCCTTCTACCATATGTGCTTGTGCCCTTTTGATCAAACTCAGGATGCCAGGCTTGGCGACACGTGTCTCTATCCACTGAACAATCTTGCCATCCCAGGATGGCTATTGGCATCTTTAGTAAGAGAGGTGTGCTTTGTGAGTGTTCTCAGTCCTCACGAAGCCTGACCGTGTGAGCTAGCGCCCAACGTAAGGGGGTGAGAAAGCGTGTCATGTGATCTCAGAGTCCAATGTCAGACACATGTGGTTTTAAACCTCAGCGGGGTCCTCCTTTCTTGACCAAACAGCTCATTCTAGCCCAAGGGGTCTCTGCTTGCTCCAGGTCCTGTGCTGTTTCCTCCCATCATTTGAAAATCGCCTGATCCTGAAATGGCCCCTTCCTTCGCCATCCGGTGTTGCTTAACTCTTACCTTCCCTAGCTACCGCGTGTAGGTATTCCCGTGGGCCGGAGGCATGGCTCAGTAGAGTGCATGCCATCCAATTATGAGTCCAAATCCTCAACATCTACATCAAAAGTCAGACTTGACATGCCCGGCCTCTGGGCATGCTGGGGAGACAGGCCCTCTGGGGCTCCTAGACTGGCCAGCTTAGCCCTATCACAGAGCTCCGAGCTCAGTGAGAGACCTTGTCAGAAAATAAGGTGGAGACTGGATGTGGCAGCCCATGCCTTTAGTCCTAGCATTAGGGAGACAGTGAGAGTTCAGGGCCAGCCAGGGCTACACAGTGAGACTGTGTCTCAAAACGAACTAAATAAGAAGCCCAACTAAAATTAATTCACTAATTAAAATGACCAGGCAGAGAGGCACCGAGGAAGACACGCCATGTAGACCTCCGGCCTCTGCACACCCGCACACACATCTCTCGGGCCTTTCCTTTCGTCTCCACCCGCATCCTTCTGGTACCTGTTTGCACTTCTCCTTTATTTCTTATGCCGCTTGGCTTTCTTTCTACACCGGTTTACTGCGCTAACGGTGTGGGGCGGGTGGCTGCATGGCCACCGCTTCAAGTGGAGGTTCCAGGACAACTTGGGGGAGTCGTTACTTTCTTTCACCTCTGGAGATCCAACTCTGGTTGCCAGGCTTTGTGGCAAGCACTTTTACCCACTGAGTCATCGCTTCCCCATCCGTTTCTTTTTTTTGATGATGGTGGGTATGGAGCCGGGGACTTCAGACATGTCAGGCAAGCCTCTACCACTGAGCCACGTCCCAGCGGGCCCTCGGGTCCTTGTCTTAGGTCCTCGTCTGCCTCCCTAAGGCAGTATTCACGGGCTTTGGTCTGTAGTTCCGCCGCAGGCTACCGCCAGCCCTTGCCACGTACCTGACTCACCAGGTCCCAGAACCACTTTACAGTTAAGGAAAACTGAGACAGGTCGGAGCAGCCCTTGCTGGGAGGTCACGTAGGGGCAGAACCTGCTTCTCAGTGGGGTCCAGACAGTTCAGGGCCCCCCAGCACCCCGACTGGGCGCTTCCGGCTCCCCGAGCGGCCCGTGCAGCAAAGGCCTGAGTCATCGCCTCCTCCAGACGGCGGCGGCCGCCGGCCGAGGGCGACGGCGGCGACGGCGGGAGGTGATGCGGGGACGCCGGGAGGGGGCGTGAGTGCAAAACCGAAGGAAGGCGACCGCGCTGGCGCTCCCCGCCCCGCCCCGCCCCGCCGCTCGCTGCGCTTTCCAGCCTCCCTCACCGGGGGACCAGCCCGCTGCTGGTCCCCGGGGGCTGGGGGGGGGGGCACCCGACGTATAAGTTCCCCACCCCCACCCCAAGTTCAAGTTTTGAGTGAAGCCCCGCGCTGGGGCTCGCCTGCCGAAACCTGGATCCTAAGGCAGCCCCGAGCGGCGCCGCCGCCCTCGGACGCGCAGGGGAAACCCTCCCACTCCCCAAGTCACCCGCACTCCAGAGTCTGCACCCGCCGCCCCGCGCTTCCCTGGTTCCGAATCCGCAGAGGGATCCCCTCCAGAGCGTCCCGGGGACCGGGGAAGCCGGGAGAAAAAGAGTCCCGGCGCTCGGGAGAGCACCGAAGTCCCGACCTCACCGCTCTCTGTGGGGCGTCTCGGGACTGGGCTCCGCACCGGGCCGAGCAGGTGGGTGGAGACACCCGACTTCCACCCTCCGTCAGCTTTGGGTGAAGGAGTGGGGTGGGTTCCTTTGGCCCGAAACGTAGGGGTTCAGGAGAGGGGATGTTGCGTGCAGGGGAGCCCGGGGGACTGCCGCTAGGGTACAGAGGGGACTCGAGCGAGGATGGAGGATGTGGCTGGGGGGCGGGGCCGGGGATGCCGCGGCGGCAGGGGGGGTGGAGGGGAGGAAAGGCGAGAATGTTGCTGGAAGGGGATGTCCCCACTTCTGCAGGTTGGGGGAAGGTCCACCAGAGGCTCTGCGGGAAGGTGGGGGGCGGGGTGCGTGCACCCCTATTCACCCCCAAGCCCGCTGGCTCCAGGGCCGGAGCCGTGACGTCACGGCGGCTGGAAGTGCCCGGCGGTGGCGCGGGAGGGGGTGGCCGAGCCGGCGCCTTATAAAGCTGAGCCCGCGAGGCGCGGGGAGCTGCAGCCGCGCGTCCCTGGTGTCACCCCCGTCCCCATCCCGCCAGCCACCGCCCCCTTGGACCTGATCGCCTCACCATCGGGAACCCCCCCGACCCCCCCACCCCACTGGGGTGGGTAAGCGACAGCTTGAGTGCAAAGGGACCGAACACCTGATTTTTGAGGTGGTGGCGCGGGGCATGAGGCGAGGGGCGCGATGTCGGTGCCGCTGCTCAAGATCGGGGCGGTGCTGAGCACCATGGCCATGGTCACTAACTGGATGTCGCAGACGCTGCCCTCGCTCGTGGGACTCAACAGCACCGTGTCCCGCGCGGGCTCCTCGGAGAAAATCGTGAGTGGCCAGCCGGGTTGGGGGGCGCTCCGGAGGGGGGGCGTGGTGCCCGCAGCCCCCGCGGCAGCTCCTAAGAAGGGGACCCCCACACCCCCAAAGTGACAGAATCCCAGGTAGAGGCACGGATGTCTTCTCTGGGGGACGTGGTCTCTTGGGGGTCCTGGGCTGGACCCCGAGGCACAAGGGAGCCTGTTGTCCTGCATAGCTCTGGGTTTGATGATTGCATTTGCTGGGCTGGAGTCCTTTTCTGAGGGGACCCGCTAGTGCCGCCGTGCCACCGGGGTACCAAGCTGGCTCCAGCCCCAGGCGGAGGCGGCAGGGCTGCGGAATTGAACCAGATCCCGGCAGAGTGGGGAGGAGCTGGGCGGTTTGGGGAAGCCAAGGGTGTTATGCTATATTAGAGTGGGTAAGGGACACCTCGGGGTCTCCATGTACCTTCAGCCTCTGGGACTCTGCTTGGCTGTGTCTAAGTGTCACTGAGTAGTGTTCTCTCTCTCTCCTTCCCTTACTCCCCCCCCCCCCTTTCTATTTCTGTCTTTCTCTCTGAGTTAGTGTCTCTCTCTCTCTTTTTGCCTGGCTCTCTGTCCCCTGCACCTGGTACTGGCGTCTCCCTTCCACGATCTCTCTCCTGGAGTACTGAATATTATCTCCCCAACTCCTCACACTGGGAGATTAGAGCGGGGCTCAGACCAGGGCGGAAGCTCCCTGGCCTCCCTTCTGCTTTATTCCCCTGTTTCCCCCTCCTGGTAGGTAACACAAGAGCCTAACTCCCTGGGAGGGAGAGAGGCACACTCGGTCCTGTTTATTAATCACAGTGGCTCTGTCCTGTTGACAGGGGAGGATGCTTTGCCATTGAAAACTCCCCTCTTGCCCTGCTCCCTGTCCCTGTGGGAGGCTCTCTGATCTTTACTCTGTTTGTGGGACCCCTGCCCTCAATTCCACCCATCTGACTCCCTCTCACCGAGCCCAGGATATGGCCAACACAATTGCAAGCTTTCAGCCTAGGTCTTCAGACTTAACGTCCTTTGAAACAGGGTGCCTTTTTTGTGTCTGTGATATCAAGTGTCATTGTTTAGGTATGTCTTGGCGTGTGTGTCTGTGCCTCTGGTTTGGGAGTTTGGAGGGGGCAGTGAAGAGAAACTTTAGAGTGTCTCTGCTGTAAGGGTGCAGGGGTGTTTTCCCAGTGTGGGTGTGTCCCGGTGTGATTGTTTTTAGATGGACATGTCTCTGTCAGCGTGTCTGCAGTTGTTTGTCCTGGGTGTGGGTTCATTATATGATGTGAGTCTGCATGCTCAGGTGTGACACAGCCTTCTGAATGTCGCCATCAGTGGGGTACATTGGTGGTGTCTTTGAAATCAGAAGCCAAATTCACCTTCGCTGTCTGGGTGGGAGTCTGTGTGCATGCCTGTGTGCCGTGTGAAAGTGTCTGTGCACACAAGAGCCTAGGGCATAACTGGAGGACATGTGCAGGGCATGTAAGGATGTCTTGAATTATGATCTTTGTTTATGTTTAGTACATGCAGTGTGTGTGTGTGTGTGTGTGTGTGTGTGTGTGTGTGTGTGTGTGTGCATGTGCCATAGGACACATGTGAAGATCAGAGGACAGCTTGCAGGAAGGAGTCAGTTCTCACCTTCTACCATCTGGGTCCCAGGGATCAAACTCATGTCACCAGGCTTGGTGGCAAATGACTTATCCCAGCCTTGGGTTATGATTTTGTATATTCATACACTGGATTTCTGTGTGCTTGGTTTATATATAAACATATGTGTATCTATGCTTGGCAGGTGTGCATGTGTGTTGTTGTTTGTGAATTGTGTGTTTCTGTAAGTGTTGGGGGGAATATGAACCCAGACAGTCCTGGCCCCTTGGTAGCTAACACCACCTTGGTGAGAATTCCCCTGGGCCTGTCTGCTGAAGCTTCTCATGACTTGCCAAAGTGCTCTGCAGAGTGAGCTGCTGAAGGCATTGGGGTGATGCCTAGGAGGTGACTGTGACATGAGGGTCACAACAAGGGTCTTTGTGCTGGGAGACTCCCATCTTCTGTAATCCCAGCTACTGGGAGTGTGAGGCAGGAGAGTAGCCACAAATTTCAGGTCAGCCAGGCTATAGTGTGTCTCTTTCTCAAAAAAAGGGAGAGGTGGAGGCTGGAGAGTTAGCTTAGCAGTAAGAGCATCAGCTGCTCTTAAAGAGGACCCAAGTTCAGTTCCCAGCACCCATGTGGTGGCTCACAATTGTCTGTAAGTCCAATTCTAGGGCCACTGATGGCTGCCTCTGGTCTCTGAGGGTGCTAGGCATGCATGGGGTACACAAACATACATGTAGGCAAAACATACATATACATACAAAAATGAAAGGAGGTTATTTAGCTCTGCAGAATCTAGATTCCTCCAGTTTGTTCTCCAACTCTGGCTGGCGGCAGCAGCATCCCAAGCTACTGCCACTGAGGAAGTCAGTAATGAGTCCTGTCTCCCAGGACTGTGAGCAACAGAGACCTCTTCAGATCCCCATCCACCCGCCCATCTGTTCTTTGTCATCCATCCACTACTCGTTCATCCGTCTGTCCTTCTAGCCACAATCCGCTCTCCTAGCCTTCCATCTTCGTCCATTCATCCACGCTTCCATCCATCTTTTCTCCTCTTCATCCATCCAGCTGGTCGACCTGCCACCTTTCCTCCATCCACCCAGACAGCCACCTGTCCTTCTATCAGTCCATCCAACCTCGCACCTATTCTCTGTCCTTCCGTATATTCACCCTTCCTTTATTTCATCACTGTGTTTATTCACTCATCTTTTCACTCACCCATCTTCCCACCCATCCCTCCATTCTTCCACCTGCCTCTCCCTGGCATGGTTTCATCCTTCCTTCCATATATATATATATGGAAGTCCCTCTTTCCATCCATTATCCACCATCCAATCATCTGTTAATCTACTGTCCACAAATCTGTACTTTCAACATCTAGCTCTTTCTCGGTTCATTAATTCATCTCTTTATCCATTTAATTTAATTTATTTAACAAAACTACCAGTTGGCAAGTACGTCTACACTGAAACAGACCTGCCTGTCCTGCTCCTTTCAGAAGAGATGCTCTGTCAGTGGTAGGATTTAGAGTTAGATATGTGTGAGTTTTGATTCTAGCCCTGCAACTCAACAAACCATGTGACCTTGGGAGAAATCATTGACTCTTTCCAAGCACCACTTTTCTTATTAGGTAAGGAGAATCCAGAGTCTCTGTTAGACTGTACAGTCCATGAAGGGGCTGACATTGGAGCTCAGGGCTAGAGTGCTTCCTGGTGCTCAGCCTGGTACACAGACAACCAGCAGCATCTACAAGGGAGCCTGTGTTTTGCTCATTGCTACAGCCTATGGCCTGATGTAGCAGGTTCACATAAATACTTGCCATGTGGCTGAATCTGCAGTCACATCTAAGAGCTTCTTGGATTCTACCTTCAAATGGAAGTCAATGGCTGAGCACACAGTGGACCTCGATTACAATTACACAATTACCTGCAAGCATACAGTGAGTTTAGAATGAGTGTTTTTCCAGGAGATGCCTGAATGGGTGCAGAATTTGCCATGCCAATGTGAGGAACTGAGTGTGAATTACATGCATGCAGAGGTCAGAGGGCATGCATACAATATCAACACTTGTATGGAGAGGCAGGGACTGGAGAATCCCTCATGGCTCAGGGGCCAGCGAGTCTGGCATGTACAGAGGTAAGCAAGAGACCCTGTTTCAAACAAGTTGAAGTGCAAGGACAGACACTTGAGCTGTCCTCTGACCTCTACATGTGCACCAAGACGTGCTCCTGTACACACATGATTATTCATACACACACGTTATCACCATCCCATACACACATAAAAACACAAGATTAAATATATTTTTCAAGTTTTAAGTCAATTCTGTCTATAAAATGAGAGCAATAATTCTTTTTTAAATTATATTTATTAAGCTGGGCAGTGATGGCGCAGGCCTTTGGTCCCAGCACTCGGGAGGCAGAGGCAGGCAGATCTCTGAGTATGAGGCCAGCCTGGTCTACAGATCTAGTTCCAGGATGGCCAGAGGTACATGCATACACACACAAAATTACACGTATTTATTCAGTTTGTGGTGTTTGCTTGGAGGGTGGGTATATGTGTGCTACAGGGCACATGTGGAGGTCAGAGGACAAAATCAGTTCTCTTCTCCCACCAGGGGGGTTCTGGAGAGAGAGCTCAGGTCTTCAGGCTTGACAGCAAGTGCCTTTACCCACTGAGCCACCTTGCCAGCCCGGGAATGATCATTCTTACCCCACAGAACTGTTGTGGATAATGGGGCCTGATCCCCATTTCTCCCTTCATCCATCTTTAAAACCATTACTTCTTCTCCATCACCTTTTGTCTTTCCCTCCCTCCCTTCATTCACTCATCTACCTCTTCTTTATTCCTTCTGTTCAGCCATCCTGTCATCTTTCCACCCGTTGACCCCAACGGTGTGGGAAACAAATTGAAGATGAACAGTCAATACTTAATAGTGGGGTGTGGAAAGGGGGTAGAACCCCAATGATGGGGAGGCTTAAGGGTAAACACAAACACAGTGGGAATTCCTAACTATGGCTCAAAAGTTTGGGTGCTATGCTTCAGTAGTGTGACAGTGAGCCCCGATGTGGGATGGGCTTGTCTGTGGGTCTAGTCACCACGCCATGCATGGAAGCAACAGAGCCTTGTGTTCACAAAACATCTCTGTGAAGAAGAGGGAAACTGCCCCCTCTACTTTCTTTGGCTGGCTCCCAGCCATAAACCATCTGCAAGAGATGGGAGCCTTTTTTTTTTAAATTTATTTATTTTTATCTCAATCACAGGTTAGGTACTTTGAATCCCAGGCATAGCCCCCTCCCTGAGATGGGAGCCTTGAGCTGAATGGCTTCTCACCTAGGGACCATAAATCCAGACTCAGACTAAAAGCTGACATCTCTGTTGTCAATGGCTGCCATCATAGAGGGCCTGGAGTAAACTATTTGTTTCTTGTAGTAGTCTGATCCCCCCCCCTCTCTCTTTGTGTGTGTGTGTGTGTGTATAAGCCAGCACTCATCCTTAGATGTTACTCCTCACACACCATCCTCCTTGCTGTATTTATTTATTTATTGGTGTTTCTAGACAGGTTTCTCTGTGTAGCCCTACCTGTTCTGGAACTCGTATGAGGTTGGCCTCGAACATAGAGATCCACCTGCCTCTGCCTCCCAAGTGTTAGGACTAAAGGCGCTTGCCACCACACCTGGCCTGTTGTGTTTATTTTTATTGTTTTATTATATTTTGATTCATCTGTTGTCTCTGTGAACAGTGTATGTGTGAAGGTCACAGGACAGCTGGCAGAGGTCAGGTCTCTCCTTATGGAGCTCAGGTTGTCAGGCTTGGCAGCAAGTGTTGGTTATCCACTGAGGCATTGCACCAGCCCCATTCCCTCTTTTTGAAGAGCTGAAGGACAGAAGGGGATATTAGTGAAAGGATTCCATTTGAGGAGGACCCTTTGCCCCAAGAAGAAAAGGGAGGGTCTCGGCAGCAGCCAGCAGAAAGCTCTTTGGGTATTGAAGATGCTCAGTGTCTGTGGCTTTTCATGACAGTTTTACAGGAAGTCCCAAAATGCAGTTTAGAGGGGTCCTGCAGTGCCACGGTAATGAGCATCTATCTCCATCACGCAGCCACTGGCTCAGACCAGGCTTATTTCCTGCTGCAGAGATGACTCTTATGCTCGCTGTGGTAAGATGGCTCTGACTCAGGTGACCTCCTAGAACCCAAAATGATGGAGGCTTTCCAACACACCAGCATGGAAGCAGGACCAGAGGAGGAGACACTAAAGTGTTGCCCTGATATGGCACAGATTGCTATTGCTCATAGTCCACTGGGTCAAGGGGGTCACGTGACTTGGAAAAGCAAGAGGGTATCCGGTGCTGTCTGTCTACTGCTCACCCTGTCAAGCCTCCTTCTCAACCTAAATAAAAGTTCTGAGACAATAAGGGCTGCAGTTGGGGTTTACTTGGTAGACTACTTGCCATGCCTGTACAGAGCCACAGGTTCAGAAGTTCAAGGTCATCCTCAGCTATATAACAAGTTTAAGGATAGCCTGGGCTACAAGAGACCCTGTCCAAAAGGAAACAAAGAAGGGGGGAAGGCAAGGAGGAAGGAGATGAGGAGGGAGGCAACTAGGGAGAATGTAGCTGCCAGAGAGCCTGGTACTATAGTTTTAAGCATGTCTGACTTAGGGAGGAAGGGAGAAGGTTGTCACTCATTCACTTATTTTTGGGCTGAGGATGTGGTTCAATGGTAGAGCACTTGGTTAGCATACACAAGACCCCTGGTTCGATCCCCGGTACTATAAAACATACACACACACACACAAACATACACACCCTTGGACTTTTCCCATGCCACACCGACATTCTAAACAGAGTAGTAACAGATATATTGATAACTCCATGGAGGCTGGAAATGTTATATAAAGAAACATAGAACAAGGCCAATGCGATGACTCAATGGGTAATGGTGTTTGACACCAAGCCCGACAAATTGAGTTCAACCCCAGAACACCATGGTGGAAGGAAGGAACCAATTCCTGCAATTGTCCTTTGACCTCCACACAAGTACCATGACGGGCACGTATTCTTTTTGGCTTGAGGGACCTTTCTGATTAGATGACATTTGTGCGAAATCTGAAGGGATTGAAGTAGGATACTGAGAGGAAACGCGTTAAGGGTAGCGGGAATAGCAAGCGTAAAGGTCGAGATGTTGGGAAGACACTGAGGAGGCCAGCATGACCTGAGCAGGATGGGTGGCAGAGAGTGAGAGTGGTGCTCTCACAGGCTACATCACATCTCTCAATCACTGTTTTTACTGTGTGTGAGTGCTTGTGTGTGCGTGTGACGGGGTGTGTGTGCCACAATTCGCCTACAGTCAGATGGAGGAGAGAGCTGGGTCTCTCCTCCTGCCGTGTGGATCCTGGGGAAGGTAAGTTGTCAGGGTTAGGGTTAGTGTTGTCCTCCTGAGACTTCTGGGAACACAAGGCTGGGGATCAGGAGATCATGACGAAGGGGACTACACTGTCCAAGTGGGGAAATGATGGGAGCTGGACCAATGTGAGTGCCAAAGAGGTGGAGAGACAGGGGGATGGTGGAGCTGATCTACTTTGAGCGTGGCTTGGTTCTGGGCCCATTGATTCTGCCCAGATATCCGAGAGGTGAGCGAGTATGGGGCGGGGGATGACCAGCTTGTTCGTGATAGAAAGGGTTCTGAGTACCAGAGAGAAGACAGTAAGAACAAGAACATGGCTTGGTGATAGAGCCCATGCCTAGATCCCCTCAGTGAGGAACTGGGGGTGTGGCTCAGTGAGAGAGCCCCAGACTAGAATCCCATGGTGTCTTAGTCACTGTTCCATTGCTGTGAAGAGACACCATGACCAAGGCAACTTATAAGAGAAAGCATTGAGTTGGGGGCTTGCTTACACTTTCAGAGAGTTAGTCTCTGATCACCATGATGAGAGGCACGGTGGCAGGCAAGTAGGTATGGAGCCGGGGCAACAGCGGAGAGCTCACGTCTGACCTACAAGTTGCAGGCAGAGAGAATGAGACCCCCTAATCCTTCCCAAACAGTTCCAGCAACTGGGGACCAATTATTCAAGCATATGAGACTATTGAGGGCCTTGTTATCCGATCAGGAGTTGAGGCATGGCTCAGTGATAGAGCCCCTGCCTAGAATCTCCCAGAGAAGGGCTGCTGGGATGGCTCAGCAGCAGAGCCCAGAAACAGGGTGCTGGAGGTCCTGGGTTCCATTCCCAACACTGTTAAAAACAAAACCAACCAACCAAACAGAAAGGAATGTCCACCTATAATGACGTGTCTCTGTAATTCCAGCCCTCGAGAAACTGAGGCTGGAGCGTGAGTTTAAGCCCAGCTTGGCTCCATAGCAAGACCCAGACTCAAGAGAGGAAAGGAGGAAGATGGGAAGGCAGAAAGGAAGGAAGAGAGGAGGGCACGCTTGTACATTCTCCAGGATCTCTACTGTCAATTAGCTCTGCAGCCCTTGTGACATGACACAGCACGTGTGGTGACGGAACTATTTCTGGAACGCTGTGGCGGCAGAGGAGACGTAATGAAACTAGCCCTGGTCTGACAGGGATTTTCTGGAGGTAGCAATGCTAAATTAAGTTTTTCTTGTTCTTGCTTTGCTGGTTTCCAGCATGCGTGGCAAACGCTACACCACGGAGTTCCAGCTTCAGTCCCCAAAGTGAGGTGCGGGCATGTGTGTGTGCGCGCGCGCGCCTGTGTGTATGCACGTGTGTGTACAGGTTTACTCACGCCACAACACACAGGTGGAGGTGAAGATACAACCTCCAGTGTTGGTCCTTGCCTTCCATTCTGTGTGAGGGAGGGTCTCCTTAGTGTTTGCCACTGAATATTCTGGAAGAGCTGGAAGAGCCTTCTGTGGATTCTTCCACCTCCACCTCCCAGTGCACCGCAGGAGCGCTGGGATGACAAGCAGACACTACCACCATGTTCAGGTTTATGTGTATTCTGGGGATTTGAACTCGTGTCCTCATGCTTATGTAGAAAGCACCTTGGACCATATCTCCAACCCATGAACTAAGACTTGAAATCTGGAAGAAATCATCACAGTGAAGAGGAACCAAGTGAGAGGCAGCCTGTCCCCCGGTGTGCACTGAGGGAATCTCTGGATGTGGACATCCCTAAGTGCTCAGTGAGGTCTGTCTTGATTACCTTAGGATGGGATCCAGGTGCAAGAAAGGAAGACAAGGCTGTTTGTGATGAGTTTCAACACATTCAGTAGTTTAAAAAAATCCACCTGGAGCCGGCTGAGATGGCGCACACCTGCATTTCCAGCGATTGGAAGGCGGAGGAAGTGGAATCAGGAGTTAAGGCCAGCCTCAGACACAGGAAGTTGGAGATGAGTCTGGGCTACGTGAGACCCTGTCTCAACAAACAGAAGGAAGGAGAGGAAGGGAGGAAGGGAGGAAGGGAGGAAGGGAAGGAGGAAGGTAGAAGGATGGGGAGGAGGGAAGGAAGGGAAGGGAAGCAGAAATGTAGTTGTAATAGATTCTGACTCTGGAATAAGGAAGCAAGCAAGCACGGGCTCACCTGGCTGGGCTGGGCCTTTGCAAAGTTTTCAAGAGTTTGGTGTGGGAGCCTGTGGGGGTGGGGTGGGGGGAAGCTGCCTCTTACAGGCCAGGCCGGAAGAAAACTGAGCCAGAGGAAAAGGGTCTGCCCGAGGTTCCCTCAGTTTTCTCGTGTATGCCTCTCCAGGGCCAGGAGGCAGAGGCTGGAGGATCTCAGTGAGTTCCAGAATAGCTTGGTCCACATAACAAGTTCCTGACCTTCCAGGGCTGCACAGTGAAAACCCGTCTCAGAAATACAAACAAACGAACAAACAAAACGGGGGTGTGGGGCGGGAAATGAGAAGTGCACACATGTACTGTGATAGTCCCGGACACTTCAGGGGGCCACCATCTCTGCCCATTACCTCCTTTTAAAAAAAGTAATTAATCAATTAATTTACTTTACATCTCAACTGCAGTTCCCCTCCCGCTTTTCTTCCCAGTCCTTCCCACTTTACCTCCTTTTTAAAAAATGTTTTTGTTTGTTTTAAAAACATTTTAAATTTTAAATGTTTTTGAACATTTTATTTATTATTTTTCTTTTCTTTCTTTTTTTATTTTTATTTGTTGTTGTGTTTTTGTCGCAGGATCAAACTCAGGTTTTTAGGCTTGGTGGCAAGTGCCTCTACTCACTGAGCCATCTAGATGGTTCGGCCTTGTTTATTGAGACAAGCTCGCCTATCTTTTTCCTTGAACTCACTGATTTGGCTGGTCTGGCTGGCCAGTGAGCTCCAAGGATCCACCTGTCTCTACCTTCCTAGCTTCTCTGTATCTCTTTAGTGTCTGTCTGTCTGTGATTGTATGTCACTGAGACCATTGGACCTTGATAGAGTGGAAGATACAGAGATGAGATTAGAACTCAGATCCTCCAAGCCTCCCCAGCAGGAACCCGCATGTGGCTCTGGGAAAGACTGCGTCTGTGCAGGACAAGTCAGACCTCAGCCCAAGACAGCAAAGGGTTCAGGGTGTCTGAATCCCCCGAGGGCTGTGGCAGTGGTGTCCCTGATGGAAGCCGAGACCCCAATCTCCTCTCCACCCTGTGCCCCTAACCCTTGACTCCTACTGTCCCCACTGCCGCCAGCACAGGCTCCAGGATGGAACAGCTGTCTGGCTCTAGCCTCTGAGGCTCATTTTGAACAAGCGAGATGATTGCATGGAACGATGGGAGGAGAGAGAGAGGGGAGGGGATGGGGATGGGGCCAAAGAGGAATCAAGCTTGATTGTCGCTGCTGCTGCAGGAGGGCGGGTAGCAGGTGGGGTGGCGTGTGCCCAGGAGATGAGAAGGCCAGGCAAGCAAGGCAGGAAAAGGCAGAGGGACATTTGTCTGCCCAGCCCGCCAGTCCATCTGTCCCTACTTCTGGTCCTCCCTCTTGTGCAGTTTCCCGGCTTGTGCCTCTCCCTGTGGTTCAAAGCGGAATCTGTCTCTGCCTCAGTCCCTACTGGTTCCCACCTTCCTACTGACATCTCTCCCTACTTGGACTTCTGCATATCTCCGAGCCTGACCCCCACCTATCCATGGACGCCACTGTCCTTACCAGAAGCAGGACCAAGGTGCAAGGCAGCTCCCTCCCTCTGTCTCTCTATTTTTGTCATACTCCAGCGCTCAGGCACATAGACACCACGATTTCCCAGGAAACCGATGAACCGTGACCTTCAATACAGGGATATTTGCAGAGATATCTCAATTAGGACTAATTAATTAAGCGAGCCACTTGGCCTGCCCTCTCCCCAACCCTGCAGTCCTCGAAGCCTCATGGGAGGAACCAGCCAGTGAGTGCTTGGCAGCGAAACCAGCTCTAACTGCCTGGATGTCTGATTTATCACAGCCTGTGCCTGGCTACCTCATCAATCCATCCAGAAAGACATAGAGGCACAGGCCTTTAATCCTTGCACCCAGGAGGCAGAGGCAGGAAGGATCTCAGTGAGTTCCAGGCTAGCCTGGTCTACATAGGGAGTTCTAGGTCAGCCAGAGCTACACAGTGAGACCCTGTCCAAACAATAAAAACAGAAAGAGTGACAAAGGGAGATGCCTGAACCACCCATTCCCAGAGAACACCTGGCACGTGTGAGGCTCTAGGACAAGTTGAAGTGTTTAGAGTGTGTCATTCACTCAGGGAGTGTCTGTGCACAGCCAGGTGTGTCAGGGTGCTGAGATGCAGCTGGCCGTGGGGTTCATGCTCTGTGGATTCCTTGTATTGTGCAGAGACAGGTCACATGTGATCTCTGCAGCTGCCTGCAATCCGAAGAGGAGCTTCTGCCTCTGGAGTCACTGGAGACTAGGCCTGTGCCCACCATGACCCCATTTTAGGTGGTGCTGGGGATAGAACTCAGGGTCCCTGGTATGCTAGGTCAATCCTCCCTCCACTGAGCTACATCATCAGCTTGCTGCAAATTCTTGTGCATGGCAGGTAAAGTATCTCCTGTCAAGGGCATAACAGGGAAAGCAGAGACACAGAACCATCTGTAGCTTCCAGCAGATTCAGCAAGGGATGCCAACTAAACACACTGGAAAAATCCCACACCACATGCCCTGCCCTGCCCCCACTGTGGGCCAAGAGAACTGTGGGCCAAGAGAGTTGAGCTACAGTTGTTTTCCTCGCACGTGCACGCACGTGTGTGTGTGTGTGTGTGTGTGTGTGTGTGTAGAAGACAATGGACAATTTACAGGAGTTGGGCTCTCTCCTTCTACCATGTAGGTCCCAGGGATTGAACTTGGGCTTCACAGAAAGTGCCTTTACTCATTGAGCTATCCACTAAAGCTACCTGCTTTAGGTAGCTTTAGAACTTTTTTTTTTTTGGTTTATTTTTATTTTATGTGCATTGGTGTTTTGCCTGCATATGCATGTCTGAATGATGGTGTCAGATCCCCTGTAACAGGAGTTATAGACGGTTGTGAGCTGCCATGTGATGCTGGGAAATGAACCAGGGTCTCTGGAAGAGCACTCTTTGTTTTGTTTTTCTTTTCCTAAATATTTAATCATTTATTTTATGTATATGTGTGCTCTGACTGTATGTACACCTGCAGGCCAGAAGAGGGCATAAGATCCCTTTGTACATGGTTGTGAGCCACCATGTGGTTGCTGGGAATTGAACTCAGGACCTCTGGAACTGCTGAGCCATCTCTCCAGCCCTCTTGTTTTGTTTCTCAAGGCAGGGTTTCTCTGTGTAGCCCTGGCTGTTCTGGAACTTTCAGTAGACCAGACTGGCCTTGAACTCACAGAGCTCCACCTCCTTCTGGTGCACCGCCACTGCTCATTAAGTAACTTTTTGACACAACGTCTGCCTGTGCCTTTGCGCCGCACACACAAGACTTTCCAGAACAGAGTAAATATACCTTCTTGATTTTAATTTCTAGCTATAAACCCTTTAGAACACCCAACTCGGGATTAGGGCTCTTGGGATTGGCTTAAAGAAATGATCATGTTTTCGGTTAAGACAGAGCTGGTGACACAAAGAAATCACTCGGTCATCACTAGAGCAGAGGAGGGCCACACCTCAGTGCGCAGCCGCCATGCGTCCCAGGATGCGGCTGTTAGCATAGTAACTGGGTAGTTCGGGAACCGTAAACAATTCTTTCTTTTTATATATATATATATTTATTTTATTTTATGTGCCTTGGTGTTTTGCCTACATGTATGTCTGTGAGAGAGTGTCAGATCTTAGAGTTACAGACAGTTGTGAGCTGCCATGTAGGTGTTAGGAATTGAACCTAGGTCCTCTGGAAAAGCAGTCAGTTCTCTTAACCGCTGAGCCATCTCTGCAGCCCCTTAAACAATTCTTTTCTCCCCCATTTTCATTTCTTTCTCTCTCTCTCCCTCTCTTTGTGTGTGTGTGTGTGGGTGTGTGTGTACATATTGCATGTGTGTGGGTGCACATGGGTGTAAATGCATGAAGAGGCCTGGAAGTCGACGTCAGGAGTCATTATCAGTCTTCCACTGTATCCACTGAGGCAGGGTGTCTTAATCAAACCCAGAGCTCACTGATCTGGCCAGGCTCACTAACCATCCCGCTTTGAAGATCCCGGTCTCTGGCTTCCAAGACTAGAGTCACAGGTGGGCTGCCACACCCCCGAATCATTTAGGTGGGTTCTGGTGCTTCTAACTCCAGTCCTACACACTTGCTGCTGACTACTTTAACTGCTGAGATCCTTATGAACAGTTCTCGATGTGAGTCCAGGTCTGCTGATCAGCTCCCGCCGAGGCACGCGGTCAAGGGAGCTGACGTTTGAGTGAGTGCTCTCTGGCTGTGTCAGTAGTGACCACACTGCTAATGAGCTAGCTGGTGACCCAGGAGGTCAGGTGGCGCTGTGTCTACAGATGTCATTTCCCACTGTGAGAGTATGGGAACCGTCTCTCGGTAATGGACTGTGACTTGGAAGTATAAACCAAATAAACCCTTTCTCCCCAAGTTCATTTGGTCAGTTTGTTATCACTCTGTCATGGGCATGGAGAGCCGAATGTGGGGGCACACCACAGCCTTGTAATCTGAGCATCAGAGGGCAGTGGGAGGAACATGAAGAAGTGAAGGCCAGCCTCAGCCACACAGCAAGTTCCAAAGGCTGGGCTGGTCATATGGCTCACCTGGCAGAACGCTTTCCCAGCATGCACCAGGCCCCGGGCTTCATCCCTAGCGTGGGATAAACTGACTGTGGTAGCATATGCCTGTGACTCCAGCTTTTAGATGGGTCAGGAGTTCAAGGTCAGCCTCAGCTGCATAGTGAGTTTGAGGCCAGCCAGAGCTACACCAGGCCCCGTCTCGGCTCCTACCCCCCAGTGCATTTTCTATTTACAGTGTGTTGATCTGGCTGCAGCTCCATCGAGTGTCAAGGAGCATCTGTTTGTGAATAGAAGGCTCCTGAACATAAAGGGAAGTTCATGGCCGTGGAGAACTACATGCATTTTCACATATCCTCACACACATCCACTCACACAGACACAGCTTATCCTGTAGCTACACTGCTCTGCACACGAGTTCATGATTGCTCACAGATGTGGCCAGCTGTTGCAGATGTGTCTGGAATGAGTCACGGTGTATCCGTGCTGTGGCTGGAGTGGTATCTCAGGAGGCCGTGCGGCTCCTTCTGGCCTGTCTCCGGCTGTCCTCTGCGCGTCCTTCACCTCTTTGCCTTTCTTGGCGCCTGTCCACAGCGTGGGGTCCCTGTGGATCTTCAGGCCCACAGCCCTGCAGAGTACATGTGTTTGTTGGGGTATAAGGGACATACATGTATGTAAATGTGGGTTTTCCTCCCACACCCCTGCTCCCAAAATAATGACTCTGAGGCTTAAATATATGTACAGAAGCCTAGGCCAATGTAGCATGTTCCTTGACTTGCTCATAACTATTATAAATATTATCCTATTTATTCTATTCCTAGTTCTGCCACGTGGCTGGTTACTTCAGCTCAGTTTTATATGTCCATCTTCTTCAGAATCCTGGGGCAAACACACACTTCTGCCTATCTCCCAGAGTTCCTCTCTCTCTCTCTCTGGAACTCCCACCTTCTTATTTCCTGCCTTAGCTAACAGGCCATTAGCTTTTTATTGATAGGCGATGCTTCCATACAGACACAAGAGATTCTTTCTACACATATAGAATTCAGTGGTCAACTGCAGGTGCCTTCCTCTACCAATCTCTATATCATCCTAATATCCTGTCATTACATCATCATGTCATCATCGTCATCATGGTTTTGCTATGTACTCTGGCTGACCTAGAACTCACTATGTAGATCAGGCTGGTCTTGAATGCACCCGTTTCTGGATAAAAGTGTGCCACCATGGCCAGATCCCCTGTACTTTTTGAGAGCCCAGGATCCTCCTGTGCCTCCTCATCACTGAGATGATAAGTGTGCACCTTCACCTCTGGCTTTTTCCTGGGTGCTGGGGATCTGAGATCAGCTCCTCATGCTTACACAGGAGGAGCTGGGCCTGCAGCCCTAACCACCTTGACTCTGTGCCCCAAGCCCATCTCTGTATCCTGTACTGGGGGCATAGATTGGCTACCTTTCTTCTTACTGGGGCCACGTGCCCGACAGGAAGCATTTTCTGGGAAATGAGTGCTTATTCTCTTGTTCTGTTCTGTGATAAAATGTGCTGACAGAAGCAGCTTAAGGGAGGAAGGGTTTCCTTTGTCTCACACTTCCTGTGTGCAGTCCATCGTAGCAAATCACCGCAACAGGGGCTAGAGGCAGCTGGTGACATCGTGTCCATTGCCGAGAGGCGGGAGGATGAGCTCATCTCACTCTCCTCTCTCATCCAGGTCCCCAACCCCAGGCAGGGTCTTGCCACCACAACTCATGCCGTCAAGGTAACCCCACACAGATGTGCTCAGAGGCTTTTCTCCCAGAAGATTCTAGATAATGTCAAGTTGACAGTTACCACCAGCCATCCAAAAGGCTGATTTTGGCTCCAAGTTTGAAGGGATAGAACTCAGCATAGTGGGGTAGACGTGGCTGTGGTAGGGTGAGGTGGTCATACTGAACCCCTGAAGTAAGGAAGCAGACACTGAAGCCGCCTGGGTTGGGGAGATAGCTCACTCAGCAGCTTGACACTCATGCATGCAGACCTGAGCTCTAACCCCACAAAAAAAGGTCAGGTGTGGCCCCCTGTGCTTGTATTTCCAGTGCTGTGAAAGCAAGGAGGGTCCTAGGGCTTATGAGTCAGCCAGCCTCACCCGTTTGGTGAGTTCCAGGATAGTGAGAGACACTGTCCCCAAAATCAAGGTAGATGGGTCCCAAGGAACAGCACCTGGGGTTGACCTCTGACCTCTGCATATTCATGTTCACAGTATACCCATGTGCACAGGCGTATACGAGTGAATCAGTCTCAAGGTCTGTTTCCAGTGACCCGCTTCCTTCATTGGTACCCTGTCTCCACAGCCTTCCCCAACATGGACCTCCTGGGGACCAAGGGTTCAGATGTGTGAACCTGTGGAAGCTTGTTTGTGTTGTACCAGCTGGCAGAGATTAGACCCCTTGGGGATCTGGGATCATTCCAAAGGTGCCCTGCTCAGGATGGCTCCCAGGTCAGAGCATCCTCTCTAGGGAGTGGTGATGACAGGGAGGTAGTGACAGACACTGCCACTCACTCAGTCACTCCTTCTTGTGTTCTGTGGCCAGGCTGACTGCCTGCCATCGCAGGGTCTGTCCAAGAAGCCCGGATGCAGGCCCAGCAGGACAGCTCAGCTCAGAGAGGTGCTGGCAAGCTGAGCTTGACCTCTGGGATCCACGTGGTGGAAGGAGAGAACTGACTCCTGAAAGTTGTCCTCTGACCTCATGCTCATCATGGTGTGTGCCCACATGTGAATGTACATCAACAATAAATAACTAAAAATGTGATAGACATCAAGACACAGGGCCAGCGAGGCGGTTCAGTTGCAGAGCACCTGCTGCCTCGCTTGACGGGCTGAATCTGATCCCTGGGGTACACACATTGCGAGGAAAGAACTGACTCTCAGGTTGTTCTCTGACCTCCGTGCACATGCTGTGGCACTCGTGTGTGCATGCACACACATGAGCACACTCAGAGACACCATACACATACAGAGAGACCACATACACGCCACACTAATACACAAGATGTTTTAAAATAATAAACAGAAAACGGAGAAAAGGCATCTTGGGGGAATAAAATCGAAGTATGGAGGCACGCACCCATCATCATAGCACAGAAAGCGGAGGGTCAGAAATTCAAGGCCGTCCTGGGGTGCCTAGTAAGAGGGGGCCCTATAATTTTTAAGAAAAGAATGACTTTTAGATAACCACGTCGGAAAATGAAATGGTCTTGCCTCCACTCATCCTGGAACACAGTAACCATTTGTGGCAGAAGTTCATCCAAGGTGCCCTGGGCATGTGGCGTGGCGGGGCGGGGGGAGGGGCTGGGAGGGTGCTCCACGTGTGACAGGATACTGTGACCATGGAGTCAGCCTGGACCATGTAGTGACACAGGCCAAGCTCTAACCAGACAGGGTCCTGAAACACAACCCTAAGGTCTTCAGATGCTCCAGAGTTCACTGCCAGGTTCTAGTCAAGCACAAACCCTGGGTACATAAGAGCTAAGCATGCATCTAAGGCTAGACCCCAGATCCTCGCAACTTAGATGAGAAACAAATGTAGTTTCAACAGATCAGAGCCGTGCTGTAGATTCTAGAGAAGCAATGCCAACCCAGATCCTGAGATACACCAGGGTGTAACTGAGTGCTGGCACAGCCCCAGGTTGACCTTGATCTGAGATAGACCATGGTTGAAACTGAGGACTGGCCTAAAGCAGGTTGAAACCGAGTGCTGGGTAGACCAGATGTTCTAGTTACTCTTCTATTGCTGTGATAATACACTGTGACCAAATGAACTTGTGGAGGAGGGGTTTATTTTATACTTCCCGATTACAGTTCATCATCGAGAAGTCAGGGCAGGGGATTCAAGAGGAATTTGAAGCAGAAACCAGGGGGAAGGCTGCTACCTGGCCCACCTTCCCAGAGATGGCACTGCCCACAGTGCGCTGGACTCTTTTTGGTGGGGAGGGTTTCTTTTTGTAGTCCTGGCTGTCCTGAAAGTAATTCTGTAGACCAAGATGGCCTCAAACTCATAGAGATCCACCTGTCTCTGCCTCCTGAGTGCTGGGAGTAAAGGTGTGTGCCACCATGCCTGGCTGGGCTGGACCCTATTACATTAATCATCAATCAGTTAGTCCCCACAGACATTGCCCCAGGCCAGCTGAGATCCCTCGGGTGACTTTAGGCTGTGTCAAGCTGACAGTTCAGGATATCTGAAACCTGAGGCTAACCCACATCCTAAGCTAGATCAGAGCTGAACTCACAGACTGAACCAGGAAGTGTGTTTGTTTGGGGAAGTTGATGGGGTCTGTGTTTTCCCTCTGGTTGCCGACCCATTTCTTACAAACTGTTGAGTGTTTGGATTTTATTTTTTAGCTGTTTGTTGTTTTTGTTTTGTTTTGTTTTGCTTTTGAGACAGGGTCTCCCCTCACCCGGTCTACCTACAAACTCTCTATGTGGCTCAGGCTATCCTTGAACTCCATCCTCCACCTCCACCTCCTGAGTGCCAGGATGACAGGTGTTTGCCACCAAAGTCTGGCTTGGAAGCACATTTCTGCCATAGCATGCAATAACTCGCGCACACATTCTAGATCCCAATCAATCAGAGGAAGAAAGGTTGTTCTGCTTCATGACTTCAGAGCTTTCGGCCCATTGCTTTGGGTCTGAGACAAGATCAGACATCATGGCGGTGGGAATGTGTGCCACAGGAAAACCGCTCACTTCTGCAGCCAGGAAGCAGAGAAAGAGAGGAAGGCACCAGAGACAGGAGATCCACTCCCAGGTTTGACCCTTGTTATCTACTTTCCTCAAGCAGGTCACACCTACTAACAGCTCGGTCCGAGGTGAACACAGCTGGGTATGGGGTTAGCACCTTCACTCTCCATGATCTTTCGGCAGCCCCACCTGCTGGGGAGCAAGCCTTCAACGCACAAGTCTTTGGGTGACATGTTATAAGTAGCCTACACTGGCCTTGAACTCCATGTCCTTTTGCCTCCAGGAGAGAGAGAGCAAGAGTGAGCGCGAGAGCAATAGAGAGAGAGGTTGTGTGTGCTGGCCGGCCATTGCACATACACACCAGAGGGCATAGGACAACATTCGCGGTTGGTCCTTGCCTTCCGCTTTGCTTGGTCTCCCTTTTGTTGGTCATTATATATGTCAGGCTGGCTGGGATTCTCGTGTCTCTACCTCCCGTCTCATTGTAGAAGCACCAGGATTACAGATGTGCACCCCGTGTCTGGCTTTATCTGGGCTCTGGGGATTTGAACTCAGGTCCTCACGCTTGCATGCCAGGCACTCTACCACTGAACATCTTAGCCCTAGCTCACCGGCTTTTGAAATTTTCTCCTACCACTCATTTATGCATGCTCAGCGTTGGCTGAGGAAAATCACATGGCCACGGTGGGAAAGCATGTCCTATCAGGCACTCCGGAAAAACGGATTTGAATTTATTTTATGCTTTCGTATGTGGGAGGGAAACATACCATTGGTTTGCATGTGGAAGGCGGAGGACAACATTGGCGGCTTCAGTTCCTCCTTCCCGCATGTGGGTTCTGAGAATAGCAGTCAGAGCATGCTGCTTGGTGGCAAGCACCTTTACCTACTGAGCCATCTCACTGGCCCAGGACTGGAGTATTTGCCAAAAGTTTGGTGTCTGCCCCAGTCTCTTACACATGCATGGTGATGTTACACACTTATATACATACACTCACACACACACACACAAGCTTTATTTCTCACAGTCTTCATTCATTTATTCCATGTTTCTACACACATGGCATGTGTATGTGTATGTGTGTGTGCATGCATTCGGACCAGGGCCCATGGAAGGAGATCAGAGAACACTTGCAGAGGCATTTCTCTCCTTCCACCAGGTGGATCCTAAGACTCGAACTCTGCTTGTCAGGCTTGGCCACAAGCACCATTTCCCCATCTTGGGCCGTGTTTCGGGACCCCCTTCCAACCTTCCCATCCTTGGGATGAAGTTGGGAGTCACATTTCTGTGTGGTCCCCCTGCTTGTCTGTAGCTAGGGATCCTATGATTCCCACCCAGAGCTTCAGCTAGAGCCAAGAAAACAGTGTGGACACCTTCTCTGCCCCAGAGTGGGCGGTATTTTTCCACAGTCACCAGGGAAGAATAGAACCAGATGCTGGAAGAACTCCATCCTGGCGGCCAGCCCTCTCCATCTCGCCAGCTGTGGCTTGGAAGGGGTGCCTGGAGGCGAGAGAACAAGACCAAAGGGACCCCATCCTCCTCAGCAGCTCACCCGCCTGAGGCCACCAGGGACCCTCTCCCCCTCTATCGGCCAGCCTCCCTCCTCTCAACTACTCAGATATTCCAAGGCAGGAAACTCATGAATATTTATAAGGGCCTGGCAGTGAGGGAGATAAAAAAAATTTGAAATTTATGAAGCTGGATCCATCTATAAATAACAGGCCGTGGCTGGTGGGGTACCTCCCTCACCCACTGAGGGCCAAGTTCAGAACCAGCTCTTGTGGTCTCCCAGAACTTCACAAATGAGCACACATGTGCACAAACCTACAGAGCTTCCCTGTGAACACACAGTTCTGTATGCGTGAATGTGTATGTGGTATACACACACGTGTCTATAGGAGTTCACACGTCCATGTACACTCAGAGGCCGGAGAAGAACACTGGGTTCCTGCTCTGTATTCTCCATCTCACTCCTTGAGGTGAGCTTACACAGGCAGCCAGCACACCCCCGAGCTCTGCCCCTGCCTCCCACAGCACGGGGGTTACAGGAACCCAAGCCCAGCTTTTACATGGTGCCTGGGATTAGAACTCAGTCCTGTGCTTGCACAAGAAGAGCCTTACCCTCTGATCTCTCTCCCTGACTCTTGGACACACAATTTAGCATTCTTCTGTTCCTGGCACACACATGTTCACCTCCACCAGGGCTGGCCTATCTTGCACACATTCATACAGACACCCAGCTTCTTAGAGTGGACCGGAATCTGTCTAAGCTATCTCCTCTGTTCACACTTGGGCAAAGGCAGCCACTCACACTTAAACATTGGCACACACTGTAAAAAAGACCATGCCCCAGTTCATGAGCCCCTTCCTGACTCATGACCCAAACCCAGAGTCTCTTCTCTGGGCCTCAGTTTTCCCATCTGAATAAGGGACATACTGAGAATCCTATCTTTTACAGGTGATATTTGGCTTGTGTGTGTGTGTATGTCTGTGTGAGTGCATAGTGCGTGTATGTGTGTGTGTAACTAGGGATGGAAACCAGAGCCTCATGCCTGTAAAGTAAACAGTCTATTGCCCACCTACCACACAATCTATTTGTTGCAAAAAATAAATCTGCACAGTAGAGGCCTGACACATGGGTCAGTCTTAGAGCCCCTCCCTAGAATCCCCCAGTGAGGGGCTGGGCTGTGGCTCAGTGGTAGAGCTCTGGCCTCGTTTGCTCAAGGTCTTGGGTTTCATCTCAGCACTACCGAAAAAACAAACAAACAAAACTAAAACAACGCCCCCCCCTCGAGGCATGGTGGTTACACAACTGTAATTCCAAGAGAAATGGAGGCAGGAGAAGCAGATATTCAAGATCAGTCTCAGCTTCATAGAGTTGGAGGTCAGCTTGGGCTGTATGAGACCTTGTCCCAAAAATAAATGGATAAAATAAAGTCCATGACGGCTCACTTGGGAACGTGCTTTATATGAAAGTGAGATTATGAGTTTAATCTCCCATAACCCACATTAAAAAAAAAAAAAACAAAAACAAAAACAATGTCACAGTGCACTCCTAGGACCACGGCTGGGGAGCAGAGACAAGCGGATCCCTGGGGCTGTCTGGCCAGCCTGGCTGGATTGGTGAGTTCTAGGCTCATATTATTCCTCAATATGAAGCAATTGAGGAAGACGTTTGATGTTCACAGGTGAATGCACTGGTTCTCTCCCCCCCCACACCTCTCTCTCTCTCTCTCTCTCTCTCTCTCACACACACACACACACACACACACACACACACACGCACACGCACACGCACACAGGAGTTGCTGGGGCACCTCAGAATACAAACTGCTTTACAGAGTCTTCCCTCTGGATGCTCACGGGTGGGCACTCACACTAGTCTTCAGTCGCCTGCTGCCCGTAGAGCTGAGGGTGTTCTTCCAGTCTTCTCCAGGGTGCGATGCTCCCTAACCAAGCCAGGGATATGGAGGTCACAGCTGTTTGCTAAGGTTATCTCGTCAGCATGGGGTTCAGACAGAACCCCCAAGAACAGCTCCTATGCTCCCTGGGCACTACCGGTGAGGATCATGGGGCCGCTAAGCATTTGTGCAAACCCAGCATGGTTGTCTGACACTAGATCCTGCTCTCAGTTCCCTGGGGCTGAAAATCAGGGCAACTTGGCACTGAACGTCCCAAGACACAGCTGTGGGCCCTTTTGGCTTCATTAGCTCACTGCTGGAGACTCAGCCCTCTGCCTTCCTGATCTGCCTGGGGATTTCAAAAGAGATCCTTGAGGAAGATGAGGCCCTGAGTAAGCAAAGAGCTCACTCAGTTCTCTCACCCCTAGTGGGAGGCATTGCTACTCTTTGCTTTGAAAATGGGAAAAGTGTGGCTCAGAGAGGTTAAATCACTTGCCCAAGGTCACAGAGCCAGAAAGTGGAGGATCCAGGATCTGAACGCAAGTCAGCCAACTCTGATGTTTGTGTGTTTTTAATTGCACAACGTTAGGGCTGGTGACCTGTTCAACACTGGGCAGGGGGGCTCATACCTTTAACACCAATGCTCTGGAGACTGGGGCAGGCATATGGCTGAGAGTTTGAGGGACAGCCCAAGCTAAATACATAGTGAGATATTATCTCACAACTCATGGGAGTAGGTCAGTTTGCATGTCCACTCTGAGAGGACAGAGGAAGAAGGATGGCTGACAGAGGACAGACAGGTAGACAGAGAAGAGGAAAGGGCCAGGGAAAACCTTAGAAAAGGCTGTGCCTGCCAGTTCTGTGGCCTGCCAGTTCTGTCCAGCCTGTGAGAGAGGTCGAAAGGGCAAGGAGGAAGGATGGAGGGAGCCGAGAAGAAATAAAAGAAGGTAAAGAATGAAGGATGAGATGAAGCTGGAAGCACGTGCTGGGGTGATGGCTTGGTGGTAAGATTGGCCATGCGATCATGAGGTCCTGACTTCGAATTCCCTGGACCCACCGAAAAACAGCCAAAATAGCAAGCATCTGTAACACCAGTGCTCTCGGGTAGAGGTGGGAACAGGGACAGAATCCTGGAAGATTATGTGGTAAACACACAAAGTGACCCTCACCTGTCCTGGGAAGTGAGGGTTTTTCCGGAGGTGGTGACATTTCTTTAAACATGGAGGGATTCATGGACCAGCCGGCTTCAGGGCCAGGTGGAAGGAGGGCAGTTTCCCCAGCTCTGTGTTCTTATCCCTAGCTCTGCCACTTAATGTAGAAGCCGGCAGCATTGATCTGGGGTCCTCTTTTTTCTGGAAATACTGGAAATAATTAAATATCATTTAATTATCATCTACCAAGTAGAAGGAGCATTTTAGACACGGGGGAAATGGAGATGGCGAAGACAGAATGTTCTTGCCCTTGGCCACTTCTCTTCTGATTAGTTGCGTTACTCTTTCATGGCTATCGTGAAATGTCTGAGGTTGGATGACTTCGTGAAGCAAAAAGGTTTAGCACACAATGCAAGAAGTCCGAGGGTTTGGGGTTGGTATCAGACAGACTCAGATGAGAACTCTCATCTAGGCAGATACGCTACCATGGAGTCCTGCTTCCCCGCCCCGCCCCCTCACTGGGGGATTCCAAGACAGAGGGGCTCTGCCACTGAGTCACACTCCCACGTCTAAGCTCACTGTTACAATGAGCTTCTGGAGAGAATAGATGGGAGGGGTCCCCTCCCCAGAATGACTGGACTCTCCCTTGGGGGAGTATCTTAATGAACTCTTCCTAGCCCCATCTCTTAAAGGACCTACCATGCTCTCAGATTGCCACACTGGAAACCCAGAAATGTTTGGGGGGGGGGGGGAAGCCACATCTAAGCTGGAGCATCGTCCACCCACCAGGCTCACCGAAAAGTGTAATAAGGTCTTCATCATGGCAAGGGTCGGCAAGGAGACTAAGAAAGTCCGGGGCTGCTGAGACGGTGGAAAGAGAGAGCCAGGTTTATAAAGTCGCCCTCTGATCTCCACAGGCAAGCTGTGGCATGGTGACAGCAACCACAGACAGTGTGTGCGCGTGCGTGCGTGCGTGTGCGCACAAACAAGCAGTTGGTTTTATTTAAGGTCTGCTTTCTGGGAGCAATTACAGAGGGCTTCTCCGGTGGCCTCTTTTCAGTTCTTCACTGTGGACCAGAAGGATGGGGTCAGCAGCCAAGGACCCAACTTTGGTCTCCAGCACCCTCAACTGTCTGTAACTGCAGTTTCCGATGTATCCCATGCCCTCTCCTGGCCTCAGCTGGCACCTGCACTCATGTGGCATACACTCACACAGACACACACATACCTATAAATAAAAATATAAATTAAAAAAAAAGAACAGTGGGCATGGTGGCCCACACACTGGCAAGGCAGAGGCACGCAGAGCTCCGAGAGGCCAGCCTGACCTACAGAGTGAGTTCCAGGACAGCCAGGGCTACATAGAAAGACCATAGCTCAACAACAACAAAAATAAAACCCAAACCAAAATAGAACGTTATCCTCCTTCTTTCCTTCCAAGTCTTGATTTGGGGATGAACTGGGAGTCAATGTCCCATGGTGGTTAGCTTGGTTCAGAAGATGTGGAGAGCATGAATCTGACCCTGAGTGCTGGTTATGTATCTGGTGTCCATGCCAGACCTTTTCCTGTGCTGCTCTGTATACTAGACCTAGGAAAACTACATTTCCCAAGTGCCCTTGCTCCCCGACTTTCCGCTTGGTTCTGGCAGATGAAGGGCTGCAGAGAGAGCGAGCAGGCTAGAGAAAGGGGAACCGGGAGGGGCTGTAGTGGCCCCCTCCCTCTCTAGCACTATCTCCCACTTTCAAGTATCCTGCACAGTGGCTCTGATTTGTGGACTCTGACCACACCATCTGCCTTAGGATTACTATTGCTGTGACGAAGCACTATGACCAAAGCAAGCTGGGGAGGAAAGGGTTCAACTTACACCTCACCTCCACTCACCTTGCTCAGCGTCATAGGAAGTCAGGACAGGAACTCAAGCAGGGCGGGAACCTGGACGAGGGAGCTGATGAAGAGTCCACGGAGGGGTGCTGCTTACTGGCTTGCTCCCCATGGCTTGCTCAGCCTGCTTTCTTATAGAACCCAGGACCATCAGTCCAGGGACGGCACCACCAGGGGCTGGCCCCTCCCGCATGAATCACTACTTAAGAAAATGCCCTCTGGGCTTGCCTGTAGCCTAATCTCATGGCTGTATCTTTTTCATTGAGGTTCCCTCCTCTCAGATGGCTTTAGCTTGTGTCAAGTTGACATAAGACTATCTAGAACACTATTTTTCTTTGCCAAAGCTTGGGATGGCAGCACTTGTCGTTGTTTTAAAGATTAGTTATTTTCATTTTATGCGTGTGGTGTGTGTCTGAGAATGTGTAGTGCAGTGCCCGCAGAGGCCAGAAGAGGGCGCTGTATTCCCTGGCGCTGCAGTTTCAGGTGGTTGTGACCTTATGAATGTGGGTGCTAGGAGCAGAGTTCAGGTCCTCTGCAAGAGCAGTAAGTACTGCCGGCCAAGCCGCGGGTTCAGCCCGTGGTGACACTTGACACTTGCCAATCTTCACTGCTTCCATAGTTCCACTTCAGCCATCTGCCTCCTCATCTTCAAGTCCTTTTGGGGCCTTCTAGCATTGCTGAGCCCTCCAGTCCGGGAGCACACTGCAGCCTCTGCCGGTTGAGCTTCCTTCTACAGCGTACTCTATCATCCCTGGCAACGGAGACTGGTCACCTAAGACATACCAATAGCTCCATTTTGCAATCGGGGAAACTGAGGCATGGTGGGATTCAAGTCACTTGCCCAAAGTAACAGGGCGAGGAAAAGGCACTATGCCAAGTTTGTTGCCACTCAGCGGGCAAGGTTGAGCCTTGCATGCAGTGTGCCTGGCACGCCTGTGGGTGATAATGCAATTACCACTTGCAGAGCTGGTCTCCGGAATGCTGAGGCTGGAGGTGCCTGCCAGCGCTCCTTAAGCGGGCTGGACACAGGTGCAGCTGGCCACAATGCCTGCTGATTGAAGGCCCTTCTGGGCTCAGCCACCCGACAGGACAATGACAGGCTCCCGCTGACTGTCATCCGCAAAGTAGCAGAGGGGGCAAAGGGCTTCTCTGCCTGGGAGCAGCTGCTTCCCCGGCTCTGCCAGGATCGATTTTCCCTTCAAGCGGCCCATTCTTATTAACAAAGGGCTCAGATGACCCAGGTGGCCATCACCACCCACTCTCCTGCATGCGCTGTCTTTGTGTAGTTCTCTTTGGGTCCTGGGGGTGGAGCCTAAGGCCTCATGCATGCTAGGCAAATGCTGGGCCACAGCCTTTTGCCCTGGACATGAATGTTTTTGAAAAACCTGGAAAAGTCCAAAGACGTGTGGAATTCTGTGTGGGTTTCTTTGGCTGTTTGGCTCAGTTCAGTTAGGGGATAAATAAAGCACATGTATGTCTTAACCTCAGTATCTCAGAGCGTGGCTGTGGGTGGAGACAGGGCCTTTGAAAGGGAACTGGTGCAGGTTCCAAAGCCAGTCAACCAACAGCAGCTCAAAAATAATCGATAAAGGGCTGGGTATGCTGGTGTGTGCCTGTAACCCCAGTGCTTTGGAGGCAGAGACAGGAGGATTGCCATGAGTTAAAGACCAGCCAGGGACCGGTGAGGCAGTGCACAGCTATAACCTCAGTACTTAGGGAGGCAGAGGGAGGTGGAACTCTGTGAATTCGAGGCCAGCTTGGTCTACAACATGAGTCCAGGACAGCCAAGGCTACACAGAGAAACCCTGTTTCCGAAAACAAAACAAAAGACCAGCCTGGGCTGCATAGTGAGTTCAGAGCTACTGAGGTGGTAGGGGGCTGTGTAGCTAACCCCACTAACCACCTGGTCTTTGACTTTCACCTTCCCCAACTGTAGATTTAGATAAACACAGTATCTTTATAAATTAACCAGCCTCGGGTATTCTGTTACAGTAATAAAGGTGACGGCTGCACAAGCCGCCTGCACAGAGACAATGGAGCAGAGGAGAAATTAGATTTGGAGGAAAAATGGAGAACAGACGCCACCTTCACCCTCATCCCTAGTTTAATCTCCAGCCCTCGTTAGACAACTTTTGGAACACTGTACAAGAGGAAGGCAGGGACCTCACTCATGGCTGCATTCTTGGAGCCTGGAACAGTACCTGGTGCATAGTAGATGCTTAGTGAACACTCCTGGGATGAGCAGGTGCCCTGTGCCCATTGGGCTTTTGGTGCGATTCCCTCTGCCAAAAATTTAATCCTCCCAATCCGATGGCCTCCTACTCATCCACCTGTTCTGTTTAGTTAATGCAGCTTTTAGGATGTTGGTCCTCAGCCCTGCTCATTCAACTGAGTCCTTTCCCCATCCCACACTTGTCACACCCTTTTATAATTGCCTCCTCACTTGTCTCTTCTTGGCTTGTGTGTGAACTTGGGGAGCTCGGGAGCTGCTATGCTAACCCCCTTTGTGAGGAAAACAGCCGCAGGCATCTCAAGCGCTCTCTCTGAACTGCGGCTTTAAGCGCTCAGAATACATTAGCTCCTTGCATCCGCAAACCATCAGCTGAACTGTCACCAGCTCCCTTGTTTGGGAAACGAGGAACCTGAGGCTCAGAGACGGTAAACAACTTGCCCACTTTGAGTATTGCAGAGCCAGCACAGGGGCCTGTGAGATGGCTCGGTGGATAAAGACCCTGGCTACTAAGCCAGTCCACCCGTATCTGATCCCTGGAAGCCAGGGTGAAAGGGCAGAGCTGACTCCAGGAAGTTGTCCTCTGACCTCTGCAGGCTTGCCATGTCATGTGCATGCATCCTAGCCACACACACACACAAAGCATAATTAGAAAAAAAACCTAAGTTCAGAGTACCTGTCCCTCCTTTTATTTTGTACTCCGGGCCACACTCATCCACTAGTATTTATTTACCTGTTTATGTTGAGACAGGGTCTCTCTGTGCAGCCCTGCTGCCTGGAACTCACTTTGTAGGCCAGGCTGGCCTCCAGCTCGTAGAGACCTCACTTGCCTTTGTCTCTTGAGTGCTGGGATTAAAGGCATATGCTACCATGCTGGACCCATCCATTTGTTTTTATTCCGAAGCGGTTATATGACACTCCCTGTGTGCCACACTGCGTGGGGAAGCTTTGGTTTGCCCGCCTGCCCTCAGACTCTGGATCACCGGTGTCGGCCTCCCGTGTGCCAGATGGTAGAGGTGTCCTGCCATGTCAGCAGGTGAAGTGTTTAAATACTTAAACAGCTTCTAAAGAGTCCGTGAGATCGGTGCTATTCTTAGCCTCCAGTGAGATGAGCAACTGAGGTCCAGAATGGTTAAGTCACTAGCCCAACATCACACAGCAGAACTAAGGTCTGAACACAGGAACTCGAATCTGGAATCAGCTGAGAGGACCGCATTCGCATTTAGACATTTATTTGAAACCTTGGAACATACATTCAGAGGTACAACCAAGTGATGAATGGTCTGGACACCCAGATGAAGGAGTCACCCTAGAGATGTAGCTTAGCAGTAGATCCTTTGCCTGGAATCCCCCAGCGAGGGGCTGGGACTCGGTGACAGCTCTGGCCTGGCATACTCAAGACCTGTGTTCGATGAACAGCACAGAATGAATGAATGAATGAATGAATGAATGAATGAATGAATGGATGGATGGATGGATAGAAAGAAGGGAGAAGAGAGAGGAGGAAGAGCAGGAAACCAGCTGGTCTCCTGGACTCCCAGGAACCCAGTAGCCCCCATGGAGGCCCATCCCAAGGGCTGGCAGCTGCTGGCCTGGGCTGTTTGGGCAGCAGGTAGCTCCCGTGCCCTCACGACCCAGCCTGTGTGCAGCCTCCGCCGTCTGTCTCCAGCCTGCCCGGAAGCCTCCTTGCAGCAAACGTTTAATTTTGTGCCGGGGTGTCCCTGGCTATCCGTACAAACGCCTCCGCCAGCCGCGGAAGATAAATTTCTCCCGCGCCGACCTCTCCGCACAGCGGGATTGATTTCCGAACTCCAGCCCCTGCCGCAGCCTCGCGCCCAGCCCCCACCGCGGGTACCAAAGGCTGCAGATTTATACCCTGGCCAGAAATTGAATTCCTGTAAGTCGAGGGAAGTGTCTAAAAAGCTCATCTGGGCTCATTTTTACTTCTGACAAACTTCAGGTGAGAGATTAAACCGGAGTGTGGCTTCCAGCAGCAGGGACCCTGCAGATGAGGAATCACCATTTGTCTTTCACTCCCTGCCTGGAGCTGGCCCTTCCAGGGCTGAGAAAGCAACTGAACCTGCAGCTGAATGCTGGGGTGTTGGGGGAGAGGGTGTTCCCGTTGCCAACCAGCAAAGGGCATCCGCTCTGCGCACCCAGAGGTGGGCTGCTTGGTCCCCATTGCAAATATGGAGACATTCACAAGGATGCGACTTGAAACCGCGCGTTTGGATTGGCAAGATGGGTAAAGCCGCTTGCCTCTAAGCACGAGGACTGGATTCCATCCCTGGGACCCACACGTCAGAGGGCCAAAACTGCCTTCCAAAAGTTGTCTGCTAACTCTAAACAGTCACATCGCCCCCTCCCCCAATAAACACACACATGAATAAATAAATACGGGCTGGAGAGATGTCTCAGGGATCCTTACTGTTCTTGCAGAGGAGGACCTGGGTTCAGTTCCCAAGCAGCCAAGCTGAGTGGCTCACATTACAGCAATCCCTTGTAACTCCGCTCTCCGAGGCTTCAAAACATTCTTCTAGCCTCCAAAAGCACCTACACTCATGTACACACACACACACACACACACACGCACGCGCGCACACACACACACACTTTAAAATAACGTGAGTCTTTTTAAAAACTTTAAACAATCATTTTTAAATAGGCTGCAGCAACCTGGGCCATTGGTGGTTCTCATTAAGTGTCCCTGGGCTATAGCAAGGAAGACCTCAGAGTCGGGCTAATTCCAGAACCCTTAGCCTAACTGCCTCACCACTGCCAGAGGCACAGGGAAAACCAGCTAGGAAGGGCAGTGACAGGTTGGGAGAAGGAAGATCCCCTGGAAAGGCAGCTTTTGCTCGCCTGGAAAACCAGCTGTCTGATGCAAATACAGTTAGCTGCTGCCATCCTCGGTTCAAAAGCCGCTAAGTATTAAAGAAATGAGTCCTTGATGTCAACACACAAAGGATCAAAACGGAATCTTTCTGAGAAGACAGGCGTTTTTATGTCTCTCTGAACTTCGCTAGATCTGGCCTCTGGCAGGGAGGCTGACGGAACAAGCCGAACTGTGGGCTGAGAGCTAAATGACTGTGAATTCGGGATTTGTTCATTCGGTAATTCAGTTCCACTTACAGCTGGCAGACAGCAGGCCCGATGGGTTGAAGGAACATTGGGTCCTGGTCCCCCTTTAGTTTACTTTTTTGGTGTTTGGTGGTGGTGGTGATGGTGGTGGTGGTGGTGGTGGTGGGCCTTGCGCATGCTCAGAAGTGCTCTATCCTTGAGCCACGCCCCAGCCTCTCACTGAGGAGTCTAGCAGGGGTTTATCACGGAGCCATGCCCCCAGCCCCTGTAAGGGTAAGGGTGAGGGGTTCTAGGCAGGGGCTCTAACCACTGAGCCACGCCCCCAGGCCCTCACTGGAGGATGTCAGGCAAGGGTTCTACCACTAAGCCATAACCCAGTGAAGTTCCTGAGCATAAAAAAAAAAAACCAGTAGGAGGATCTGGGAGTGAGGCTGCTTATAGAGAACTGAGCAGGCAGTTCTAAAAGCCAAACAGCGAGAGGGGCGTTTTACAGATTCTCTGAGCAGTGTCCCTCAAGGCTGCCAAGGTCACAGGGAGGAGTGGAGACACCGTCCCAGAGCAGAGCAGAGAAAGGAGACGCAGTGACTCAGCCCAGTGTGGGATCTTGGACTGGATTCTGGACCCAAAAAAGGACTTGAGTGGGAAAACTGGAGAAACTGGACAAGTCTGAATTCAGTTAGTAGTGGTGGGGTTCAGTTGTGATCAATGTGGAGTTACGTAAGACATTAACAGCGCAGAATGAGGGAGGACCAGGCCGGTGCACCCGGGGCTGTCCTGTGGAATTTTCCTGTAAATCTAAACTTACTTCAAAGAAGACGTTTATTAGAAAAGAAATCAGCAGGGCACCCACAAGCATTCTGGAAAAGTGTGTGGTAAGAGCCTGGGGCCCTGTGAACCGCGTGCTCAGCACTGTGATTGGCTCACGGTGGATGTAATCGATGACATCCCGGAAGCATGCCTGTGACGCTCACATTGGTTGAGATGCGGTGCAAGGCAGCCAGCCCCCAGGGTCACACACCGGTGAGGCGGTGGAGCTAGCACCGGCGCCCGCGGTGTGTGTGGGATTCAGAGGTCAACGACACCAAGGAGCTTGCTTCCCTGTTCGTGGAATGCTTTTGCTTTTTCATTTTTATTTATTTGTGCATGAGTGTGTGTTTATATAAATATATATGTATATGTATATATATCTATATCTATGTGAGCGTGTGTATGTATGTGGTGTGTGTGTACTATGAGGTAGATGATGATTTTTATTGCCATTTTACAGATAACACAGACCAAGTGATGTGCTTGGAAACCTACCAAGCAAGAGAAAGGAGCAGATCCAGTGTTTGAGCATTCATTATGGCTTAATCTCTGTTAATTGTGTGAGAAACTAGCCACCAAGCGCTTAGCACAGGGTGCTGCTCAGAGGAGTTGAAATAAACTCCCAGTGTTATCTATTATTAATTATTGGTATGGCTGTCATTGTTAAAGGATTCCTAGCATAGGCTTGTCACACAGCACTGCCACAGGACACAGTGAGTATATGTGTATGTATATGTGAGTCTATGTATGTGTATCTGTGTGAGGGTGTGCATGTACTCTAAATATTGTAGGAATATTTAATCAGGGAGAGGAGGGCTGGGTTAGTCTAGTTTCTTTGACTGTATCAAAATTCCAGAGACTGGGCCATGTATAAAGAAGACGTGTTTAGAGGCTGAGAGTCCAAGGTTGTGTGATGCTATGAGTTTATCCTTAGGGCCTCATGGTGTCATCACAATGTTGGGAATAACTACAGCAGTGACACATGATGTGACAGAAAGCCAGGGCCATTACGAGTCAGGTTCACTTCTGTTATTTATTTATCTATTAGTTGCTGTTAGAGCCAGGGTTTCCACATGTTGCCCCAGGCTAGCCTTGAACTTATGATTGCCCTGACTGGGCCTCCCTAGCACTGGGATTGCAAATGTGAGCCAACATGCCTGGCAAGGCTCACCCTTTGTATTTATTTTATTTTTTATTTACTTAGTTAATTTTAGGCTGTTTTTATAGTGACTCGTTCTTGTGGGAACTAGCTCATTCCGTGAGCCAGCATTAGTATCTGTTGTGTGAGAGCACACTTCTACTCACCCCAGATCAGGACTTATGACAGACCAAAGTACGAATAACACCAAAGTCCAACTTGGAGAAACAATGTGCTCTAGCGGGCTTACTTATAGGAGCAGAAATGACTCAAAGAAATCGGCATCACCAAAGCCCACCCCAGCATAGGTGAAATCTCACAAAGCATGCTACACAACCTGTAGGCAGCTCAGTGGACTGGAGGGTGTCCTTTCCACAAAGCTTGGCTGGTCTCTGCTTCTTCCAGCCAGCTGGATTTGTCTTAGGATTCTCTTTGCAGCTTGTCTTGTCAGAGAGTGACTCTCAACAGTTTTTACTGCTTATGTACTCTTGGGCAGGAAGGGTCCTAGTGAATCTGATCAGTTTCAGGGACTTCCTGAAGCTATTTAAATGGTTGGTTCCTATCTTAAGGAGCTTCCCTGCAGGATGGTCTGTTTCACTTCTCCTTACAACAGTGGTCCTCAGCCTTCCTAACGCTATGGACATTTAATACAATTCTCATGTTGAGGTGACCCCCAACCATAAAAATTATTCCATTGCTACTTTATAACTGTCATTTTGTTACTGTTATGAATCGTAATGTGAATATTTGATATGCAGGCTATTTGATATGCAATCCCTGAGCATGGGTCATTCTACCCACCAAAGGGTGGAGACCCACAGCTTCAGCATTGCTGTATTACATCTTACTTCACCATCTGGTAAACATCCTACTCTAAAATATATTGTTTCACTTCTAAAAAAAAAAAAAGCCTGGGGGAAGAAGAGGCAGGCAGATCTCTGTGAGTTTAAGGGCAGCCTGGTCTACAAAGCAAATCCAGGACAGCCAAGGCTATGCAGAGAAACCCTGTCTCAAAAACAAAATAAAACACAACAGCTTAGATTTATTTGTTTTATTATTTTGTGTGTACGGGTGTTAAACTTGAATGTGTGATTGTGTCCGCCGCCTGCTGAAAAGGGCATTGGATCCCCTAGGACTGCAATTAACGGATGGTTGTGGGCCACTGTGTAAGGAGGTGGTGGCGCACGCCTTTAATCCCAGAAAGGAGGCAGAAGCAGGGGGATCTCTGTGAGTTCAAAGCCAGCCTGGTCTACAGAGTTCCAGGACAGCCAGGGCGACACAGAGAAACCCTGTCACAAACAAACAAACCAAACAAAACAGAGTAAGATAAAAACAAAACAAAACTGAAACAGCCAAATAAATAAACAAGTAAAAGAAGACACACACATACCACACCCAAACTTTAAGATGGTTCAGCTAAGAACTAGGGAACCTCCACTCTGCTGAGCAGGCTTCCCCACCATGATCTGAGAAGGAAATAACACAATACGAGCAAAGATCAGCAAATAACCAGACACAGCAGGCATTGCTCTTATTCCAACAGGAGGGTCAGAAGTTCAAGACTAGCCTGAACTACATGAGACCCTTTCTAAAATGAACAACAACAGGAAAAAAAAAACTGGGCTGGAAAGATGGCTTGGTTGGTGAAGCACTTGCTTTGAAAATATGCACATTTGAGTTTGGAACCTCAGAACCCATGTAAAAACCTCACATGGCATGAGCCTGCAGCCTCAGCTCTGGAAAGGGGGCTCTTTGGGGCTTCCTGGCCAGCAATCCTAGTGAATCGGTGAATGCAGACAAAGACACTCTCAGAAAAATAAGGTGAACAGCAATAGAAGAAAGCTTTAACCCTGGACACACATGCATGTTCACACAAGCATCTACATATGAGAATATGTACATACAAAGTGATGTGGGGTGGGGTGGATGTATAAATGAATGAATATGCAAATGAAAGGATAGCTAGATGGAGGATGAATAGATCCATAGATGAATGGATGGATGTTAATGGAAGGATAGAGAGATAATAGATAAATGGATGCTTGGATGCGTGGACAAAGGAATAGGAAGATAGATTGATAGATCAATGGATGGATAGATAATTAAAGGATGGATGAATTAATGAATGAATGAGTATACATATGGATGGATGGCCATGGATAGATAGATTATAGATTGGTGGTAGATCATGGTTAGATGGCTCATGGATGTCTGGATGGTTCACGGGTGGAAAATAGTGAGTAAATGACTGAATGTGTGAATGGGCGAGGGAGTGGGCATTCTCACAGTATTGCCCACTCTGCCTCCCAGCTCTCCCAGGCAGAGCCAGTGCGGCACAGACCGAGGGAGATGCCCACTATTCCCTGCCCTTAAGCCTGGCCAGGTGAGCTGATATCTTTTTTTAAGGCCTGACAAGCTTGTCATTCAGTTGGGATTTGCTCAGCACCTCCAGGGCCGACAAAGGCAGCTGGCTATTATCTCAAGCCCTCCAAAGAGTTGGCTGCCGCCACGGTTCAGATGCAGCTGCCAGGCGTGTCCCTGATTCATTTATCACAGCCTCTCTTCCAGGACTGCTTCGGAACCTGCCAGGAGCCTGTGTCAGCCTGATCTCAGACAGCCCTCTGGGGAGAGGGGGAGGGAGAGGCAAGAGGACTATTCACTGTGAATGTGTGAAGACATTTGGTCTCTAACCTACCAGCCCATCAACATTTAGCTACTCAATAAGCATCTGTAAGACAGACAAGATTCCCCATCCTCTCATGCCGCTTCCTCTCTTGGGTAGAAGCCTGAGTGGCCCTGGGGATCCAGGTTCTGAGGAAAAGGGCAGGGAAGGGCAGTGAGGTCATGTTCCACGGTAGCCTGAAGAGAGGCCATGTTTGAACCCATGGCTCTACTACTTACAGGCTGTGTCACTGTGGTCAAGAGTCTTGACTTCTCTCTGCCCTACAGAAAAGCGGCACCTCTACTCTTTGTAAGGAGGTTTAAACCTGTTAGCAGATGCCGTGTCCTGCCGGGGCTCCTGTATCCTGTATTTCCAGCCCAGCACCATAGGTTCCAAGTCAGTATAATACTGACTTCAATCTCTCTCCCGGAGGATGGAGCTCCTCCCTAATACATACCAAACAAGCCCTATACTAGCTGAGGCACAGCCCAGCCCTTGGCAGTTTGTTCTTTAGCAGGTGGGGCTCAGCTGGGGTGGTGGCATGTGCTTTTTATTCCAGCACTCTGGACCCAGAGGCAAATAGAGTTCTGAGTTCAAGGCCAGCCTGGTCTACATAGCAAGTTCCAGACCAGCCAGGGATACACAATGAGACAAATAAACAAATGAAAGGAGGTGTGGCCTGATTTTTAACTTGGAAGGGACTGTGGGGCCAGCCTCCCTTGCTTCTGACCTTCGGACATGTCATAGTGTCTTTCCCTGTTACTGTGACAAAAATACCCTGACAAGAGCAACTTAAGAGACAGAGGATCAATGGCCCACGATGACAAAGGATTACAGTGGCGCACGCCTGTGATCCCGGCGCTCAGGGAGGCAGAGGCAGGCGGAGCTCTATAAGTTTGAGGCCAGCCTGGTCTACAAAGTGAGTCCAGGACAGCCAAGGCTACACAGAGAAACCCTGGAGAGAGAAAGAGAGAGAGAGAGAGGGAGCAAAGGATCTACCTGGCTCACCTGGTAAGAGGGCTTGCTGCTCAAGCCTGCGGACCTGAGTTAGAACCCTAGGACTCACATGAAGGTGGAAAGAGGGAACTGACTAACTGCCTCCATTGAGTTGTCCTCTGACCTCCACATACGTGCTGTGATGCATGTCCCTACCTACAGTAACAACCAAACAACAGGACTGGACAGATGGCTTGGTGGTTAAGAGCACTTACTGTTCTTCCAGGGGACCTGCCCCATGGCAGTTCACAACTATCTGTAACTCCAGTCCCTGACCTCCTTCTGACCTCATGCACCTCAACACTCCTTCTGACCTCATGCAGGGAAAACATCAACAAGATAAAATAAAACAATAAATCTCAATTAAAACATACAGAACAAGTGCATATTCTTTAGTTTTGTTTTTGAGACTGTTTCTCTACATAGCCTTGGGCTGTCCTGAAACTCGCCCTGTAGACCAGGCTGGCCTCAGACTCAGAGATCTGCCTGCCTCTGCCTCCCAGAGTGCTGGGATTCCCGGCGTGCGCCACCGCACCGACTATTTTCGCACTTGTGATATGAGCTGTGACAGCATCCGTCACATGCTGTCAGTGGAACCACTTCGATGACAGCGCTATGCCCTGAACCTCCAGAGCGGAGAGCTAAATACGCCTCTTTTCTTCTAAGGAGGTCAGGTATGTCAGCACAGTGATTGACGGACAAGCATCTAGGGAGCTGGCGAGGCGGCATGGTGGACAAAAGCAGCTGCCGTGCAAACCCGAAAACATGAGTTTGAGTCCCCAAACCCACGTGGGAGGAGAAGAACCTACTCCTGAAGGCTGCCGTGTGGTCTCCACACGCACGTGGTTTGCTTGTGGTAACACACGTACACAAATGCACATACTACAAGGTAATAATGATAATAAACTTAAATTTGAAAAACAGACAAGCGCAGGGCTGGGAGAGGGTTAGGTTGGTAAAGTGCTTACCTTGCTGGCATGAAGACCCTGTTTTGGAGAAAGGCACCCAGGTGGTACATGCTTGCAATCCCAGTACTAAGGACGGAGAGACAGGAGGATTCCCAGGCTTCACTGGCAGCCAGTCTTGCTGAATTGAAAGCTTCAGGCCGGGGAAAGACTGTCTAATCATAAGGTAGGGCTCGAAAGATGGTTCAGAGGGTACGAATCCTTTCTGTGGAAGCCTGGTGACCTGAGTTTCACCCCCAGGTCCCACATAAAGATGTAAGGAAAGGACTCCACAAAGTTGTCTTCTGACCTCCACGTGCTGGCGCACAGACTTATAAAAATATTTGTGAAGAGGTGGATGACTCCTGAGGAATGATACCTCAGGCTGTCCTCTGGCCTACATCCCACCCCCCCACTACCTAATTAGCCTTTGGGCATTCCAAAGGTAGCAATTTTAATAATAGCCTCAAAGGCCTCCTAGTACTCAGGAGGACCTGGGCTTCAGCCCCAGCACCATCAAAAAACTGTATACCATAATGGTTATGGTAGCCAAAGTATGTAATCCTGTCTACCTAGGACTATTCTAATTCTAAAGGCATGTTATTGGCTATCTTTTTGTTTTGCTTTTGTTTTTTTTTTTTTGGTTTTTGTTTGTTTGTTTTGAAACAGGGTTTCTCTGTGTTGCCTTGGCTATCCTGGACTCACTTTGTAGACCAGGCTGGCCTCAAACTCACAGTGGTCCGCCTGCCTCTGCCTCCCCGAATGCTGGGATTACAAGCATATGCCACTGAGTCCAGCTTCTTGGCTATGTTTTTAAACCATTGCATCCCCCAACAATCCTTGTGATGTCAGTTCTGCAGCTGAGGAGGGTGAGCCTCAGAGAAGTTAAACAACTTGCCCGGGTTACACAGCACTCAAATCGTCAGTCGAGAACATGAATCCAGGCAGGACCTTGTGGAGCAGGCTCTACTCGGATGGAATAGGAGTGAAAACCATCCAGAGGTCAGGTGCACAGCTGGAGTCCCAGCATTCTGAAGGCATGAAGGTTGTGGGTTTGAGGCAGCCAAAATTTGTCTGAAGAACAAAAGAGAGAGGGAAGGAAAGAAGGAGAGAAGAGAAAGAAAAAGAGGAGAGAAGGATGGAGTGAGAAGGAAAAAGACTGAAGGCAGCAGAGAGGGGAGAGGCAGCTCCTAACCGTAAGGATTCTGGATTTTGCCCGGAAAGACGTGGGTGACATCACAGAGTCCTTTTTGGGAGGCCGTGGGAGAAATCCCCGCCTGTTCTCAGTACCAAAAATAGTTGCTGCTTCTTGGGAGCATCTGTTGTACTTTGCTTTCAGGACACTGGGGACAGCAGAAGTGACCAGCTTTCTCTTTTTGAGTTTTCTGCTGAGGAACTAACTCCAAGCCAGATTCTTGCCCAACCATATGCTGTCAGGGCAGAGTTTTAACAGATTCATTTTTCTCAGGCTCCTCTCTGCTTATGTCCCTCTTATTCCTTTGCCAAAAAAGAAAGAAAGAAAGAAAGAAAGGAAGAAAGAAAGAAAGAAAGAAAGGAAAAGAAAAGAAAAGAAAAGAAAAGAAAAGAAAAGAAAAGAAAAGAAAAGAAAAAATTTAAACAAGCTTTAGAGCTGGGTCTGGGTCTCAGTTGGTAGAGTGCATGTTCAGCATGTAGGAAGCCCTGGGTTCTAGGGTTATGGTTATTCTCGGCTACATAGCGTTGAAGGCCAGCCTGGACTGCATAAGACCCTGTCTCACAAAACAAAACAAGGTGTGAGGGTAGAAGAGTTATAAGAATCCTAGCAAGAGTGATGGACTGGGATGTGGCTTGGTGGTGAGTCACTCGCTTAGCGCAAGCAAGGCCCTGGGTTCCACCTACCTCCCCTCACAGAAGGATTCATGGTCATTGTTCAAACAAAACAGGTGGCTGTGCCGGTGGTGAGATGGCTCAGTAGGTAAAGGCTCTTACTGCCAAGCCGGACTCCCTGAGGTGGAGTCCAGGCCCCACATGATGGAGAACCAACTCCTACAAGTTGTCTTGTGACCCACACTTCGGTGTGTGTGTGTGACCATGTAGGTGCTGGGGATCCAATCTGGGGCCTCTGGAAAAGCAGTTAGAGCTCTGAGCCATTAAATTACTCCACTAGCTTCCCCACACCCAGGCATTGTTTTAAGAGGAAAGAACCTTGGGGAAGAAGGTGAGCCTGGGTTGGGAGATACTGGAGCTGTCGAAGACCTCGCCACCATGCAAGCATAGAATCCAGAGTTCCACTCCTGGAACACACACATTTTAAAAAGGTCTGGGGTGCTGGTACATGGCTGTAACACCAGTACTGGCAAGGCAGAGACAGGAGTACTTCTGGGTCTCTGTGGCCAGCCAGTTTAGCTGAATTGATGAGCTCCAGGTCAATGAGCGATACTGCCTCAAAAAACAAAGTGGAGGGCTGAGTGTGCTGGTGCGTATCTATAATCTTAGCACTGGTGTGTGTGTGTGTAGAGGCAGACAGATCTCTGTGAGTTCGAGACCAGCCTGGTCAACATACTGAGTTCCAGGACAGCCCGAGTTACATAGAGAAACTCTATCTCAAACAAAACACAACAACAACAAAAGCAAAAACAAAACAACAACAACAACAAAAGCCCCCCCAAAAAGGTGGATAACACTTGGCTCTTGGGGCTCATGGAGTGAAGTCCGAGATTGTCCTTTGGTCTCCATATTCATTCATTGCACACACACCCGCTTACACTGAGAAGGCAAACTTAAGGTCAGTAATAAGAACCTTTGACTTAGCCAGGCATAGTGGCACATGCCTTTATTCCCAGCATTCGGGAGGCAGAAGCAGGCGATCTCTGTGAGTTCAAGGACAGTCTGGTCTACAAATCCAATGCAGGACAGCCAGGGCTACACAGAGAAACCCTGACTTGAAAACAAAAAGAGCCTGACTTAGAGATGGGGGGTTGGTCTGAGTGGTACAGTCTTTTTCCGGAATTCCTGAGGTTCTGAGTTCCATATGTACATGTGATATTTTTGTGTGGCATGGAGGATGGCCTTATGTATGCTAAATAAGTACTCCAGAGCCCAGAGTCCCCAATTTTTAATGCTGTATAATATTTCGTCTTGTTGGTGCACCTTACAATTTTAAGTTATTACACCAATTATCATATAATTAGAAGCTTAAAAAGGACACACTCCTACCTGTCTAGCCTTAAGCAGTGCCTAATAGAAACCCTTATAGGGGCCAGCAAGAGGGCTTAGTAGGTACTAAGCTGTGTGGCCTGAATTCAGCCCTCAGAACTGTTATAGGAGAAGAGAACTGTGCTGTTCTCTGACCAGCACATATACCATGTCATGGCACGTGTGGCAGCTGTGTGTGCACACACACATACACTGAATTGTAATTTTCAAAACCTCTTTAAAATCTTCTTATAAAAAATATCCTTATACGAGCCTGGTACTTGGCCATATGATCCTTATGATTTGTGTAGGCTGGGTAAAGTGCAAGAACAGACATCTGACCACCTTGGCTGTGGGCTGGCAGCCTGCCCTCCCAGAGTGTCTGGTCCCACTCTCAAATTTAATTGGAATCATTGTGTGGTGTTTTACATATCCTTGTAAACCACTTAGATGCTTTTCTGGAAGGAGGAAAAGTCCAAATAAATATATAAGCCCCAAGCCACCTCAGCTTGCTGATTAAATTACCCAGTCTCAAATTCGATTCCATCCTCATTTTATTAAGAGGCAGCTGCTTGCTCTCTTCCAGTTGGCTAATCCTCCAACAGCCAGTGTTGGGGGGGGGGGCTGCCCCCAGGGGACCTAGCCACAAACCCTGTGTCTCAGGAAGCTTTTTTTCTTTTCTTCATTTTAGCAGAGTTGAGGATAAAATTCAAGGCTGCCATGGCCACAAAGGCCAGTGCTGATCCATGTCCCAGCGCCTCACTGGGGATTCTAAGCAGGGGCTCTACCACCGAGCCACACCCAGCCCCTCACTTGGGGAATTTTAGGCAGAGGCTCTACCATTGCCCTGTGTGTCTCAGGATTAATTAACCCTGAGCCTGCTATGGAGCCCTGTGCTTAGTGGGCGCAGCAGCCTCCATGAAAATATTTGAAAGCTCCAGCTCACAAAATGTGATCTGAAGAACAGCTGCTTGAAGGCATAGCTTATCCTCTTAGAGCCCATTAGCAGGGCTATTGAGATGGGAACCAGAACTCGGCAAAAGAGAGTGCTTGGGGAGCTGAAGAGATGACTGTCTTGCAGAGGACCTGTAGACCTCAAGCTCCAGGGCCTCTAAGGCCCTCTTTTGGGCTCTAAGGGCACTGCACTAATGTGCACATACACACACACTCACATACACATAATTAAAGTATTTGATAAGAACCTTGCTATCGGGGCTGGAGAGATGGCTCAGTGGTTAAGAGCACTGTCTGCTCTTCCAAAGGTCATGAGTTCAATTCCCAGCAACCACATGGTGGCTCAAAACCATCTATAATGTGAACTGATTCCCTCTTCTGGCAGGCGTAAATGCAGATAGAACAGTCATATACATAAAATAAATAAATCTTTAAAAAAAAAAAGAATTAAAAAAAAAAAAGAACCTTGCTATCTTTTGGTGAGATTATGGGATGGCTCAGGAGGTGCCTTTGGGGGAATTGTAACTGGATAGGGTAGAAACAGAAGCCACTGACGTTGCACAAGAGGTTTAGGCCCTGTGCTTTCCTGTAAGTGGGTTTTCTGGTGAGATTCCTAGATGTTTGCAGGTTTGGGACAAATGAGAGGGCCAGAAATCTTGATTCTCTGCCAGACAGAGGCTTCAACTGGGTGAGGGGCTCTTCTCTCTTCCAGTCTGTAATTTTTTTACACGTTTATTTGTGTGTTAATGTGAAGGCATCGAATGTCTTGACACATGTGTTGTGTGGGGTCAGAGGACAACTTGCAGAAGCCGGTTCGCTCCTACTCTGTGGGTCCCAAGGAGCTGAAGTCAGATTGTCAGCCTTAGCAGCAATCACTTTTACCTGCTGGGCCATCTTCCTGGCTCCACACCATCATTTTAAGCATTTTCCTGAGATAGACCATTGTGCCTCCCAGGATAAGACCCTCCATGAATTAGGGACTTTGGTACCAAGATACATAGACCCCAGTCTTGAAATGGCACTTGGACTCTTCTCAAACCTTCTAGGTCATTCTCTCAACTCCCATAGAAGTGAACTTGACTGAGCATTTGAACTTAACCCTGCAGGGCAATACTCAGGATCTGAGTGTGCTGGGACCCAGAGGCCAAACCCCAGGCATTTAATTACGAGGCTGCAGAGAACACTCCAGCAAGGCCATGCCAGACAATTATTTTAGGAAATCCCCAGAAGTTGTCTCTTTGTGGTGCTTAGATCTTGCTCCTCTTTTACAATTCACTATTTCAGATGTTGGAAGAAATGTCTTGTTTTCTTCAAAGGACATGCCAGGAAGCACAGGCCGGAGATGCTAATTATTTGGATGGGGCTGCTTTGTTTTTGTATAATGAGACTCTTTGGGGGTAGTTCCAGCCTAATTGCCTGGGGATCTGAGCCAGAGGGAGGATAGGCAGGGACATTTGGGCTCCTGTCCATTGTTCAGTTTTGGAAGAATTAGATTTGTTCTGAAAGGAGACTAAGCAATAGTGCTTTCTTCAGGGAGCAAGGGGAAGCCTTTGTGTGCCATTTTCCCGGTGCTAGGTTGGGCTCCTGGTGGACTAAGCCTGTAATACCAGCTCCCTGGGTACAGGGTGAGTACAAGACCAGCCTGGGCAACTTAGTGAGACTCTGCCTCAAAAGAAAAGGTAAAAAGAGCTTGCAGAGATGATCCAGCAGTTAGGAGCGCTGGCTGCTCTTCTAGAAGACCTGGGTTCAATTCCCAGCACCCACATGGAAGGCGGCTCACACCCTGGGCTCACAGGCCACCATACTCGGCCTTACAGAGTGCAGTGCCCAGGTACCCAGGCACCCTTGAAACAGATGTGGCGTGGGGCAGTTTTGTTTACTGGAGGCACTTGTTGGGGTACAGAAAAATAAGCCCTTGTACCCAGAGTTGAGGAGCAGCCCAGAGGCCCTGGCCTTGGCCTCCTGGCTCTGTAAAGTTTCCTGGAGCAGTCAGGCATTCTCTAATGGAAACCAACCCTCATAGTACTTGGCTGTCATCACAACACTCCGGGGGCGGCGGCAGAAGTATCAGACCCAGGTCATCCCTGGCTTACATAGTGTGTTTGAGGCCAGCCCGGGCTACATGAAATCCTGTCTCAAAACAAACAAAACTAAATTTAAAAAAATAATCAAGTTCTTCTATAAGTAGCTAGGCGTGGTGGCATTCTCCTTTAATCCTGGCACTTAAGAGGCAGAGGCAGTTGGATCTCTGTGAGTTCAAGGCCAGCCTGATATACAAAGCAAGTTACAGGACAGCCAAGGCTATTACACAGAGAAACTCTGGACAAACCAAAACCAGACCACACTAAACCAACCAACCAAAAAAAAAAAAAACCATTAAGAGTTCTCCCACAGTGGGCTGGAGATTTGGCCCAGTGACTAAGAGCATTGGCTGTTGTTCTTTTCAAAGGCCTTGGTTCGATTTCCAGCACCCCCATGGCAGCTCAAACTGTCTGTAACTGCATCTCCAGAGGACTGAAAACATTCAGACACAGGCGAAATACCCATTCAAATGAAACAAAACAAGAGTTCTTGCCCAGGAGAGGCATGATTCACCAGGACCTGGGGGTGCTAGAGGACTTAGGAGGGTCTTCCTGAGTGCGCGGACGGAGTGGACTGTGACAGAGTTGGGAGTCCTGAATGGGGCATACATGGTGCTACATCTTTCTTTAAGTTCTTATTAGTATAATGTACACACTGAAGGTTATGACGGGGGCTGGAGAGATGGCTCCGAAGTTAAGAGCACTGTCTGCACTTTCAGAGGTCCTGAGTTCAATTCCCAGCAACCACATGGTGGCTCACAACCATCCATAATATGATTTAATGCCTTCTTCGGGCATGCAGGTGTACGTGCAGATAGAGCACTCATATACATTAAATAACTAACTAAATAAAATAGTAATGGTTATGACGTTTTCATAACATACATGATGTACTTTAATAATATTCATTTCATCCACCTCTCCTGTCCCCTCCCACTCCTGTCGACCCTTCCCCTTTCCCAACAAGCCCTTCTATATTCATGTCTTTTTCTTTGTCTTGTTTTCTTCCTTCCTGCCTCTCTTTTGTGACTCAGTGAGTTTTGTGAGGTTGCTTACAGAGTGCGGTGAGTGGCTGTTTACAGGGCTGTGGACTCCTTACCAATGGCCACACCATTGTAGAAATGTTTTCTCCTCCCCAGCAACCACTCCTGCCTGTTAACCCTAGGGCAGGCACAGAACGCCAAGCCTCCTTCCCAGCCACCATCAATCCTCCAAGATGGTTATAGCCTCATCAGCCCCTCCCCCGGCATTGTCTATCCCCTATTAATTGTCTATCAACCCTGAGGGAGGATGTCTCATTGGCTTCTGTTGTATGTAGCCTTAGCTCTACCTAGTTCTGTATGCAAGAAAGAGTAAGAAGGTCAGTAGGTGAGATGGCTCAGCGGTTAGATATTTGCTACCAAACCCGATGACCTGGGTTCCATACCTGGGAATCACACTGTGGAAACAGAGAACCAACTTCAGCAAGTTGACCTGGCTTCCACATGCAGTCTGTGGCACACACTTGCCCACATACACACACACACACACACACACACACACACACTATAAATAAGTGTAATTTATAAAACCAAACAAAAGGTTGGGAAGGAGAGTTCATTTAAGGGAAGTCATGTGGGCTCTTACAGAAGGTGTTCCCCCAATTTAGCTAGGGTGTATAGAAGCACAGCCTGACTCATTACCATGTTCTCGGCTGTCGTCTGCGAACGGGTTATTTTTCTTATAAATTAGTGGAGGAGTGGAGCTCACTGTGTAGTTAGCTCATTTGCTCACATTTCAATAAAATAATTTATTGAGTGGGAAGAGAAGGCACTGCGTAGCAGGAGCCCTCATCACTGCTCCTGACTTGGCCGGGCTTACCTCTGCCTCAGCTCCTGGGCACTGCCTCTGTTCGGGTTCAGTAACAGCCATGCAAATGATGGATTTTGTGCTGCTTGTGTGTGGCAGGACGCGCTATGGGCAGAGCTGGGCTCAGTGGATAGAGTGCTTGCCCGGCGTGTTCAAAGGCCTGGATTCCTTCCTCTGCACTGCATGAATTGAGAATAGGAGTGCATGCCTAGAGCTCAGGACCGGGAGGCAGGAGGATCAGGATTTCACCATCAGCCTTGGCTGCAATTGGGAATTCAAGGCCAACATGGGTTTCATGAGCTCCTGTCTCAAAACAAAAGCAAGCTTGCTAGATAAAGCCAGCATCCTCCGTCTTCCATCTTATGGCCGGTACTCGCTGTCGTTTGCCTGATCTGAGCGGCCGCTCTGAGCTGTGCTCTGTCTACCGTGAGTACCTGAGCCAGTGCGCATCTCTCTTCTGCTTAGACTCCTCCTCGGCTCCCACCTCACTCGGACCGGAAGCCGACCTCCTGGCTGATTCTCCCAGCTCCTTCACTGTCACACTTGTCAGCTCCCTGCTCTTGCCTCCCTTCACTTAGAGCCTTGCTCACTCTGCTCTGGTCACCCAGGTATGTGACCCTGCCTCAGGCCTTTGCCGTTGCTGTTCCTCCTGCCTGGAACATCTTTCCATACACACAGCACCCCCCTCACCTCCTCCCAGTCTACACCCAAATGGCACCTGAAGTCACACCCTGAATGGCACTTGCTCTTTCTGTCCTGCTTTCTTTGTACTTCTTCTGTCTATGCTGCTCAACAGTTTTAAATATTTGATCTTCACTAACTTATATCTTTGTGTGTGTGTGGATGGACACAGGCATATGCAACAGGCACATGTGGGCACATGGGTGTGGAGAACAAAGACAACGTCAGGCTCTGTATCCAGGAACCACTCACCTGCTTTGACATAGGTCTCTCACTAGCCTGAGGCTCACCACGGTGGCAAGGCTGGCCAGACAGTACAGAGATCTTCCTGTAACTTGTACCACCAAAGGTGGCTCTTTATGTGGGTGCTGGGGATCTGAACTTGGGTCCTCCTGCTTATGCAGCAAGCACTTTGCCCACTGAGCTATCTCCTCTGATCCTGATGTTCGCTCTTTAAGATGTTTCCAGGCCAGTTGGCGATGACGTAGCACTCAGGAGGCAGAGGCAGGCAGATCTCTGAGTTTGAGGCTAGTCTGGTCTACAGATTGAGTTCCAGGACAGCCAAGGCTACAGAGAGAAACCTTGTATTGAAAACAAACAAACAAACAAGATCTGTTTCCCTGCACGCTACAGTTTTTCTTCTGAAACAGGGTTTCCTTAAGTAGGACTGAGAGATGGCTGTATTGATTTGAACTTAGTGTGGGTCCAGCACAGAACTGCCGCACTTCAACAATCCTCCCAATACTGCCTCCCATGTAGCTTGGACTACAGGAGCGTACCACAGCACCACACTGAAGCAAGGTCTCTCTAAGCAGTCCCAGCAGACCTCCAACTTATGATCCTCCTGCCTCAGCCCCAAGCATGGGGTTTACCGGCATGCAGTACTGCACTACCCAGGTCAAAGTCACTGCTTTTTAGTGGCTATTCTTAGGTCCCTTTGTACATTGAGATCTAATGTGCTGAAAGTTTCCCTTCCTGGGGCTGGAGCTTAGTAGGTGGAGTGTTGGCCTATCATGCAGGAGGCCCTGGGTTCCATTCCAAGCATATAAATTAACAGAGGTGCTGTTAAACTCCTGTAATCCTAACACTCAAGAGGTAAATGGATCACAAATTCAAGGTTACCTTCAGCCATATAGTTAGTTCAAGGCCAGCCTAAAGCGCTCATGAGACACAACATGCATGTGGCACTCCAAAGATGATCTTGGGTGTTAGTCCCCACTGTCCATCTTGTTTGAGACACTGTCTTTTTCATTCCTGTGTGAGCCAGGCTAGAAGCTCCAAGAGCATCTGGGGATTTTCCTGTCTGCACCTTCCACCTTGACGGAATAGTGTTCAGATTACAGACACAGTCTCCCATGTCTGGTTTATGTGGAGAACCAAACTCAGGTTCTCACAGTTGCATGGTCAGTGCTTTACCTCTCGAGCCACCTCTTTGTTTGTGTGTGTGCTGGTAATGTATATCTACACGTGTGCGGAGATCAGAGGAAAGCCTCAGCTGGCGATGTCCTCAGGCACTCCCCACCTTCTGTTGGAGACAGAGCCTCTCATTGGCCTGCAAAGTTGTCCAGTTGTTGCCAGAGGGCCATCCAGGGATCAGCCAGTCTCTGTCCATTTTCTCACGAGCTCTACAGCAGATCTGAACTGAGGTCCTTCTGCGTGCAAGGTCATCTCCCCAGCAAAGGGCTTCTGTCCTTCCCAGCAAGATGTTGGGTTCCTACTCTCTGACTGTACTCCTTTGTCTGCAGACTCTTTTCCAGAGCCCGGAAGAGGGCTGGCAGCTCTATACCTCAGCCCAAGCGCCGGATGGCAAATGCATCTGCACAGCTGTGATCCCTGCACAGAGCACCTGTGCCCGAGATGGGCGGAGCAGAGAGCTTCGGCAGCTCATGGAGAAGGTAGGGACCCGGCAGGCACCAGTGGAAGGCCGAGATGCCCTCTTGGTTCCCACTACATGTCTCCTCATAGACTAAAACACAGAAGATCCAGCCAGGTGGATTGTTCTAAAGTGGCCAATGACTGAAATCCCATCTAGGTAGATTTTTTTCATTTATTTGCTTTTTTAATTTACGTTAAATATTTAATTTTCCTTGTTGTTTTTTTGTTTTGTTTTGTTTTCGTTTTTGAGGCAGGGTTTCAGTGTAGTCCTGACTGTCCTGGAGCTCATTCTCTAGGTAAGGTGGCCTTGAATTCAGAGATCTGCCTGTCTCTGTCTTCTCAGTGTTGAGGTTAAAGGTACCTTTCTTCTTTTTATTGCTGTTGCTTTGTTTGTTTTGAGACAGGGTCTCACTGTGAAGCTCTGGCTGGCCTGGAGCTTGATATGTGAACCAGGCTAGCCTCAGACTCACACAGATCTACTTGCCTCTTCTCTAGTCCTGGGACAAAGAACATGCAGCACCATGCCCGGCGTGCCTTCTCTTTTGAGATAGTATCATGTAGCCCAGATCTGTCCTCAAACACACAATGTTAGAGAGCCAAAGCTTTGAATTTCTGATCCTCCTGCCTCTGTCTTCAGAGTATTGGGGTGGCAGGTGTGTGTCCACTTCTGTCTTCAGGTGAATTCCTTCATTCATTATTTGGTCGAGGCTTCCTAGGGTGAAAATTCACAAGTTTGTAGTGCAGGGAAGGCTGTAGCGTCAGGGGCATCATCTGAGTTTCTTCTTGAGAACTCAGGCCTGCAAGCCAGAGCTTCAGGTAGCCTTGGGTAACCCTCCTTCTCAGGCAAGGGTCTCACCTGTACTGTCAACGCTCATGCAAAGCTTCTGCATCTGTAATGCCAGGACTTGGGAGGCTGAGGCAGAATGCCTGCCACAAATTTGAGCCCTGCCTGGGCTACATAGGAAGACCCTGTTGGATGGGAGGCGGGGATTGGTGGGGAGTTGCCACCAAGCCTGATGACCAGAGGCAATCCCCAGGTCCCACACAGTCAGAAGAGTGAATGAACTCTGACAAGTTGTCCTCTGACTGACACACACTTGAACCAATCTGGCTGAAGTGTGAGCTCCAGGTTTGGTGACCCTGCCTCAAAAAATAAGGTGGAGGATGCTTGTGGAAGACAACCAACATCAATGTCTGATCTCCAGACACACACCCAGGCACACACACACACACAAAGATTCCTTTCCTGGCTGCCGCCACTTCATCTGTCCCCAGGATGTTTCGGACCCTCTGTTTGATGACTGAAGTCCCTGTCACTGCCCATTTGTCAGCTGTGATACCTGCAACCAGTCCCCTCATTGAGCCGAGGAGGAAGCTGAGACTTGGCAGAGAGGAGCCCCTGGGTACCTGTACCCCCTCCCCTCACACACACACCACACACACACACACACACCAACTCTCAGAACGCTGCTCTGCCCAATCCCCTACTGGAACTGTTTTCCCCCATAACTGTGGACTTCCACATAGTGCCCTCTGATTGTTCACAGTGGCTGAACAATCACGGGGAACTGCGATGTGTGCCTCTGGGTCTTGTATAGCCTAGGCTGCCCTTGAACTCACTGTGTATCCAAAGGTGACGTTGAGGTTCGAATCCTCCTGGCTCCACTTCCCAAGTGGATTGCATTACAAATGTGAACTACCCAGTTTATGCTGGGGATGGATCCAGGCCCTTGCACACTCCAGACAAACTCTCTAAGAACTGAAGCAAAGCCCCAGAACCCTCCCCACCACTGCCTTTTTTTTTTTTTTTTTTTTTTTGCTAGAGGCAAGGTTACACTCTGATCCAGACTGACCTTGGAACTTGCTCTGTAGCCTTGGCTGAGCTGGAAGTAATGGCGCTCTTCCTGCTTTAGCCTCGAGTGCTGGGATTCCAACTGTGACCCACCACTCCTGGCTCCTTTTGGTTTTTCAAGACAGGGCTTCTCTTTGTAGTTCTGGCTATCTTGGAAATTGACCCGTAGACCAGGCTGGCCTCAAATTTACGGAGTGTCACCTGCCTCTGCCTCCCAAGTGCTGGGACTAGAGGGTGCGCCACCACTGCCCAGCCTAGCTCCTTCTTTTGAGGTTACTCTTGAAATTCTGATCCTTTGGTTTACACCTCCAAGTGCTGGGATTACGGGCATGTGCTGCCGCACCTGGTTCTGATCTTCATTTTGGAAAGCACCTCTGCCTAGTTGTGTGAAGAACTTACTGCAGGTCAGGGTGGTGGAAGCCAGGACACAGGAAGGAGGTGACAGGTGTGAGGGGGATGAACCTGCTATTGGAAGGTTACCAGTGAGATCAGGGGAGAGGAGGGCTGCCAGGCATCTGTGCTGGTCCTGCCTACCTCTGTTTCTGTGAGTGGCCGGGAGGAAGAGCTTGTCTCCTAAATGGTTCTCCTTCTAGGTCCAGAATGTGTCCCAGTCCATGGAGGTCCTTGAGCTAAGGACGTATCGGGATCTCCAGTACGTTCGCAGCATGGAGACTCTCATGCGGAGCCTGGATGCAAGGCTCAGGGCAGCCGATGGGTCAGTCTCAGCCAAAAGCTTCCAGGTGGGTTCTTCTGAGCTCAGTTCAAAGGTCAAGAGGCTGGTTGGAGGCACTTGGGAAGGTGCTGAGTGCTTGCTGAGTTCCAAGGGTGGGGTCATGTCTAGAAAGAAATGAGAGGTTGTCTGGGCTCTGGGGTCCAGAAGGGAAAGGCATCCTTTGGCAAGAGCCGAGTGTTGCATCCAAGAGGATAGGGCAAAGGTAAGGGTCAAAGGTCAAGGGTCAGGGGTCAGATTGGTGTCCATTCTCTCCCGGTGAGCAGGAACTGAAGGACAGGATGACAGAGCTGCTGCCCCTGAGCTCGGTGCTGGAGCAGTACAAGACAGACACACGGACCATTGTGCGCCTACGGGAGGAGGTGAGAAACCTCTCCAGCGACCTGGCTGCCATTCAGGAGGAAATGGGCGCCTACGGGTACGAAGACCTGCAGCAGCGCGTGATGGCCCTGGAGGCCCGACTCCATGCCTGCGCTCAGAAGCTGGGTATGTCTTGACCCTGAAGCTTGGCCCCTGATCTCCACACCCAACCCTAATGTTACCCATATGCCCCAAAGCAAGGCATGGTTTGGCATCTAACTGCCAAAGCTCCCTCTCCCAAGGCCACAGCAGGCTCCACAGCTGGAGGTGGCCTTGGCTCCTGATTTCCAACTCTTTATGTGTTTGTTGACGTCCCCAGATCATTCCCTGACCCTTGACCCCCAGCACTTCTCAATGCCACCCGTGCTTGCCTCCCCTGAGCTCCTGCTGCATTTTATGCTCACTCCCCCTGTTCTCATCTCCCAGGCTGTGGGAAGCTGACAGGAGTCAGTAACCCCATTACCATTCGGGCCATGGGGTCCCGCTTCGGCTCCTGGATGACTGACACAATGGCCCCCAGTGCAGACAGCCGGGTAAGTGATCCTAACCCCAAAGGCCAGAGGCAGAGACTGCCTGTAGGAGGCCAGACAGTCCCACTTATGGCTCTTATTTAGGTTTCATTTTTAGTTGTAGGTGTGTATGGGGGGCGGTGCACTTGATCGTACTGCTCTTGAAGGCCAGAAAAGGGCACTGGATGTTGTCCATAGAGCTGGAGTTACAGGCATTTGTGGGCCCCCTGATGTGAGTGCTGGGAATTTAACTCAGGTCCTCGGCGAGAGCAGTCAGTACCCTTAACTGTTGACTTTTTTTTCTTTTGAGACAAGCGTTTCATATGTAGAACAGGCCTCAAACTCAAGAGAGCTGCCTGTCTCTGCTGCTTGAGTGCTGGGGTCAAAGGTGTGTGCCACTATGTCCAGCCCACTTATTTTTTTATAATCACATTCATTAATTAATTAGTGTGTCTGTGTGTTTATGCATGTGTGCGCACAGAAATGTGTGTATGCTTGTACCACAGTATGTGTGCATTGAGTCATAGGACAACTTGCTTGGGCCAATTCCCTCCTTCCACCATATGGGTCTTGGGGATTGAACTGAGGTTGTTAGGCTTGGAAGTAGGCACCTTTACTCAACTCTGAGCAATCACACCAGCTCACACACCAGTAACTTGTAGCCCATCATTCTGAGTCCCTGGGTCCTCAGACCTTCCCTTGACTGCCTAATGACTGTGCAATTGAGGTTCTTCTGTCTTTGTCAGTGTCTACTGCCTAGAGAATATGGTTGCAAGGTGCCCTCATGTGTCGTTTAATATCAGGGGACACGTTCTGAGAACTGCATGGGCAGGCAGTCTCGTCATGGTGCAGACATCTTAGAGCATTTGCACACAATAAGATGGCATGGGGCTAGGGAGGGAGCTAGCTCATGTTTGCTGCACAAACATGAGTTTGTGGGTTCAACCTCCCAGTACACACATGAAAGACCACGGTGCATCAGTGCTGTGTGGAGCAGAGACAGGAAGATCACTGCGGGTTGCTGGCTGCCAGCTCCAGGTTAAGTCAGAGACCCTATCTCAAAGAAATAAGATGGAGTGCGACACAGCGGGACACCCAGTGTCCTTCTCTGGCCTCTGTCTGGTTCATCCCTGTGGTTGATAAAAATACTCTGGCAAAGCAATTTAGGGAAGAAAGGGGCTTAGTTTAACTTCCAATCCCAGGTTAAATCCCAGTTCCGCTATTGAAGAGAAGTCAAAGGAGGAATTTCACACAGCTAGTCAATCACAACCACAGTCAGACAGGGAGAAGTGCGGGCATGCATTCTTGTTTGCTGTGCTCAGTTTCTCCATTCTCATACTGTCAGAACTCCTTGTCCAGGAAATAGTGCTGCCCAGATGGGCTGGGTCTTCCCACATTAATGAACAGTCAAGACAATCCCCTATAGAAATGCCCACAGGCCAACTCAATGCAGGCGATCTCTCATTGAGACTCACTTCCTAGGTAATTCTCTGTTGTTTCAAGCTGACATTAAAGCTAAACATTGTGGACTAGAAAGATGGCTCAGTGTTTAAGAGCACTGGCTGCTCTTCCAGAGGCCTGAGTTCCATTCCCAGCACCCACATGGTGGCTCAGATCCCGTCTGTAATGGGATCCAGTGACCTCTTCTGGTGTGCTGGTGCATAAGCAGATAGAACACAAAATACATAATAAAGAAATCTTTAAAAAGCTAACAATCACAGTGGGTGATCAAGTGTCACAGAGCAAGGCAGTGACTCAACTCCACTCTATCATGAATTGGAACTGGATTTGAACTTAAATAGTCCTGTCTATTCTTAGCAGGGATACTTGGGCACGTGCCTTAATATCATTCTTCTAATGTTCTTACCCACAACGTGGTCCTTCAACGTTGAAGTTCTTAAGTCTTAGCTCAGTAACGAGAGCATTCACACGTGCCTTTTAACATGGTGCTGACACTGATGGTGCTGAGCCAGCGACACGCCTGGCAACTTTGTGCTTACAGGAGTTAGCTACTGATGACTAATTTGGGCCAGGTAAATCCCTTTAATACCAGCAGTTGGGAGGCAGAGGTAGGTGGATCTCTGTGAGCTCAAGTCTAGCCTGGTCTACATAATGAGTTCCAGGCTGACTCTCTCTCAAAAAACAAAAACAAATAAAAAAACAAAAACAAAAACAGCCCAAACAAGCAAACAAAATACAATGAACTCAGAGTAACCCCTTATTACCCAACAGCTGTTCTCTGTTCAACCCAGTGTCCAGTGACTCTGTGCCCACCACTGAGTCTTCTGGAGGCAAAATGTTTGCTGATCCTTTAGATCACCACCACCAATTTAGGGTCTTTTTGCTGTGTGTGTGTGTTCATAAAGCTATGTGCACAGGCAGGTGTATGCTCGGGCATGTGGAGGCTAGAGGTCAACATGTTTTTCTCCATCGCTCTCCACCTTGTCTTGTCTTTTCCTTTTAGCATGTGTGTGAGGCACACGTTTTCTGTGCAGGGGTGTGCACTCACAGAGGCCAGTGGAGCCAGTCTCAGTCCCTCGACAAAGGTTCTTTCGCTGGGGCTAGGCTGGCAGCCAGCGAGCCCCAGTGATCCTCCTGCCTCTGCTCCCAAAAGCACTGGGGTTACAGGCACATGTAGCCATGCCCAGCTTTTCAGATGGGTCCTGGGTTCAACCTTAATGTTTATCTTGCAAAGCAGGTGAGCTTCCATACTGAACCATCTTCCTAAACCCCACCTCCCACCCCCAAGTCAGGGTCTGTCACAGGACTCGCAGCTCATCAATATGGCTATGCTGGCTGGTCAGTGAACTCCAAAGATCTGTCTCTGACTCCCCCAGCTTTCTTGTGGGTGCTGGGGATCCAAACTCAGGTCGGCAAGCACTTCACCCCCTTGAAACCACCCAGGTCCACAAATGTTCACACTCACTAAAGTCTAACCAGTCACACAAGTCATAGGAAGTGACAATGCTGGTGGCTGATGACCAGGGTTGATCTGGCCCGGTTGGCCAGTCCCCGAGGGTCACAGGTTACAGTCCCTCCAGTGACTGGCTGCTGCTCTCACAGGTCTGGTACATGGATGGTTACTACAAAGGCCGCCGAGTGCTGGAGTTTCGTACTCTGGGAGACTTCATCAAAGGCCAGAACTTCATCCAGCACCTGCTGCCACAGCCGTGGGCAGGCACGGGCCATGTGGTGTACAATGGCTCTCTGTTCTACAACAAGTACCAGAGCAATGTGGTGGTCAAGTACCACTTCCGGTCGCGCTCGGTGCTGGTGCAGAGGAGCCTCCCTGGGGCTGGTTACAACAACACCTTCCCTTATTCCTGGGGCGGCTTCTCGGACATGGACTTCATGGTAGACGAGAGCGGGCTGTGGGCAGTGTACACCACCAACCAGAACGCGGGCAACATCGTGGTCAGCCGGCTGGACCCTCACACCCTGGAGGTCGTGAGGTCCTGGGACACCGGATACCCTAAGCGCAGCGCCGGCGAGGCCTTCATGATCTGTGGCGTCCTCTATGTGACCAACTCTCACTTGGCCGGAGCCAAGGTCTACTTTGCCTACTTCACCAACACGTCCAGCTACGAGTACACGGATGTGCCCTTCCACAACCAGTACTCACATATCTCCATGCTGGATTACAACCCCAGGGAGCGGGCCCTGTACACCTGGAACAACGGGCACCAGGTGCTGTACAATGTCACCCTCTTCCACGTCATCAGCACTGCCGGGGACCCCTAGGTGCCCCTGCAAGGGCTGTGGGGAGCCTTCCCACACTGCCTGTGACCCCCTCAGCCTTCTCCCCCCACTTTCCCAGCCCAGCTTTCTGTTCTCTGTATCTCTCCATGCATTTTCCTCCATTTTGTTGATCTCTGCTTTTGATACTCTACTTCTGAGTCTTTCTGCCTTTTTATGGATGCTTCTCTTCCTTATTGATCGCATCTCTCTCCTTTCCCTCTATCCAGTCTCCCTCCTCTCCCAGTTGCCCACATCCCTTATCCCTCACTCCTACCCTATCCCTGGATCTGAGTGCATGGATTTCTTTTTTTTAAGGATTTATTATTTACACATTTTCTTTCGTGTTGCCAGAATAAACGGGACCTTTAACATTTGATGTCTGGGCTGTTTTTGCCCGGTGGTGGTTGGCTCCACTGAGTCCCTTTGTTCCCTGTGCTTATGCTGTGACCTGAGGTGGAATCCTGTAACAGCTCTTCCCAGGCTTGCTAGCCCCTTGAAAAGCCCACCCAGTCCAAAGGTGTTTCAATCAAAAGCAAGTCATTTGAAAGCAATTGGATCAGAGCAACAGAGAATTCTATTCTGGCGATGAAAACTGGCCTTAAGTGAACATTCCGCATTCCTGGCTCTCTCATTGATCACACTGGCTCAGCACTGAGCTGTCTGTAGATCTTCTAATGGCTTCTTAACAATTTGGCTGCTTTTGAGAAAGGTTAGGGCCCCCAATTTCTTCTCTGCTTTGTAACTGCAGAAATCACTTTTACACACGCCATGCTAGCGCACAAGACTCAACTCATTTAACAGGTGCACCCGGCCAGGTTCTGGGCAAATCAGAGGCTGGGATAGACATGTGCCCAGTATGGTCTGAAGGGTCCTGGGAGGTGGCTAGACTGAAATGGAGGCATCAGGTTATTCCTCCTTAGGTAACCTGACCTGGCAGCTGTTTTTCATTCTCCCATAATAGTGATCTATTCACTGATAAAACAAAACAAAAAACAGGGGTAGCCGAGGGTAGCATGACAGGGTCAGGCAGTCAGCAGAGAGCCTGATGCTCCCGAGATGTGGCAGTGCAGGAATACAACAAAGGCTTAAATAGGAAATGGGCCCATGCAGCGCAGCCGTACTTCTGTAGCCAAAGATGACCTTGAGCTTCTGGGCCTTATCTTACCTCCACTACCACGCCTGGTTTGTAATGATGCTCGGGTGGACCCCAAAGCTTCATTCATGCTAGGTAAGTACTCTGCCAAATGAGCCACAGCATGATGAGGGCTTCCTGTCAGCCAGGTCTGGGGGATAAGGACAGAGCAGTGGTTCTCATCCTGTGGGTCACAGCCCTTCTTGCAAATCTCTTATCTCCAAAATTCATAACAGGAACAAAATTACAGTTATGGAGTAGCAACAAAAATAATTTTACAGTTGGGGGGGGTCACAACATGAGGGGGTCTCAGCATTAATAAAGGTTGAGAACCGCTGGGCCAGAAGGATGAGGCACGGGTCAAGGTGTTACAACAAAATGAGGCTCAATTCCACAGAGCAGTGAGTGATGTGCAGGGGTTTCATCTGGAATGGGGCAGTGACTGAGTAACACATGCCCACTGAACCCAGGATCACGTAAAGATCTCCACCTGCCCCGGCCCCACCCCGCTGAGGCCACCAGGAGGCTGCTGTCCCCATCTCTAATTAATGGCCCCTGTGATTAAATCATCTCCGGGAACTCAGACTTGGATGCCATATTGGGAAGGAAACCCATGAATAATGAATGGGGCTGCCTAATGCACTCATTTAAAAGCAATTTCTAAAGGCATCCTCACGAAGAGCAATTAATTCCCACGTAAGTGAACAAGCGTGACACTGGGGGAGAAATAAAGTCCTGGATGAGCACAAGACAGACTTCATGCCACTGAGGACAGCAAAGGCTTGGCTTGAAGACACCCACTAGCATACCAGTTCTTGGGAGGCTGATGCCACCCAAAATGCTTGGAATTCAAAATCTAAAATTTGGAAGTTTTCCTGCTTGTGACCTGTGCTCAAGGTGGTCATGGTCTCTGATATAGAGAATGAAGCTGCTACTGTAGGGCTGTGAAGTTCTAGCCTTTGTCCAGAGTACACTTGTGCCTAGAGACAGATTTCCACAAAGACTGGACTGATGTGAATCTGTCTGTCATGTGTGGGCACTGAGTATTTACTTGGGCTAGAGTATAAGTATCTGGCAGCACATCTACTGTGTTACTCTTACACATATGCACATTCAATGTACACATGCACACACTTGAGTGCACACTAACCTAACATACAAACACAATGGAACTACAAAGGATGGGCAATTGGTCCTACCCTCCTCAACCATGCATCACTGCCAGATTAGTTTGTGTCTCTCTTCAGTTATGTGGTGCTGGATTAACCAAGTTGCCCTAAATCATAGGCAAGCATTTGGCTATAATCAGGAAGCTACCATTCACTATTGCAGCAATAATCCAGAATCCCTTGTGTCCGATCTAAGACGAGCCCATTAAGAATGAGCAGTGGAGTCTGCAAAAGACACGTTTCTATCCCTTGTGTGTGTGTGGTGGTGGGGGTGTTGTTACACTGTTGTCATCCTAAAGGTCCAGGATTTATAGCCAGTTCCCAGTAGCAGGCCTGGGTGGGAACTTGGAGCAGGTGAAGGAAACCACAGGTAGTTAATAATACATGTTGGGTATATTGAGTGGCCTCCTGGGGCTCATTTATCTAACAGCAATGTTGAGTCTTGGGTTTTCAACAGTGTATAGACTAGAGAAGGAGTTGGCTGGGGTCCAAAAGGACAGACCATAGAGGGTCAAGATCATACACAACACAGATAACACATCACATGGCCACACACAGGGATGCACAACTTGACAATGGTAATAATCTGCTTCTCGCAGGCAGTGGTTCAGATGTAGCAGCAGTCCTGGGGAGATCCTTCCAGAGCTCTTGGTGTTGCAAACTGGATAGGGGTCCTCTCCTTCCTCCAAAAGGCTCCATCATACTCGGAGGGCTGCCACTGCCCCCCAAGCCCACTCAACTGTTGCAAGACAGCAAAGCTTGCCTCAGGTTCCCACTGGCCTACTGGAAAACATTTGCTGGAGGTATAGCCAACTCAGCTCAGCCTGTGCCCGCCTGAGCTGGAAAGAAACTCATTAAACCTTCCTAATGACAAATGCTCCGGCAGGCAGCTGGCAAGAGCGATTGCTCTAGAAAGCAGCCAGATGGGAGCAGGCTCAGGTGACTGTTCATGAGACTCAGGCCTGTGGGAGGGAGGGCTCCCTTGGGGTCCAGGCTTAATACTGGTCTGGTGCCCAAGCCTTGCTAATTGCAGCTACCCCCATCACCTAGGCTGGGCCCCCATCACTTGCAGGTATATACAGAAACCCTGATTGAATTTGGAGCCCTCAGCCCACACTAGGCTCAGGGGCAGTTGCAGGAGACAAGGGGGTCCTAGCCAAGGTGGAAGAGTACCCTCCTCCTTCCCTCTGCCACTCAAAACGATATGCATTCCCCAGCCACCTCTACCAGTATCTCAGTTCTTCTGGGAGCTGATAAAAGGCCCCCCCTTCCTCCACTGGAGGGGGTCTGTTGCCATGGAAACAGCATCTGGAGGGTGCTAGGTCTGGTGGCTGAACCCAGGAATAACTAGTCAGAAGTGGGTGGCAGATGCTGGATGTGATATGTTCTTACCAATAAGTAGTCTGTACGTGTGTGGGGGTGAGTTGGGGGGTGGAATGGGGATGTGCCAAGGCAGATGCTGAGCCAGGTTCCCTCAGGACCCATGTAGACCTAACAGCTGGAAGTAGGGTGGGGAGTGGGGTGGTCTGTACATCCTTGAACAGTCCCCAGGGGTCTTCTTGGCACGACTGGGTCTAGACTGGTTGGACTTAGAGGTACCTTGCTGCCCTGGGAATCTAGCTAATGGGAAAAATTCCTGCCAGCATCCCCAGGCCCTGGAAAAGGCGGCTTCTTAGGGCTGGGTAAGAGTTTGGACACCTGGGCATAGTGAGTGAAAGTTCCCTCCCTGAGACAAGGGTCCCACCTCACCAGGGAGGTAATGACATACAGGACCCCCAGCCAGTGGTTCCAGATTTAATGGAAGGTGCATGGGGTGCGGCATCGCACCCTGAGGCTGAGCTGCTGCATCACCATGTGTGGAGCATCTGTTTTTTGCAACTGAACAAAGGAACAGAGCATATAACTAACAAGAAACAAGGCCCTCCTGCCTGACTCTGGGACCTGGGGGGTCAGGTCACCTTTGATCCCCTGAGCCTGGGGGCCTCCCCACCCCCTTGCCCTTCTGAAGTCAATTCCTCCAGAAGGAGCTTGGCTAGGACAGGCTCAACTGGGAGCAAACAGGGAGCGGGATGCTTAAGAGTCCCCATCTCAGAGTCCCCCTCCCAGTCATTTTAGGAACAATAAATACTGTGTGACAGTAGCAGGAAGGGGCGTCCATGGGCTGCTTGGCAGCCCAAGCAGGCTGGCCAGGCGCCTGCCCTCATTCTGTGCGCAGGATGATATGGATGCCCGAATCCGTGAACACTGGCCCACTCATCTCCCCTGTCCGTAGAGCAAACGATGCATCCTCAAATGGTTTCTGCATCTGACCTGTGAACCAGCAGAGGCAGTGAGGTCAGGGGCGGACTGCACAGAAGATTGGGCTCCCACTGCACCTCGTCTCAAGCATATTCATCACAGGGTTTATGGCCCTGTCACTGTGCAGTGCTGAGCTGTGGCCCTGCTGAGGGCCATAGGCCCATTAAGGAAGCTCTGGGAAGCCCAAGGACAGCATGAAGGATGGCAGGCAGAGCTGTGTTATGCATTTAGACACACAGCATGATAAACTCTCCCAGTTCCCAGCTGAACATCATCAGTCCTGTGGGTAGCCTGGGCTGACGGCAGAGGCTTGCTAGATCCCTCACCTCACACTTCCAGTCCATGAAAAGGAGATGGAGAGGGAGGGAGGGAGGAGGAAGGGATCTGATTTCCTCTGTCCTTGGCAGGCAGGTCGAGTTCTGGGTTGCCTATCTGGACCTGGCCTTGCCTCCCTTGCCCATTTTCCCCACCTGCCAAAGGGGGATAGTAGGATTCTGGGGGGCAGGCCCGGAGTTCTCAGGGATCCCTTCCTATAGCTCTACCAGAAAATGTCAACCACAGAACAGTCCCCTTGATGGGCCTGTGAGGGATGATCCTGGGAGGAAAGATACCAGGGAGAAGGTTTTACATCCCCTTCTGCAGGGGGGAAAATAACAACAACAACAAAAAACCCACAACCTACAGAGCAGGAAGCCTGAGGAGGGCAATGCTGCCACCTGGTGGACCAGGAAGGCCTGTGCAGAGATTAGGGCTTCCCTCCCTTTTTGGGTCCTACCATCCCCAACGCTACAGGGAAGGGGCTGGGTACGGGTGTCAACTCCTGCCTACCTCTGCTGAAGGCACCCAGGTCTCCCCTGGCTTTGGCAGAGCTGCAATCACTGAACTGTGAGGCCAGAGATTCAAAGTCTTCCTCTCCAGATTTAATCTTCTGGATGTAGCCTGCAGGGACACAAGGAGAGAGCCCCATGTTAGAGACACAGGGAACAGATAGGATGGAGGAACAACAGGCCATTCCTAGGAGCTGGGCAAGGCCTGCCTAGCCTGCGCACCTTGTTTCCTATAAAGACATGTTCCCACCCACCCACAACACCTCCCACTCATTCATGTCCAAGCAATCGCACTTTATCATGTGCACCCATGAAGACAGTCTTCTCACATGCATGTCCCAGGGTGCATCCCCATGCACCTGTGGCCCTACTATGCCCCAAACAGCCATGTTAGTCATCCATAGATGCACAAAAATGCAAGCACCCACATACCCACGCAGCAGCCTCTTTTCAGACACACAAGTTGGAACCTTATAGGGGATAACTGCCCACCCCTCCTCCTGGGGCTCTCAAGGCTCTGGAGACTGACAGGTGGGCAGCATACAGCCAAGCTCTGCACGGAGCTGGTGGCGTCTTCCGCTGTGGCGTCAGGAGCTCCCACCTGTGCGATACTGGGGGCTCAGCAGGGTGCTCACTGGGGCACTCTGAAGAGCCCTTGAGGGCTGTGTGTGAACGCCAGCACAACGGTCTCACAGGCAAGCAGGTGCCACAGTGTCCTGGCAGAGCCCAGGAAGCATTAAAATACCTCCTCTGGGCTGTGACTTTCCTGCAGGCCCAGGAAGCCAGGGCTTCCGGGAAGAAGGTGAATGGTGACGGTAGCAAAGTCTCAAAATAACAACAACAACAAATCACTTGTCACAAAGACTGACTATGAGCTCCATTCCTGAGACCTACAACAGTGGAAAGAGAGAGCCAACCAAGTTTTCCTCTGACTTGCTAAACCACCAAATCTCCACCAAAACAAAATCAAACAACAAAAATGTAAAGACCTCAGCCCAGGGGAGTGAGAGCACAGTAACATGTCTGTATAACTTATGTCTCGGGAGCACAATGCACATGCATGTGAATGCCCGTGAATGCATGTAAGACTGTGTTAAGTGCATACAGACACGTGCTAGGTGGAGAGTTGCCAGGCACCTGAGTCTAGGCAGCACCTGAGGTGGGCAAGAAAGCCTGTGACAGACACGAGACAGCCCATCCTGTCCCAACTCCTGTTCAACCTGCAGTGTTGCACACACAGACTTCTAGGGCAGCTACCCTGGCAGTCGCACCCAGGGGACACTTTTATTTCTGATATAACATCCTGTGAAGCCCAGGTTATCCTTGAACCCTCAACCTTCCTGCCTCAGCTTCTGGAGTGTTGGTCACGGGCATGCATTGCTACATTAGGCTTCAGTTACCTCTGGCAGTGTGAGGGTGGCCTGACACAGTTGCTGTTGGACTTCTACCACCCTCCTGCCTGACCTTCGAGAGGCTTCTGAACACCTGTGAGCTAGCCAGTATGCACATCATTGAAGGTCCCAACTCATGCCTGTGTGACAAGTGACAGTACTAGTTGCTATAACCAGTGCTTTGAGGCTCCAGAACCAAGTCACTTCCTAAGGGCTCTGGCCTCGGGCTCCTGTAAGGAACCAAAGCCAGATACACAGGGCAGGCAGTATGACTGACAACCCAGGAGTCACCCGTCTCAACACGTTACTCAGCAGTTACCTTTGGTGTTTGGTCTATGCACGGCCAGGGTATGCCTGTCTATCAGGGGTTCCACAGCTCCCCTCTGTTCTGCCTATCCCTGCTGCCTTGCTCAGAACTAGCTGTCACCACAAAGCACTGCTTACGTCTGTACACAGGGCTATGTGGTGACTTCTGCCTGGAAACCACCCTCGTATTAAGAGTGCCCTTGTACAGAATAAATCACCTCAGTGACTGTGACCTAGCCAACTCTTGCTTCAACTCTCCCTGGCATCTGGCTGTATTCCCAGCCCTACTTTTACAAACTGGATTCCCTCTGTGCTGTACGGATCAAAGGATCTACCCAAGAATACTGTCCACCTCCAGCCCTGAGGCAGTGTTACCTACATGTAGCCATGGCCACAGGGATCTGTAGATGGGAAGCTGTAGCTGTTTGATAATGGAAGCACAAGGCTGAGTGGTACATGCCTATAATCTCAGCACTCAGGACACTGAAGTAGCCTGAGTTGCATAGATCCTATCCAAAAAGGATTTGTAGCCAGGTGTCCTCATTTACCCGTGTTCCCCATCCCTGCATCTAGTAGACTGTGTACGAGAGGAGTTCCTGGTGGTCAGGAATTACTAAGTGAAGGAAGCTGAAACTGGCCAGGAGAGGAAGATGGGGACCCATCACGACTGTTCTGACAGAGGAATTGCCATGTCTTGCTTTTGTCACCTGGAACTCTGTACTCAGAGCTGAGGCCAGGCGTTCTAGGTGTTCTCCAGGACAAAGTCCAGCCTCACTGGGAGGTGGGGGGGGGAAACAACTCCTCTGAGGGTGTCTGCCCAACTTAGCCAACAGCACTCCAGCTAAGACTCTGGAGAATCTGCCTCTTGGAGCTGCCTCTCCAGAGCTCCCAGGCTGGAGCAGGGCACTCCACTTGCTTTGGGGTCATGGTGATTTGAATGTGAATGGCCCCATAGGCTAATCAATTTGAATGCTTAGCCACCAAGGCGTGGAAGTGTTTGAAAAGGGTTAGTAGCGTGTCCTCGCAGATCGGGATGTAAAGCCCTCAGCTACTTCTCCACTGCCATTTGTGCTGCCGTGCTCCTGCTATGATGAGAAAGGGTGATCATGCCCCAACCAAACCCTTTCTTTCATAAGAGTTGCCTTGACCATGGTGTCTCTTCACAGCAACAGAACAGCGACTAACAAAAGGGGTGTGTCCAGGAGCCCCCTAGACAACCAGCATTAACAGGCCAATATCCATCTCTGTAGACATGTGTGGATTCGGCAGTCCCTGAGGTTTGGGAGGCCTGGCTCTAGACTTCAGCTGCTTGGATCTGACCCTGTTCTGTGGCTTCCCAGCCTTCCTGCACCATGACCAAAGTTCAAGCTCTGAACCAGGGACATCTGTGCAAACCTGCAAAAGCAGCACTTAGCAGGCAGGTAGGCAGGCCAGATGTTCAAGGTCACCCTTGGCTACACAGGGAGTTTAAGGGCAGCCTGGGCTGACAAACTATGTTTAAAGAGGTGGAGAGAGCAAAGATAGCCAAGGTAGCCAGTGGCACAGCACCCCTGCACTCAGAGGCTGAGGCAGTTGGATCTCTGACCAGAGGCCAGCCTGGTCTACAGAGAGAAAAAACCCTGTCTCAAAAATATGACCCACTGACCGACCAACGGACAAATTGATTAACTGACCAACCAACCAAACTAACTAACAAAAAGATAGCCAAAGTCACCAAAGGATACAACAGAAGCAGCTGTCTACAAGTCTAGAAAAACAATCTTAACAGGAACCTGATGGGGAAAGTGAGAAAAGGTACAGGTCTGGGGTGGTGGCTGGTGAGAGTGACTCTAGGGGGAAAGCATGAGGCATAGATTTTTCCAGAATTATGAAAAAAGGACCTTCTGTCACCTACGTTACCAAGCTTGTGGCATTGTGTTATGGCAGACCAAGGGACAGAATGAACCAAAAGGGTAGTTCCTCATCCTAAAAATGCTTAGATACCCCCCCTTCTATAGATTCTACAGAATCAAAGGTTCTCCCCAATCACAGATGGCCCACAGGGGAAGGGTCTGGCTAGGGAAAAGGTAACACAGACCTAGGAGCCAGCAGGAGGGACCCAGAGACCCAAGCCATCGGCCACCAAGGTGTATGGACCTCACTCAGCCAGAGATGGCTGATCTTGGAAGCCTGGAAAAGGTGGGTGCTGGTACTCTGGTTCTGGACCTCCCAGGATTCTCGGGGCCTGGATGAGTAGAGACAGAACATCATGGAACAGGAAGCTAGGGCCTGTCCACAGCTCTGCTGCCTCAGACAAGGACATGGCAATGATACAAGCTGGGCCTCAGGTTTCTTCTGGCTGCTGCCCAGCAGCTGTAAAGGAGCCAGTGCTGGAAAAGATGCTGTAGCAGGGACGCAGAGGTGTTGCTTCCAAAGCAGGCAGTTTGTTTTCTCAGGGCAGAAGGGGAACTGATGGCACCCTCAGGCTAAGGTGAGCAGCTGGCACAGATACTGACCCAATCAATGTTACCTGATGTCCCTGCAACAAGCTCTGGGTTCAAGGTGAGCCAGTGTCTCTCTAAAACCAAGCAAACAGAGGACTGGAGAGATGGGTCAGTGCTTAAGAACTGGTTGGCTATTCCTGAGGACCCGGTTTTGGTTCACAGGTATGGCAGCTCACGACTGCCTGTAAGTCAAATTCCAGGGGATTTGATGCCCTCATCTGGCCTCCATGGGCAGCAGGCATGCATGTGGTATATATACACACATGCAGGCACTCACACATACACATAAAATAATCTTAAACAAATTACACAAAAGATCAGCAGGAAAAAAAAAAAAGGTCAGCAGGAAGGCTTAGCAGGTGACTGCACTTGCCACCAAGTCTGATGATTGGAGCTCACTCCCTAGGACTCACAAGTAGAAGAGCATCCAAGCACTTATGACTGAAAAGAGGTGTTAAGAGGTTAGGAGCGCTGGCCGCTCTTACAAAAGACCTGGATTTAGTTCCCAGCACCCACATGGTAGCTCACAAACCTTTTAGGGAATTCAATACCTTCTTCTAGCCTCCTCTGGCGTGTGACCAGAGACACACATGGTACACATACATACATGCAGGCAAAACACCAACACACATATTTATAAAAAATATATAGTTAAAAATTGAATCATCAAACGGGTGTGGTGGTATATGCCTGTAATCCCAGAATTTGAGAAGGCAGAGGCAGGCAGATCTCTGTGAGTTCTAGGCCAATCTGGTCTACAAAGAAAGTCCAGGACAGCCAAGGGTACTCAGAGAACCCCTGTCTTGAAAAACTAAAAACCAATCAACCAACCACACCTGACTCATCAGCCAGGCGATGGTGGCGCACACCTTTAATCCCAGCACTCAGGGAGGCAGAGGTGAGCAAACTGAGTTTGAGACCAAGCCTGGTCTACAAAGGGAGTCCAGGCCAGCCAGGGTTACAGAGAAAAACCCTGTCTCAAAAAAACCCCAAAAATCAAACAACCAAAAAATCCGAAAACAAAAACTGACTTATTAGGTGGTTGGTAGTGGCGCATGTCTTTAATCCCAACACTTTAGGAGGCAGAGGCAGGCGGGTCTCTGTAAGTCTGAGGCCATCCTGGTCTACAAAGTGAGTTCCAAGATAGCCATGGCTACACAAAGAAACCTATATGGAAAATTAAACAAAAAACAAAAAAAACCTCATCACTCTATAGAGCCAGCTCTGTGCTTGCCAGTCCCTGGTCTATCTCCAGACTTACCCACAGATGGCTCCTCCCTGATGACCTCATCATTCATGGTGGCTCCCACTGACCAGGGCTGCCCCCAACACTGTACTGCTACAATAGCCCTTAGGGATAGGTATATATTAATGCTCATTTTACGTAAGAGAAATCCAAGGCTTTAGTGAGGCTCTGAGTCTCCCAGATCACAGAGCTCACTAGAAGTTGCTACTATCTAACCAAGGTGTGCTGGTTTTCTAGACCTGGCCACTCCAAATGGCAAGCAGAAAGGAAAGAGTGAGGGGCGTGCATGCGCTGAGCTCATCTCAATATAGGCATTTCTTCTTTTAAAATAAGGACTTCAAGTGGCCTGGAACTCAATGTATAATCTGGGACTTAAAAAAAAAATCACTTCTTTGTGCACATGTGCACAGTTTGAGGGAGTTGGTTCTCTCCATTGTGTGGGTCTCAGGAACTGAATTCAGGCCCTCAGGTTCAGGGGCCAAGTGTCTCTGCCCACTGAGCCATCTTCCCAGCCCCAGCTTTTCTGATCTTCCTCCTGTCTCTACATTGTGACTGCAGAGTTGCATAACCATGCTAGGTTCACAGAGTACTAGAGAATGAAGCCAGGACTCCCTGTAAGTAGGGTGAGTAACTCAGCTGCATCCCCAGAACAGTACAGCATCTCAGGAAGTAACTGCTGAGCAGGCTGGCTGGAGGGTCTGACGGGACTTCAACAAGGCCCCTGTGGTGGGCTGTATTTATTGACAACTTGGTCAGGGTTAGCAGTATGTGCTGTTGCCTGATGAACACCCTTGCTGGCCCTTGCCAGGGTATTTTGTCAAAGGAACTGGAAAACTGAGATAAGCTGGTTGAGATGGCATATGCACACCTGCAATGCCAGCACTTGGGGAGGCAGAGGCAGGCGGATCTCTGAGAGTTCAAGGCCAGCCTGTTCTACAAAGTGAGTCCAGGACAGTCAATGTTACACAGAGAAACCCTGTCTCAAAAAACCAAACCAAAACAAAAAGGAACTGAGATAGCCCTTCTGGACCACTTGGGAGAGGACCCCCCCAACCAGCCCCTGTTCCCCCCACTCACCATTGATCAGCTCCAGGGCCTCCTCCTTGCTCCTGGTAATCTTTTCCTGCCGCCAGGATGAGGGCCTCCGAGATTGGCTGTGCTTCACTAACAGATGTGAACAGCGCACCCTGGCCGGCTCACCCTGGCCATTCTTGGAACTGCCTCCAACACTGCCGCCGCCGCTGGGCCGCTCCCACTGGCTGGCATTGGTGATGTGATTGAAGTAGTACACCCGGCCTGGGGGAGAGCAGCACCTAGTTCAGCCAGGGCTGGGCTGAGGAGGCCTCTATCCCAAAAGCCAGGATGAGGACTGGCTTGGGAGGTACCTTCTTTAGCAAATCCATTTCCCATTCCACCCCATGCTACAGGTTTGAGAAAGGTGCTATCCCATAATGCCCTTCCCAAACAGGATTGCACTAAGGCTCTAGGTGGAGCCAGACAGACTCTAAACTAGTAAATCAGATAAAACAGCTTCTAGGCCTTCTAGATGGCTCTGCAGATAAAGAAACTTGCAGAGTCTGGAGCCCCAAGTTTGATTTCTGGGAACTTGCCTAGTCGAAGGACAGAAACCACCCACAAGATGTCCTCTGGCCTCCAGATGTATACCATGGCACATGCCATCCTATAAAATAAGTAGATCGGGTATTCAAGAGCACCCTCAGCTATAGTTTAAGAGAAGCCTTGGCTCTAGGGGACCCAATAAATAACATAGAGCTGAGACTCTAGGTCACTGGTACTCTGCTTGCCTGGCATTTGTGAGGTTCATTTGTGAGGTTCTAGATCACACATCAACAAAAAGTTAAGAGTATGACTGTTGGGCTGGTGAGATGGCTCAGCAGTTAAGAGCATTGACTGCCCTTCCAGAGGTTCTGAGTTCAATTACAGCAACCACATGGTGGCTCACAACCATCTATAATAAGATCTGGTGCCCTCTTCTGTGTGTGTGTAGACAGAGCACTCATTTAAAAAAAAAAAAAAAAAAGAGTATGACTGTTTTTACCCATAGCTCCATTGAAAACAAAACCCAGGAATCCCCCCTTCCATCTGCAATTATGTGCATAAACAGATACACACCCAAAAGACCACGCACGGTCGGTCTCTCTCACCCTCTCTCTCTTTGGTTTTTCCAGATAGTGTTTCTCTACGTAACAGAGCCCTACTAGCTTTGTAGACCAGGCTGGCCTTGAACTCAAAGAGATCTGCCTGGCTCTGCCTCCCAAGAGCTAAGATTACAAGCGTGTACCACCATACCCTGCTCCAAAGCTCCATTCTTAACCCTTTCCCTGGGGACCTAAGTCAGAGGGCAAGGAAGCAGCATTACTGAGGGCCTGAAGCCATCTAACTGCCAGTGAGAAGCGTAAAGGAGATGGCAAATCAGAAACTCCAGGGGAAAAAATGCAGAAAGGCCAGGCGTGGTGGTACACACCTTTAATCCTAGCACTCAGTGGCAGAGGCAGGTGGATCTCTTGTGAGTCTGAGGCCAGCCTAGTCTACAAATCTGAGTCTAGGACAGCAAGGGTTTTGTTATGCAGTAAAACCTGTCTCAAAGAACAAAAAACAAAGAAACAAATTTGAGGGAAAAAGCCTGGCTTGGTGGGGCATACCTATGAGCCTAGCACTAGGGAGGCTGCATCACCAGATGAGTTATCTGCAGTTGGATATCTGCAGTTGGAAGCCAGTAAAGTTCAGTTTGCAAGTCTGTCTCAAAAAAGCAAAGGAGAAAAGAGGAAGTGGAAGGGGTATGACAGGAGCTTGAAGGAAGAACCCAGTAGATTCAGTTTTCTCCAAAGGCTGGCTTACAGAGCCAACACAGCACCAAGAAGAGAGTCTGTCATCCATGAAAAAAGGCTATCACAGTTCTACTGAGAATAAATGGCAAGAATTGGTCCACTGCTAGGCAGAGGGGGCAGGTATGTGCATTTAAGAGGCTCACTATGCAGGCTGGAGAAATGGCTCAGAGATTAACAGCATCAGCTGTTCTTCTAGGAGACTAGTGTTCAGTTTCCAGCATCCATAGAGAAGCTCAAAGCTGTCTTTAAGTCTAGTCTAAGGGCACCTAGCACCCTCTTTAAGCTTCTCCATTGGCATCACATACACATGGTGATGCACACGCCCATACACAGAGAAAAAGTCTCTGTAACTCAGGATAACCGTGTTAGATCCTCCTGCTTCTGCCTAAGAGCTGGAACTACAGCTATGTGGCTCCACACCCAGCTAGAAGCATGCTTATGCTAGAGGTCACAACCCCAGGCCAGGAATGGAGCAGCCCAGAATGGAGCAAGGACTCTAGAGATAAATCCAACTAAAATCTTCATAAGAGGCCATTTCCACGACCTCAGCTATTTCATCTGCAAAACTGGGACAAGAGAATAAGGACATCAGAGCTAGGCATGGTGGCACATGGCTGCAGTCCCAGTGCTTGAGAGGCTGAAGCAGAAAGATCATGAGTTAGGGAGGCCGGCTGGGCCACACAGCAACACTTTATCTCAGTGTGTGATGGTAATCCCAGCACTCAGAGGTGAGGGAGGAAAACCAGAGGTTCAAGGTCATCCTAGGATAAGTAGCAAGTTCAAGACTAATCTGGACAGTGAACAGAGACAAATCGTAAAAAGAAAATGGCCTAGTGGGTAAAAGTGCTTCCAACCAAACCTGAAGATATGAGTTCACTCCACCCACCCATGTTTAAAGAAAACTCCTGTAAGCTACTGTCTAATCTCCATATGCATATATACTAAATATGCTACTATTAATATTATTAATAAACTCTGTCTTAATAAACAAATTGGGCAAGGTGGTGCATGCCTGTAATCCCTGCACTTGGGGGGCTGAGGCAGGAGGGAGGATCAAGAATTCAGGAGCAACCGGTCTGTATGAGGTTGCTGTTCTGTCTAACACCTTTCCACCTCTACCTTCGCTAAAAAAGGGTGGAGGGGTTTAGATGGATAAGGACGTTAAACCTGGCCGGGTTAATTCAGAGGCAACACATCCAGTGTCCAGCACCCCTGGCTCTATCTGAGAGCCCGAATGGTAATCTGGGCGTTGTCACTGTCACTGGGAAGGAGACTCTTGGGACAGAACTCACAGCATCCCACGGTATTCCCAAGTCCTTGAACTGCATCACCAGATGAGTTATTTCTGTGTCCTGGCCTCAGTTTCCCCCACTTGCAAAATGAGAGCAATTCTTCCCTTGAAAGAGGTTAACAGCAGAGAAAGAGGAGCAAGATGGGGAGAGAATGAGCCAAGGAAAAAAGGGGGTGAGGGGAAGGGAGAGAGAGAACACCGATATACAGACTTGAGAAGGAACTTGAACTCTTTCAAAGCGCTTGGCACTATGCTTGACCCAGAGATGAACTGGCCTGGTTATGAGCCATCATTGTCGCAGGAATCCGCGATGGGGGATAACCGGGCACATGTCGTGGATGCTGCCCGAAAGCCTAAGCCCACGCCCTCTGCACTCATTGAGTTGGGATCTCTCTCTCAAGGGAGCCCAGGGGTGCAGCCTCGTCACCTCACCCAGGCCCACAGGTGCCTGCCTTACCTCCTACCTCAGTTTCTGGCTCTCCGGGCCCGTTACGTCGCGGAGGAGCCCAGAACTCTACGCCTGGGGTAAGGCGGCGATGCGGCCCGCTTGTCCCGGAGAGCTCGAGCCCAACTCCCGCAAGCTCGCGAGGCCCCGCCCCGGCCCCTGGCTGACCCCTAAGAGGTACCTGAGCTGCGACTCATACGCTTCTCCCAGCCGGGCGGCAGCTTCTCCTCGTCCGCCATCTTCCCTCCTGCCGCAGCGCCCGCTCCGCCCCCGCGGCTCTGACCCCGCGCCACTGTGGATTGGCTCGCCCAGCGGAGACGCCCATTGGACGGCCGCACGGCGCCCTCGAGCACGCTGGATTTTTGTTGGACCCGCCGCGGCTTCCGGCACCGCCCACACCCTCCCCGGTAACCTTCCCACCGCCACGGCTGATTGGTTTGTCTGAAGGCGACGTCCTTTCGACGCTCCAACCGGGCTTGCGGCTCCCTTTAGGCGTCAAAAGGTCTAACCTTGCTGCGCTTAGCCAGAGACTGGGGCTTACGTGATTGGCGCCTGCGCCAGCCAATCCTGCCTTCTTGGGCCTGCCTTCGGAAGTCGGCCAGCCCGCACACGGAAGCGGCTAGCCGGGACTAAGGTACTTGGTACTTTTGCTGTACTTTGCCGTTGCCATAGCAATGCAGTTGCCTTGGTGACAAGAGGCTACGAGCCCAGCGCCTAAATTTGGCTTTTGAGTTCTCCCTCTTCCCACCTGTTTCTTCCAGATGTCCAAAGTGAAACAAGTTCCCCCCCACCCGGAAGGCTAACCATTTCACTGGACTATTCACCCACTCTTGCTGTCTTTTTTAGCACCTATTTCAATTTATTCCTTCTCCATCTGGCTCCTTCCTGGGTTCTGGACTGGTGACTGATGTGTGATAGCATTGTCACTTGGATGAGGAAGAACAAGATAGGGAAGCTCCGACGATAGGTTTAAGTCTAAGGAGGAAAGGGGTGCTGTGGTGCACACCTTTAATCCCAGCACTCAGGAGGCAGAGCAGGCAGATCTCTGAGTTCAAGACCAGCCTGGTATACAAAGTGAGTTCCAGGACAGCCGGGGTACACAGAGAAACCCTGTCTCAAAAACCTACAAAGAAAATCCTTTTAAAGTCTATGGAGGGACGGAGAGATGGCTCAGTTGTTAGGAGCACTAGCTGCTCTTCCAGAGGATCTTTTCCATTTACCAGGCCAAATGTACACATATACATACAGGTGGGCACAACATTCATATACATAAAAAATTTTTAAATGTTACTTCGATGGCTGGTCTTCAGAGCAAGTGGCAGACCAGCCAGGGCTACACAGAGAAACCTTGCCTCAAAACCCAAAGTTACTTTAAAAAAAATGCAGCATTTATAAGGGAGGCTTCCATAACTGTGTAGTTGGAGAACAATTTGTGGCAATCTGTTCTCTCCTTCCACCATGGGCTTCTGGAGGTCAAACTAATGTTGTTGGGCTTGTTGGCAAGTGCCTTTACCCATCTTGCTGGCCCTGGATAATTAATGATTTTCAGACATCAATAGTGGGGGAGGCTCAATTACAGTTTACCAATAGTCTAGATTCTGGTGTGACTTCAAAAGGACAACACTTAGAGACATGAACTTATGAAAGGGGATTGATTAACTTCTTAATTTTTTTTCAAAGACAGGGTTTCTCTGTGTAGCCTGACTGCCCTGGAACTCACTCTGTAGACCAGGCTAGCCTTGGAACTCAGAGATCAGCTTGGCTCTGTCTCCCAAGTGCTGGGATTAAAGGCGTAGGCCATCCCACCACTGTGAGGCTTATAAAAGGGGATTAGAAGCAAGATGTGATTAGGTCTAAAGCCAGGTGTAGTCTACCACCTCCTGTGAACTGCTTAACCTCAATGATTCAGCCTTAAAGTTAGGAATGCATGGGTCAAGGGGAGGGCTCAGTGGGTAAGAACATTTGCTATGAAACTTGATGACTTCACACATAAGGCTCTCTTGAGGCTAGTTTGGTCTACACAGTGAATTTCAAGACACCAGGGCTACACAGAGAGACCTAGTTTCAAAAAACAAAACAAAGAAGTTGGAGAGAATGACCCAGACCCAGAGTTCAAAGTTTATTAATGAAAAAATTACATGACAGATTTAATAAGGCTTTCTTATTTAAAACCAGTGCAGAATATATAGGCAAGGTAAAAAGGCTCACTGCATTCTTCCATTCACATAAAGTTCCATTAAATATGTTTATTTTGCTGGGTATGGTGGCATTATAGTTTTAATCTCAGCACTGGGGAGGCAGAGGCAGGTGGATCTCTGTGAGTTGGAGCCAGCCTAGTCTACAAAAGGAGTTCCAGGGCAATTAGGGCTGTTACACAGAGAAATATTGTCTCAAAAAACAAATGAACAAAAGTTGTTTTTTATTTTTATTTTTATTAAGGGTGTGGTGCTCATGCCTTTAATCTCAGAACTCAGGAGGTAGAGGCAGATTGCTACCAGCCAGATTTACATACAAGCCCAGACTGGCCATGGCTACATAGAGACAACCTATTTCATACACAACAAAACTCACCTCAAAATCAAGTGTTTATTACTGACCTGAGTGTATGGCCTGGTGCATGTGTGGAGGTCAGAGGACAGCTCTGTTAAGGGTAAAGAACCCAGAGACCACTCAGCATGACCAAAGTTTGACTTGAGAGTCTCTATTAAGCTGGTTGGTGACTGCTTGCATGCCTGGAGAGAAACACTTCTCACAGAGCAGCCCCAAATGCATATTACAAGTTTTTGTTGTTGTTTTGACAAAGAAAAAACTACACTCTGGTTGTCAGTTGCAGGGGCAAGTAAGCAAACAGTTTAACAGGAGCCAAGAACATGCAGTTAGCTGGGGCATTCTGACCCTGAGTTTCTAGTACAGGGTTAGGTTCTTTCCCACGGGACTTTCCAAAAACAGAAACCAGAGGTGGCTGCAGCTGAGACAAGATGGAGAAACCTTTACCCTGTTAAAAGTTCTATATAGCTGGTCTCCTTCCACTTTCCCATGGGATCTAAGGCTGGAGGTCATAGGCTCAATAGAAGCACCTTTACCTACTGTCTTTTTTCTTAAAAACAAAGACTATCCATGTTAGAGATATGGCTCAGTGGGTAAAGTACTTGACACACAATTGTGAAGTTCCTTGCCTAAATCTGAAGAACCCATATAAAGCTGGATGGAGTTTCTACACTAAGAGATGGTGACAGAAGTCCACAAAGCTCCTGTGATGGCTTATCTTGGTTGTCAACTTGACCACATTTGGAACTAACTAACAAGCAAGCAGCAGAACACACCTGTGAGGGATTTTCTTGGTTGGAAACCCACTCTTAATCTGGGCTACACCTTCTGATGGCAGCCCACATTAAAAGGGCATGGAAGAAGGAAGCTGTTTTTTGCCTGCTTGCCCTTCCTCTCACTGACAAGTTCATCTATTCTGTCCCCGAAGCAATCCTTTTTTCCAGGTGTTAGCACCTCATTCAGGATGCCAACGTATACAGCTTTCTAGAACTTCAGGACCTCCAGGACTAGACTGAGCCTGCAGAGACACCCAGTGAACCACCACACTCCTGACTTCTCCCTCCAGATGGCCATTGCTGGGCTACTCAGACCAAAGCCTGTAAGCCACTAAAGTAAATCTCATATAATAGATTCGTTCTATTAGTTCTCTTCCTTTGGAGAGCTTTGATTAATATGGCTCCCAAATGAGGTATCCTCAAGTACAAGCAATGAACAGAAACACCACATCTCAAACAAGGTAGAAGACTAGAACTGACAGCCAGTGTTGTCCTCTGACCCCCATAAGTAGGCCATGGCATAGGTGCATACAAACTCAAACATAGACAACATGATAAAAGATAACTATACCAGCTCAGTAGTATAACCAGCTTAGACTGTGCAAGGCTCTGGATTTGATCTCAGCACTGAAAAAAAAATTCACAAAGCTACTGTGCCAATATATACTTATTAAAAAACTCCAAATATAGGACCAATAGGGTAGCTCATTGGGTAAGAGTGGTGCCAAGCCTGATGACCCCAGTTCCAACCCTAGGACCCACAGAGTAGAAGGGGAGAACTGATTACTACAAGCTGTTCTCTAACTTTCATGTGTACTATGTGTGAATCATGGATGTCTTCACGCCAAACATACACACATAAATAAAAATGCAACAAAAATTTAAATCTAAGTACATGTGTAACATGTACTTATTTATATATGTGGGTGTAATGGCTATTCTTGGTCATCAAGTTGACTTGTACATTTGGAATTAAAACAAAAGCAAGCTGGATACACCTGTGAGGGATTTTTCCCCCTTGGTTGAATTATTTATGGAAGGAAGACCACCCTAAATCTGAATCTTTTGAAGTGGGAAGATGTAGTGGGAATTTTAAAAGAACTATTGTACCTGGCATTTATTCCAGAGTGATTGGCCACTTAGGCATTGAAGTAATCTTTCGTAAATATTCAGTGCTTATTTTCTGAGATTTATGGGGTTGCTCTACCTATGGGAATTAGGTAGAGCCTTTGCATGACCTCAGTTGCAAGACATCCCTGGCAAAACAGGAATTCTTACAATGGCTGAGAATTGCTTAGGTAATGGTTCCTTCAGACAACTCCTATATCAGATAAGAGATTGTGGTATGTAGAATTTGACTTGCTAAAAGGCCTTTTGTGTAACAATCGATAAAAATGCTTTTGTAAGACTGTTTGGGGTTCAGGCCTCAGAGACTGTTCCATCCTGCTGCTATGAAGCTGAGTGTCTCTCTTCATTTAGAACACCAACAGGAAAACTCACCTTCAATCTGGTCCACCCCTTCTGCTGGAAATCTACATAAAGGACACGGAAAAAGGAGGCACTTATTCTTTGCCTGCTTGCTCTCACTCTGTCAAGTTCATTTTTTTATTTTAATTTTTAAATATTAATTACAGTTTATTTACCTTGTATCTCAGCTGTAGCCCCCTCCCCCATTCTCTCCCAATCCCACCCTCCCTCTCTCATCTCCTCTCTACCCCTCTCTAAGTCCACTGATAAGTGAGGACCTCCTCCCCTTCCATCTGACCTTAGCTTATCAGGTCTCTTCAGGACTAGCTGCAATGTCCTCCTCTGTGGCCTAGCAAGGCTGTTCCTCCCTCGGGGCGGGGGTTGGCGGGAGATCAAAGAGCCAGCCACTGAGTTCACATCAGAGACAGTCCCTGTTCAACTTACTAGGGAAACCCACTTGTATACTGAGCGGTCATGGGCTATGTCTAAGCAGGGGTTCTATGTTATATCCAAACATGGTCCTTGGTTGGGAGAATCAGTCTCAGAAAAGACCCCTGTGCCCAGATATATTTGGTCCTTGCGGAGCTCCTATCCTCTCCAGGTCATACTAACTCCCCCTTCTTTCATGATTCCCTGCACTCTGCCCAAGGTTTGGTTATGGGTCCTCAGCATCTGCTTTGATACACTGCTAGGTAGAGTCTTTCAGAGGCCCTCTATGGTAGGCTCCTGTCCTGTTTCTTGTTTTCTCTTACTTCCAATGTCCATCCCATTTGTCTTTCTAAGTGAGGATTGATTGTCTTACCCCGGGCCCTCTTTCTTGTTTAGCTCCTTTGGGTGTACAGATTTTAGTATGTTTATCCTCCACACACCTATGGATACTTGATTTTTGACAAAGAAGTCAAAACCATTCAATGGAAAAAAGACAGCATCTTCAACAAATGGTGCTGGTCCAACTGGATATCTACTTGCAGAAAAATGCAAATAGATCCATACTTATCATCCTGCACAAAACTAAAGTCCAACTGGCTCAAAGACCTCGATATAAAACCAGACATACTAAATTGGTTAGAAGAAAAAGTGGGGAAGAGCCTTGAACTCATTGGCACAGTAGACAAACTTCCTGAACAGAACACCAACAGCACAGGCTCTAAGATCAACAATCAATAAACTGAAACTGAACAGCTTCTGTTAAGCAAAAGACTGTCATCAGAACAAAATGACAGCCTACAGACTAGGAAAGGGTCTTCACCAACCCTACACCTGACAGAGGACTAATATCCAGAATATATAAAGAACTAAGTAAGTTAAAAAGCAACAAAACAAATCAAGTTCGTTCTTTTACTGGCAATAATGCCTACTTGTTTGGAATTCCAGCATATATTGTAAAGAGCAGCTGGGACAAAATAGCCTCAGGTACTGAACAACTGGATTCTTGGATTTTGTACTGAGAGAAAGACAATGTTGGACTAGCTGGCTCACAGCCTATAAGCCACTCTAAACTGTGTATATTTATATAGATTCTTTCTACAGGTTGTTTCTTTAGAAAACCCCAATATGGTAGGTGTTTAAAAATAGGATCTCACTATGTATGTAGCCCATTGTGTCAACCAATTTTAATACTGTACCAACCAGCTACATCCCCAGATGCCACCTTTTCAGATAAAGTCTCTTGCTTAGTCTCAAACTTAATTCTATTTTAGCCACCCAAAGTAGCTTTATTTATTTTACAAGTATATGTCTCTGTTTCTGTGCGCAAGTGAAGTGTGGAAGTCAGAGAACAGCGTTGAGTGTCACTGTAGGAACACAACCTACCTCCTTTTAGACAGTCATTGGCCTAAAGCTCACCAAGTAATCTAGATAGCAAGCCCAGAGATCTTCCTGTCTCTACCTGTCCAATGCTGGGATTAAAAGTGTACACTTGCACATCCAGCATTTTTGCATGGGTTCTGGGGATCAATCCCCAACTGTTCTACTTAACCAATAAAGACTCAGGAGCCAGATGTTAGGGTAAAAACCTGCTAGCTCAGAAAGGCAGAGAAAGTAACCAGCTAACCTTCCTTCTCAGCTCAGGTCTAGATGAAAAAAAACCAGGAGGCTCACTAGCTCAGCTGAGAGCCCAGGAGCGAAAGGCCAAAACAAACAAATAAAAAACAAAACCTCTAAGACCAAAGGCTTGCTAGCTCCAAGCCCAAAAAAGCCAGAGAGCTGAGGAGCGGAAGCCTAAGCAAAAGCCAGAGCTTGAGCTAACCCTGTCTTCTCCTCCAAGCTGTCTTAAATACCCCTCAAGTCAAAGTCCCTTCTACTCTTTAATCCCTATCAGCTGGATTCTTGCTCTGCCTCTTGACCTAGGGTTAACTTTATTAAATTCTGTATACAGGAAGCTCTTGGATTAAAGGTGTATGCTAGGACTGGGTAAATCATACCTTAATACCAGTTTACAATAAACAGAAAGTCCTTGGATTAATAGTATGGGATAGGGCTCAACCACACCAAAGATACAGCTTTACAGTTCACAATTTTGGGGTTCACGGTGGGATCAAATATCCTGCAACACCCTACCAAATTAGGCATGGTGGTAGAGGCCTCTTTCAGTCTTGGTAAGTTGAAGAAGGAGTTCAAAATTACTAGTCTACACAGTGAGTTCAAGGCTAACCTGGTCTACATAAGACTTCTCATGACAAAAGTTTCCTGAGTGCTGAGATGTGAGGTGTGTACCATCAGGCCCAGCCTCTAGTCAATCTTGAGCTCCCCTCAAGGTGCAGTACATTGAACCTTAACAACAGCTCTCCCCTGATACAACTCTCATACAAGTATGACAGCAACACAGGGCAGTGGTGGCACACACCTTTAATTCCAGCACTTGGGAGGCAGAGGCAGGAGGATCTTTGTGAGTTCAAGGCCAGCCTGGTCTACAGAGTGAGCTCCAGGACAGCTAAGGCTATACTGAGAAACCCTGTCACAAAACAAAACAAAGATGACAGCAGCAAAGCAGCATCAAAGTTTTTATTCATGTGAATTGTTAAAAATGAGCATCTATAACAGTGTTAAATGAGCCATGAGAGAGGAAAGCAAGGTTGGGCAAGGTGGAGGAATTCCCCTCTACTGGTAATAAAGTTCCAGGTTCATCCCATCGTGGATTTCATCTGAAGGAGAGCATTAAGGAACTTGCACTGAGGGCTGACTCTTCCCTCCATGCACTCACAGCTGTCTTGCAGCTCAATACCCAACCCTGGACTACGGAAGCAGTTTGGAATGGCTACTTTAATCTAAGAACACGAACTATAAACCCTAGTGTACACTCTGAGCCCCAACTGTCCCCTTCCCCATCACACACACAACAATAATGCATTTTCTTAAATGTTCATACTCAGGCTGAATCGATAGCTCAGCAGTTGAAAAAGCTCAGCTCACAGCTGTTCTTCCAGAGGGCCTGGGTTTAAGTTGCAAAACTCACAGGGTGGTTCCAGGAAATCTGAAGCTTTCTTCAGATCTCTGCCCGCAGCAGGCATGCATGTGGCACCCAAATATAATTGCAGGCAAAAGAGACAGACCCTCCACCCCCACAAATTAAATAAAACAAAAAACTGGTTGTCAACTATAATCATACACTACCTTCCAACTCCGATGCTCAAAAATAAGTATTTTGAACCTGAATGTCAAAATCCTTCTGACCAAGTTAAACTATTTCACCAACTAACCTCCTCTCCAACAAAATATTTCCATACTTTCCATTTTCTCCATAGTCACAATAGGCAATATTCTAAGTTAAACATCCACCTGAATCATTTCTGTACAGGGTTCAGTGTAGAACCAGAACTCAAGGTAAATATGTGGATTTATTTTTTCACCAGTCAGGAAAAGGATACAATCTCCCAGAGATACATGGTCCTTAAAAATCGTGTACCTACGGGATAAATACCTTTTAGAGAAGCTGATGGGAAGTGGGATATCTTGTCCTGAAAACAAGCTGAACCCTCATCAGGATTGCCTGAGATGCTCCCCCAACCAAAACCTTTTAGCCTAATCCCCGCGCACTTACCACTTTTTAAGAACGATCTTATTCCAACGAGTGCCAGTTTGGGCCGCTATCAGTTTCTTCAAGTCCCCGATGGTGTCATCGGTGCTGGGCACGAAGGAGTTAAGGTAAATGGAAGGAAGAGGTACACTAGGAAGATGATATTAGGCTTCCCATCTGCGTCATTAAACTAAAATTCATCCACCACCCTCCTCTGCCCCAGAGACACTGCCCCTGTGTGGATACTTGCACTTAACGCGGACTTTCTTTCCGAGACGGTCGTTGCAAACCACCTCAATCATTGTGGCTGCAGCTACACCGGGTGGGATGGAGATGGAAGAGGATGGAAGGCAGCAGAGTCAGGACTTTCGGGGTCACCTAAGCCCCCAAAGTCCCTTCCTGGATTGGGTTCTCTGTTCACACCTCTCCTACAGCCGCAGCCTTCGGTCTCAACTGTGGCGAGCCCAGAGAGCCGCGTCTCCACCCTTCACTCAAGCCCAGTCCGGATTCAGCCCGCTTTGCCTCCAGCAGCCCCTCTGCTCCCGAGTTCCGGCAGCTTCCCGCAACGCCGGGCCTCCCCGTTTAGCTTTCTCACCTGTAATCTCCTGGAACCTATCGACGACACAACTTGTAGCACGGACGCTGAACCCTGGCCGGATTTAAGCTCCAAGCAGGAAGCGGAAGTGATATAACGGAAACACCCGCCCTTAGGTGCTTTCGGGTTCCGGGCTATGATTTGCGAGTCTGTGGCCCAGTCTTGATGAACGGAGGTTGGATGAGAAGACTGTGAGATTAACAGACCGTAGTGGTGTACTTACAGCGGACGTTGGAACCAGCGTCGGAGAGTCCTTCGTGTGGAAGAGACCCGGGGCGGGTGACCTGCCATCCCCAAGCCAGACAAGCCTTCAATCGCAGAATCCCGGCTGCAGAGATGAGCGGAACTGGAGCCGTGCAGGTCCTGTCGCTGTCGGGCTCTCCGCTTTCATTCAAAGCTCAGCCTTGGACCCTGCACTTGCCTTTCCCCTCTGATCGTAGTGACTGTTTCCGAGACCCCAGGGTGCGATTCCAGTTGGTGAAAACTAGGCCAGATCGTGGACCGCGTTGTGCACCGCTCCACGTGCCTCTGACCTGCCTGCGAAGATGTTGGAAACGGCATACCCGGAAAGATCTTTTGCTTTGGATCATTTTATTTTCAAGGAACACCTTGTTTCAGATTACATAATTGCGAGAACTGATGGGAGAGGAGTCCCTTCTTAAATGCATCTAGTTTCCGCCTCTACTGAGCGATTCCTTCTTAGCAGACAGGACTCTCAATAAGGCAAGTATTTACTGACTCATATTTTAATCAGATTGATTTTTTCCCTGAGATAGTGTATCGGTATATAGACCAGGCTGACCTCGAATTTGTGATCTTCGTGTCCAGCCTCGGAAGTTGCTGGTATTATAGGCCTGTGTGCTAGAGGCCAACCTGGTCTACATAGTGAATTCTGGGACAGAACTTTGTAGAGAGACGGTTTCAAAAAAGAAAAAGAAAATCCACCCAGGGCCTGAGCCAACCTAATACCACTTGTACAAGATTTAATCCTTATGCCTAGGCAGCAAGAAGCGTTACTTCTGCTGTTTCGGCTTGTAGCCACGCCTCCCTGGCTTGGCTGTTCTGCTGTGGGTCACTCCCACCCCAGTCACACCTTTCCGCCTAGAATGAAGTCCTGCTCCTCGTCCTTGCGCTTTGATACGTTCCAATCTATCTCTCAAATGCTTTCCGTTCCGAGAAGACTTCCCAGGCGCTACCCAAACCCCATACTGGAGAGTGAGCCAGAGGCCTTATCTTGCGCTCAAGTACCAGAAAAGTGGGGTTTTTCGTTTGTTTTTGTTTGTGGTGTTGGAGGTCGAATCTAGAGCCTGGTAGCACCAAAGGCTCTCACTGAACTGCACATTCGGTTCCTGGTTTAGCCGTTCCTCTTAGCCAACCCTCCAGACCCAAGACCCCCAGCCTTTCCCTGCGGGGTTCACCCATTCCGAACGTGACCCCATCCCCTATATCGGGCCTTGTTCCGCCTAAACGAGGCTTTATGAGTTTTGTATTTGGTCCCAGCTAGTTCACTTGGTTCTTGCCACACCTCTGAGCCCCTTCCCACTCAAGTCATGGTTTTTGGGACTGTTGCTCTGTTACCTTTCCCGTGTTTAGGTCATGCCTTCTGGGTATACGGTCCGCTTCCAAGTTGGTCTCTGCCTTGGCATTGTCCCTAAAGCTCTTCCAGCTCAAGTTAAGCCTTCAGGGCATTTCGCTAGTCCCTCCGCTGGACGCGCCCCCTGGCCTCTTCCTCCTTAAGCCACGCCTTCCCATTGTTGCTGACAACCTCCAATCTCCTCCTCTGCCCCTGGCTACAGCCCTCCACTCAGTCGCTCCTTTTCTAGCAAAACGCAGCTAGTACTTCGGCCGCGCTCTCAACAGCCCCTCCCCTCTGTCGCTCTGTCTCCTGTCAGTCTCCCTTCCCCAAAGCCCCGCCTTAGGAGTGTGCTGCTGTTCCTCAGCCTCGCCCCGGCCACGCCCAGGACCCCGCCCCGCCCGCCCGAGCCCCGCCTTCTAGGCGTGCGGCTTTCCTCGGCCCAGTCGGAACGTGGTCTGCTTGCCTTGGCTCGCCACGTGTCCCGGCTCTGGCCACGCCCCGAGCCCCCCTCCGTCTGCCAGCTGGTCCCCTCTGGGTTTGCTGCTTATCCTTAGCTCCACCTCATGGCTACGCCCCTGAGACGTTCCTGGCCTTCAAGCTGGAACGGCTTTAGGTTAGCCGTTCGTCTTCCCTTCTGGCTCTGGCCCCGCCTTGTGGCTCCTCCTCACCCAAGCCATACCTTCTGGATTTGCGCGCTTCCAGTTACACTCGCTGCCAAGGCCCTCTGGCCTAGTCAGCCCCGGCCTTCAGAGGCTCGTCAGGCCGGGCCAGCCCAGCCCCGGCGCCTCAGGCACTTTCCTAGGAAAGTAGGATCCGCGGCAGGCCTCCGAAAGTCGCGCCGGTTTGGCCAGTCCGGCCACCTCAGCGCCCTCAGGGGAGCGCGGTAGCCACCGGAAACGGAAGCGCAGGACGGCAGGACCATGGCGACGCTGTTTGACCTCCCAGACTTGGTGCTCTTGGAGATCTTCTCGTACCTCCCGGTCCGGGACCGGATCCGCATCTCCAGGTGCGGCCCCGCTCCTCGGGGGACAGAGCAGGGCAGGGGCTCCGCAGGAGATGCGAATCCGGTCCCAGCGGGCCGGGGTCGTTCTAACGGCCGGTCCACTCCTCCAGGGTCTGTCACCGCTGGAAGAGGCTAGTGGATGACCGGTGGCTGTGGCGACACGTCGACCTGACTCTCTACACGGTATGCGGGGCCTGGGGGCGGTGCGAGGAGAGCCACCCTCCTTGCTTGGTTTGCTTTGTTTGGTTTTCTACTGTGTGTTTTTCTTCTTTTACTTACTTGTGTTTGACAGTTTCTTGAGGCTTTTATTTTCCAGGATTTTGTTTGTTTCTTGTTTCTTTCTTTCTGTGGTGGGAGGGGAAGTTGTTTTGTTTGAGACAGGGTCTCTAGCCCAGACTGGCTTCCAGCTTTCTATGAAGCTGAGGATACCCTTGAATTTCTAATGCACCTCAACCTTCTAAATTTTGGGATTACTAGCGTGGGCCTGAATGCCTGGTTTCTGTGATGCTAGGAATGGAATTCGTGCTTTTTGAATGCTAGGAAAGCACTTAACTGACTGAGCCATGTCCTGGTTTCCAACTAACCAATCTCAATCTCCTGAGTGCTGTTTTGCATTTGCTAGGCAAGCACTTTACTAACATAGTCACGTCCCCAGCCTCTGTTTTTCAGTTTTTTGAGACCGAGTCTGTCAATGCAAAAATATATTTATTACCTCAGAGTAGATAACAGTTTATTATTGAGCTAAATATGAGTGACCATATACTGAGAATACAGAGTTCGGCTTCCTCAAATACATCTTTAAATGTAACAGTTCCATGAAACTCTGTAGACTAGACTGGCCTTGAACTGAAGCCCTCCCCTACCTCTGCCTCCCAAGTGCTGGGAGTTATGCCGTAACTACCCGTCCATCAAACATTTATAGTAACAGAATAGAAAAGGTCAGAAATCAAGACACCTTTCAAAAAGATGAGCCATCTCTCCAGCAACTACACAAAATAATTGTTTAAAAAAATAATTTCTCTGTCAGAAAGTGGTCAACAATATTTATAGCATAAGGCTGGCCCTATTACAGGCCTGTAATCCCAGTTACTACAGAGGCTAAGGGAGGGAGATCATAAATTCAAGGCCAGCCTGGGTAATTTAGCCAGGACCTGCCTTGAAATACAAATTCGGAAAGGCGTGGAACTGTGACTCAGTGATAGAGTGGTTTCCTGGCCTGTGTGGAGCCCTGGGTTCATTGTCCAGAACCACCAAAACCAAGTATGCTCTGCGCTGGGGTGTAGCTGAGTTTATAGCATGTCCTTAACATACCTGAGATCCTGGATTGTTTCACAACACCAGCAATGAATCACTTGTTCTACCCAACATTTTTTTTCTTTTTGGGTAAAATGTACATATAATGAAATGCACTGTACTGTTTTGTTGATCACATAGTTTATTTTGTGTGCATGTACCTACATGTTTGTGTGTGCACAGGTGCAGATGCATATGTATACAAGAGGATGTAGAGGCCAGAGGTCAGTGTAAGGGGATCTTCCTCAGCTCCTACTATGTTTATTTTACATATATATGTATGTGTAAATATATTTGTTTTGTTTCCTTTGAGACAAGATCTCATTATGTAGCCTAAATTTGCTTTGTAGCTGAGACTGGCCTGGGATTTAGAGAGATCCTCTTCCTATGTCTGTGTTGTCACCTGTCTGACGCTGACCCTGCTGGGATTAAAGGTGTGCACCAAAACCTCGGACTCTGCCTTGTTTGTTTTTTTGTTTTGTTTTGTTTTGACAGGGTCTTCCACTGAACTTGGAGCTTTCTGATTGACTAGACAGGCTGGCTAGAACACAGGATCCTCCTGCCTCAACCTCCCCTGTATACTGGCCAGGGTTAAGTGCATGACTCTTGATAACCAACAAAAGAAATTGCCTTGCTTTAGGAAAGGAAGCTGGCAGAAGAGCAGGGTGATACCAGAACTCAGGGAACCCCATACTTCTCACCCAGTCACCCCAATCTCTGGCTCTTACAGATGCGGCCGAAAGTCATGTGGCACCTCCTGCGCCGGTACATGGCGTCCCGGCTCCATTCGCTGCGCATGGGCGGCTACCTATTCTCTGGCTCTCATGCCCCACAGCTGTCCCCCGCCTTGATGCGGGCCTTGGGCCAGAAGTGCCCCAACCTGAAGCGCCTGTGCCTGCATGTGGCTGATCTGAGCATGGTGCCTATCACCAGCCTGCCTGCCACGCTGAGAACCCTGGAGCTGCACAGCTGCGAGATCTCAATGGCCTGGCTGCAGAAGGAGGTGGACCCCACGGTGCTGCCACTGCTGGAGTGCATCGTGCTGGATCGAGTGCCAGCCTTCCGAGACGAGCACCTGCAGGGCCTTACCCGCTTCCGAGCCCTGCGCTCACTAGTGCTGGGTGGCACCTACCGGGTCACTGAGACCGGGCTGGATGCCAGCCTGCAGGAGCTCAGTTACCTGAAAAGGCTGGAGGTGCTGGGCTGTACCCTGTCAGCTGACAGCACCCTGCTGGCTATCAGCCGAAACCTCCGAGATGTACGCAAGATTCGGCTGACCGTTGGGGGCCTCTCAGCCCAGGGTCTGGTTTTCCTGGAGGGAATGCCTGCCCTGGAGAGCTTGTGCTTCCAGGGTCCCCTCATCACCCCAGAAATGCCCACACCCGCTCAGATTGTGTCTTCCTGCCTCACCATGCCTAAGCTCAGAGTGCTTGAGGTGCAAGGGCTTGGCTGGGAGGGCCAGGAGGCAGAGAAGGTCCTATGTAAGGGCCTGCCCAATTGCATGGTTATTGTCAGGGCTTGTCCCAAAGAATCCATGGATTGGTGGATGTGAAGGCATCACCCATCCATCCCTGGGACCTGTCCTAGATTTCAAAGTTGACCTTCTAAGCACCAAACTGAAGCATGGAAATTAATTAGGATTGAGGGAACTGGAGGTCACAAGAAAGGAAACCAGGACCTTGGGACCTCCAGAACTAGGGTTATCTGTAATTTAAGTGACCTTGGACTTGTCATCCAGCCTCTGGGAGGCCCAGTTCACATGGCTAGGAATAGACATCATAGCTACCTCATGATTGATTTGTAACCCTCCCCCCCCCCTCCTCTTTTTTTCCAGTTCCTGGGGATCAAACCCACAGCCTTAGATATCTTAGGCAAGCACTGCTGTGCTGCTGAGTCACATAGGCGCCCCAGGAAGCTTTAATCTCTAACAGATCCCAGAAGACCCTGAGAGAGGGACCATTTTCAGGAATGGTCAGGTACAAGTGAATGGGAGCAAGAGCTCTAAGATCTGCTTGGTTGTCTGCCTTCATGCTTTGGAGACACAGGTCAGGTACAGGAGCCACGCTGTTGGACTGTCCTCGTGTTCTAAAAGTTTCTCAATTGTATTTTGTATACTGCCTTTTTCAAGTTTTCTACAGCATATATTTTACTATTAAAGAAAAATAATGTTTTTCAAAGTTTGTTCCATTTATTTAACAAGGATTGCTCCTCCCCAGCACCTACGATTCACAAGGCAGTTTTATCTGTCTTGTTTCGTGTTTTCGTGTGTGTGCTACAGCACATGTGTGGAGGCTAGAAGACAACTTGTGAGAGTTGGTTCTCTTAACCTATGGGTCCTGGGGATCAAACTTAAGTCGTCAGGCTTGGTGATGAAAACCTGTAACCATTGAGCCATCTTACCAGGCTAATATTTTTCAGATAGGAATTCATGTAATAACCTTGATATCTATTTGTAGCTGAGGGTGACTTTCAACTCCTAATTATCCTGCCCCCACCTCCCAAGTGCTAGGATTTTAGGTGTACACCACTCCTTATTTATGGGATGCTAAGGATGGAATCCAGGGCTTTGAACATGCCAGGCAAATGTTCTGTTACCAGCGCTTTCCAGGTACTGGGCTGCACAGTGAACAAAGGGAAGACCCAGGAGCTCCATGTGTAGATGGCAAGGAACTAAAGAGGTAAACACATCTGTGAGTCAGGCATGGCACAAGCCTGTTCAGTATTCAGGAGACTACAGAGTTTCGAGATTGAGATCAGCTTGGGCTATAGTGGAGTGAGACTGAGACTCTACAACAAAAACACATCCTTGGAATCATTTCAGAGCCTCTCAGATGGTGAGTCAGGATTTTGTCATGGGATACAGACACTTGGTAGGGATGGCAGGGTGGGCCTCCTCAGAAAGGTGAAGAGACATAAGATATGAGAGCAGCTAAGAGATGACAGGAAAGGCCAAGAATCTGAGCTTGGGTTCCAGGGTATGGATCAGTGGCAAAACCCTTCCCTTGAATGCACAAGATTCTCCCCTCAGCACCAAAAAAAACAAAAAACAAAATGAGGTCCTGGTGAGATGGCTCAGTTAGTGAAGCTGCTTTCTGCCAAGGCTGATAATCTGAGTTCGATCCCCATGGTGAATATGGAACTGACACACCTGTAAATTGTCCTCTGACCTCTACACATGTGCTGTGGCATGAGTGGATGCATGCGTTTTTCCATCATTGGAGACACGCAAATGACCCTGAGGAATGAATTGGGTATTTCCAGAAACAACATGTCTGTAGCATAGTAAACAGGAGAAAGGTAGAACCTGTCAGATGACAGATACGGGGCCAAGGCCTGGTGGGGGGGGCTCAGCGTATGCTGGAGCCTCTTCCTGTTTTTTTGAATTAGAACAGTTTGATCATGCAGGTGCCAAACGCTTGATAACTGAGTGTATCACTTTGATCTGAGCTGGGGGTTAATGCACATCTGTGGTCTCACCACCTGCTGTGGGTGGAACCTGGAGGATGCAAAGCTAGAGATGCTCAGTTCCTTATTCCAAGCTCACCCATCAAAAGAGAGCTGGTATGTTTCTTACCTTAGAATACAAAGTCTTCACGTGGGCGTAGATGCAAATGTAAGAACACAACAACAGCCAGGGCAATATGAAACCACCAAAGCCCAGCTAATTTACTGCAGAAATCCTGAAATATTATAATACAGCAGAAGCATAAAAAAATGACAAAAAAACCTATGAAGATAATAGAGGTCCTTAAAAAGAAAATGAATAAATCCCTTGAAAAATCCAGAAAATGGAAGGAAATGAATAAATTCCTTAAAGAAAGCCTAGAAAAAAACAGCTAAAGGAAATAAATAAAAACTCTTCAAGATCTGAAAAAGAGAAAAAGCAGCAATGAAAACACAAACTAAGGGAATCCTGGAGATGGAAAATTAGGAAAGCAAACAGAAACTACAGATGCAAGCACCACCAACAGAATACAAGAGATAGAAGAGAAAATCTCAAGCATAGAAGAGAGCATAGAAGAAATTGATACATTGATCAAAGAAAATGTTAAATCTAAAAAATTCCTGACACAAGACTTCAGGAAGTCTGGGACACTATGAAAAGACCAAACCTAAAAATAATAGGAATAGAAGAAGAAGAATCCAAGTTCAAAAACACAGAAAATGTTTTAACAAAATCATAAAAGAAAATTTTTCTAACCTAAAGAAGGACATGCCTATAAAGGTACACAAAGCTTACAGAGCACCAAGTCAGTTGGGTCAGAAGAGAAAGTCCCCTCAGCACATAATAATCAAAACACTAAATATACAGAACAAAATACTAAAAGCTGCAAGGGGAAAAGACCAAGTAACATATGAAGGCAGACCTATTAGAGTTACACCCGACTTGTCAATGGAGACTCTGAAAGCCAAAAAGGCCTGGGCATATGCCTTACAGACTCTAAGATACCACCCAGACTACTACACCCAGGAAAACTTGTTTTTTCTTTTTGATTTGTTTATTTTTATTATTTATACAGCATTGTGCCTCCACACCAGAAGAGGGCACCAGATCTCACTATAGATGGTTATGAGCCACCATGTGATTGCTAGGAATTGAACTCAGGACCTCTAGAAGAGTAGCCAGTGCTCTTAACCTCTGAGCCATCTCTCCAGCCCCCCAGGAAAACTTTTAATCATCATAGATGGAGAAAACAAGATATTCCATGAAAAGGTCAAATTTTTAAAATAACAATATATTCAGCCTTATTGAAGGTACTAGAAGGAAAACTCTACTGCACAGGCTAACTACATCCATGAAAGCATAGGAAATAAATAATTTTACACCAGCAAAACCAAAAGAAAGGAAGCACACATATACACAGCAATAACAACAACAATAATAATAACAAATTAACAATCATTGATCAATAATATCAATATCCATGGACTTAATTCCCTAATAAAATGACACAGGCTAATAGCATGGATGTGAAAACAGTATCCATCCTGCTGTATACAAGAAATAACACCTCGATATCAAAATACAGACAGTACCTCAGAGTAAATGTTTGGGAAAAAAAATTATACAAGCAAATGGACCCAAGAAACTGGTATAGTCATTCTAATATCTAACAAAATAAACCTCTAAACAAAAAAGAGATGGAGGACACTTTCTACTCATCAAAAGAAAAATCCACCAGGATGATATCTCAGTTTTAATTATCTATGCCCCAAATGCAAGGGTACCCAATTAGTAAAAGAAGCTTAAATCACAAATTGACCCACGTATTACTAGTGCAAGACTTCAATACTCCACTCTCACCAATGGTAGGTCATCCAGACAAAAACTAAACAGAAAAATAATTCTATTATCAGTCATTAGTATGACTCAAATGGACCTAACATATCTACAGAACAATTCACCCAAACACAAAAGAACATACCTTCTTCTCAACACTTCACTGAACTGTCTCCAAAATTGACCACATACTCTTCTCACAAAGCAAGTCTCAACAGATAAATTGAAATAACTCTCTGTATCCTATCATACTAGATTAAAGCTGGATTTCAACAACAGAAAGCCTATATAGTCATGGAAACTGAACAACTCTCTACTGATGACCACTGGGTCAAGGCAGAAATAAAGAGAGAAATTAAAGACTTTGTAGAATTCAGTGAAAATGAAGGCACAACATACTCAGATGTATGGGACACAAAGCATGCTAAGTAGCTACATAAAGAAATTGGAGGGATCTCATACTACCAATTTAAAAGCACACCTGAAAGCTCTAGAACAAAAAGAAGCAAACACACCCAACAGGATTAGATGACAGTAAATAAACTCAGAGCTGAAATAAATTTTGAAACAGAGAACAATATAAATGAAACAAAGAGTTGGGTTTGTTTGTTTGTTTTTAAATAACAAAATAGACAAACCTTTAACTAACTAAAAGGCAGAGAGAGAGAGAGATTATCCAAATTAACAAAATCAGAAACAAAAAGGGGGATATAACCGACATGGAGAAATCCAAAGTATCAATAGGTGTTACTTCAAAAACCTGTATTCCACATGGAAAATCTGAAAGAAATGAACAATTTTCTTGACAGATACCCCTTACCAAAGTTAAATCAAGATCAGATAAACAATCTAAATAGACCTATAACCCTAAGAAAATAAAAGCGGTCATCAAAATCTAAAAAAAAAAAAAAAAAAAAAAAAGCCCAGGGCCTGTTAGTTTTAGTGCAAAATTCCACCAGACTTTCAAAGAAGAGTTAATACCAATACTTCTCAAATTACTCCACAAAATAGAAACAGAAGGAACACTGTCCAATTCATTTTGTGAGGCCACAGTCACCCTGATAGCGAGACAATACAAAGAGTCAACAATTACCAATTTCCCTCATGAACATTGATGCGAAAATACTCAATAAAATACTTGCAAACCAAATTCAAGAACATCAAAAACATCATCCACCATGATCAAGTAGGCTTCATCCCAGAGATACAAGGATGTTCCAACATACAAATATCCATCAATGTAATCCATCATATAAACAAACTGAAAGGAAAAAACCCACATGATCATCTCGATACTGAAAAAGCCTTTGACAAAATCCAAAGGCCCTTCATGACAAAAGTCTTGGAGGGATAAGGAATACAAGGGACATATGTAAACATAAGAAAGCAATATATACAGCTAGCCTAAAGCCAACATCAAATTAAAGGGGAAAAACTCAAAGCAGTTCCACCAAAATCAGAGACAAGACAAGGCTGTCTACTTTCTACATACCTGTTCAAAATAGTACTTGAAGATATAGCTAGAGCAAAAAGACAACTAAAGTTGATAAAGGTGATACAAATTGGAAAGAAAGAAGTCAAAGTATCACTTTTTCAGATGATATAATAGTGTGATAGTATACCAGGGAACTCTGACAGCTGATAAACACTTTTAGTGAAGTGACTGGATACTAGATTAACTAAAAAAGAAAAAAAAAATCAGTAGCCTTCCTATAAACAATAAAGGAGCTGAGAAAGAAATCATGAAACAACACTCTTCACAATAGCCATAAAAAATATAAAATATCTTGGGGTGACTCTGTCCAAGCAAGAGAAAGAGATGTGTGACAAGAGCTTCCAATATTTGAAGAAATTAAAGATGATAACAGAAGATGGAAAGATCCCCAATGCTCAAAGAATGGTAGGATTAACATAGGAAAAATGACCATCTTACCAAAAGCAATCTACAGATTTAACGAAATCCCCATAAAACTTCCAACAGGTTTGGCAACAAGTGCCTTTATTCACTGAGCCATCTTGCTGATCTTTTTTTATTTTTGAGGCAGGGTCTTCTTACATAACCCAGGCTAGCCTTGAACTCCTGATCCTCTTACCTTGCATCCTGGGTGCTGAGATTATAAGAAGGCTCTACCATGCCTGATCGGATGTACATATTATTGCCAGATGTTAGAGCAGGTCTGTCTCACTTGGAGCCAGGAAATAATTTGTAAGCCATGCTACCCACTAGGATAACTATAATACTCTTACTTTACATGTCAAAAAGTGTCAGCCCAGAGACACAAAGTCTTCACTTGCTATGGTAATTAGGAAGCACACTGTTCTGTCCATCCAGAGACTGCTCTACAAAAGCTGTATTTTTTCTTTTGAATAAGTTTACTAAGTATATAAATGTAGAGGAATTTTAATTTAGAACGTGGCTTCTCTGGCAAGTGATCACATCCAAAGACTTTCTAGGTCCATGTGATCAGGCTGGAAGACAAACATACCTTTAGTCCTAGGAGACAGCAGCATGCAGATCTGAGCTCAAGGCTAGCATGGTATGGAGCAAGTTTCAGGTAAAGAAAAGCTCAGGTCCAGGCATGGTGATACACGCCTTTAATCCCAAACAATGAAGGTAAAATATCTTTGTAGAAAAAAGCGCCCATGTTTGAAAGTGATTGAGTAGCAGAAAAAGTGATGAATCAGATAAAGACTTGACAGAATAGGATATGCTCAACTCTCATGAGAAGAGAGAGGGAACAGGAACTACTTAAGGGGCCATGTGAGGCTGGAGAGATGGCTCAGTGGTTGAGAGCACTGTCTGCTCTTCTAAAGGACCCTGGTTCAATTCCCAGCACCCACACGGAAGCTCTCAACTGTCTGTAGTGCTAATTCCAAGGGACCTGACACATGCACACTAATACACATAAAATACCTTCCCACTAGTGCGCAAAAAGGGGGGGCAACGTAGAGAGAGGAGGGAGTTTTACCAGGACAGTAATAGAGAGACAGGTTGCCGAGACAAGCTAGACACAGGTGAAGACAGAATGAGCAGAGAATGAGGAAACAGAAGATTAGAAAAGATTGTTGAAGTTAGCTTGAGGCCAAGCAGAGCAGTTGAGAGGCTGAAAGAAAGCAGATTGAATCACTCAGCTTGGAGAGGGGTTTGATCCAGACCAGCCACGTTAAACCAGCCAGCCAGAGTTCAGAAAGAATAAGAAAGGATTAACTTATTCAGCGGTAAGTCTCAGGCTGAAAACATTCTAGGTCTAGGTTAGATTCTATAGAGGCTAGAAGCTTCCAGGAACATACCTAGGTTAGCAGAAGGAGGCAGTAAGCCTCCAAGAAAAACAACTGAAACAGGCATATAAAAGTTCCTTTTACATGTAGCAAACAAAAGTAAACATAGTCAATATAAAGAAGATGGAGGGAAGCATCAGATATATGGCAACACGCCAGCAAACTGCATGCTTAAGATCCGCAGCAGACATGGGGGAGCCGCCTTGAGGTAGACAGCTGAGCGTCCCAGGTGGCGCAAGGTATCCCCTTTGGGTGCCTTCTGAACAAACAAAATACCATAAATTCAAAGAAGTCTGCTTCCAGGGGCGTACCACCTCTTTCTACATGCCACCCAGCAAAGGATGTATCTTTGAAATTTTGAGTTGAGCATTGCTTAGCTGCTGACTATGGGGCCAGCACAGGTCCAGAGTAACCTACCAATCATCTGGTGGGTTGTGACTATGCTATGACCAACAAGTGACTCCACTGAGGCCCACATTCTAATTTTTCCATCATTCTAATCCCTTTCTTTTACCCTGTTTTCATGATCCCCTTTCTCTTGAAGGCTCTCAAAATCTGTCTCTAGATAAGAGGATATGATAAATATTCACAGACTTTGCAAATGTATCAAAAGTCTGAAGTGAAGATTTAAAACTTCTTAATGTGTGTGTGTGTGCTAACAAGATGGGCATGAACTTCCTCTGGCACTTGCGTAGATAGAGGTCAGAGGACATCTTTCAGGAATCAGTTCTCTCCTTCCACTGAGGGACCCAGAAACTGAACTCAGGCTGGCATGACTATGAGCAAGTTCCTTTACCTAATGAGCCATCCCACCACTCCCAAATTATTATTATTTTTTAATATTTTTCAGAGACTCCTTGCAGCTCCTATAGGCAGGAGGTTTGGGCAGTTACTTATAGAGCGACTCCACCTTCAGATGTGTGAGTGTGTAAAAGTCCCACAGGAACAGTTACACTGGGTGATTTTTCAGGGAAAAATCTAAAGAGATTGTATCTGCTTACAAATATAAAACACTGGCTAATCTTGCGAATTGACATAAGCAATTTGTGTGGCGAGTTTTCCAGGGTCAGCCACTGATTCTAGTGCCTGAAACCAATTCAATCTATCAAATTAAGTCACTTCATGCTCTTTCCTATTTGTCCTTTATCTACATCATTGGAACGCTTAATCTTCCTGTCAGCTGTGTGTTGAAAAATAGATTCTTTACACAGCTTCTTCCTTAGCTGAGAAAATAAGTAATATTAAATCTGGAAGAGATGCTGTGAGAACATGCTCTCTTTGGAACTGTAATCAGCCCGCTCACTGAACACTTAGCACACACCTCTACTCCCTTCCCTTTTAACTCGGCTCACTCCCTTTGGTTGCAGCTTACAAATCACTCTTTCAGGGCTGGGAGATGGCTTGTAGGTAAAGTACTTGCCAGACAGCAAGAGGTACTGAGTTAGGATACCACCTGTGACTTCAGCTTCAGGACATCTGAAACCTCTTCTGGCCTCCATGGGTACCTGCATGCATATGTGTGCACACACACAAAGAGAGACACATGCATACACACATAAAAAAATAAAATAATCTAAGATAAATAAAAATGAAATATAAAATATACAATATATATGGACCTAACGTTAGAAGCTTGCAGTCCCATGTGCAAGAGAATCACAAAAATAGACTCCTTGGCTATAGAGCAAGTTCAAATGCAGGCTGGGCAACTTAATGAGAACTCGTCTCAGAACTAAGAATTAAAGCACTGGTGACATAGCTCAGAACACACAACAGAATACATGCCTGTCACATGCAAAATCCCAGATGCCATAAAAAAGTCAAACTTTATAAATATATTATGTATGCAATTGTAAAAGAATAAATAGTCATGTGTGCTGACACATGCCTTTAATCCTAGCACTTTGGAAGCAGGCACAGGCATATCACTGTGAATTCAAGGCCATCCAAGGGTATATAGTAAGACCCTGTCTCAAAAAGACTAAAAACCTTTTTAAAAAGCCTTTAATCCCAGCAGTTGGGAGGCAGAGGCAGGGGATCTCTGTGAGTTCAAGGCCAGCCTGGTCTACAAAGAGAGTCCAGGACATCCAAGGCTACACTGAGAAACCTTGTCTCGAAAAGCAAAAACAAAAACAAGAACCCCGAAAGGTAAAATGAAACAATAAGTAAGACCAATAGATAGCTCATCTCAGCTGACAAAGCCAACCCTGATGAGCTGATACAACAGACCCACACGACCCACACTGTAGGAGAGAATCAATTCCTGCGAGTTGTTCTCTGACCTCAGATGATTGGCATTTGTATACACAAACAATAAAAAATAATATGATAACAATACATAAACTATTGAGACCTGAAGTATGGCTAGTCAGAAATTACTATTCAAGTATGAAATCCCAAGATGATTCTTAAAATTTAATGTTTTAAGAATACTAAAATGCATTTTAAAAAATTGTGTGTGTGTGTGTGTGTGTGTGTGCACGTGCGTACCATTGTGCATGCAGGTACTTTCAGGGCCCAGAAGAGGACATGTGAGTGCTGGGAACCGAATTTGGGACCTCTGGAAGAGCAGCAAGCTCTCTTACACATCAGCCATCTCTCCAGCCCCCTCCATACTTATTTTTTTAATGTAATTTATTTATTTTTATATCAATCAGATTAGGTACTTTGCATCCCAGGCGTAGCCCCCTCCCTCATTCCCTCCCACTCTCCCCATCCCTCATCTCCTCCCCGCCCCCTCCAAGTCCACCAACGGGGGGGGGGGAGGAGGATCTCCTCCCCTTCCATTGGACCCCAGCTCATCCTGTCTCCTCAGGGCTGGCTGCAATGTCCTCCCCTGGGATCTAGCCAGGCTGTTACTCCCTGGCATGTATGGGGGAGGGTCAAAGAGCCAGCCATCGAGTTCATGACAGAAACAGTCCCTGTTAAATACTTATTTTTATTGCCCATATTTCTTAGTATTTTGCAAGTATTGAGTTCAATTAAACTGCAGTAAAAATTAGCAAAAACATTTATTTGCCTAAGAACAGAAGAGGTCCTCTTGGGCCACTGAAGTATATTTACATACAGAAAATCAATACAAATATGTACATGCACTATACATCTACACATTTCTCTCCCAAAGCCTGGGGGAGGAATCCAGGGCTCAGCAGAGGTAGAGCCCACATACCCACTCCTGAGTCTAATCTCTCTCAGTGCTCGCTCGTGCACGTGGCAGTTGCCAGGTCTATGAGGCGGGAGGACAGTCGGGGACACCCTTTAACGTGTATCCAACGGCGAAAATATGTTTTCCTTGTGGTTTAAAGAAGAAATAAAATGTCGAATGCATAGAAAAGAACGGCCGGGGCTACCCGAATCCTCCCAGGATCCGTCTTCTTCCGAATGTCCCTGTCAAGAGGAATTCCATGTTACAGACCGGAACCGCAAAGAGCGCGGGTCGCTCCCTGAGATTGATAACTAGGAAACGGGTCAGGGTGACGCTTCCCGTTTTGCTTCCAGGGATCTGGGCGGCTTCCGGCTTCTTGCCCGCCTACCCCAAGTAAACCGCGGGATTGTAGTTTACTCATGCAAGTGTAGGGAAAGTTAGGGAGAGGAGGATGAAGGCGGCTTCAGGGAATACAGCAAGTGGCAGGAATTCACATAGGACCGAGCTCAGAGATGGATGTGGCAAGTGAAAGGATCAGAGTGGAGTGGGCGCGCCGGGGTGGGGGCAGGGGTTAACCATGCTGACAAATGCTTATCAAAGGGGCTTTTTTGGTGTTGTTGAGACGGGCAGCAAAGGCTGTCCTTGAACTTGCTCCAAAGTGGCTGAGGATGACCCTGATACTCTTGCCTTCACTTTGCAACTGTTGAGATTATAGACATGCTGGCCACCGCATTCAGTTAACAGGTTTGGTGGCAAGCAACTTTTGACCTGAGCCAGCTGGCTAGTTCCACAATGTAATCTAAATCAGTGATAAAGAAGAATAGCCAGGAGATGGCTCGCTCAATGGGTAAAGGCACTTGCTGCAAAGAGTTTGATATGCTGGACTCACATGATGGAGAGGATAACTTTTGTACACTGTTCTCTGACTTCAACAGATATACCATGGCACACATATGCATGCTCCACCACAATGCACACATACACTATATACATTTTTATATGTACATATAATACATTTGTTTTTAAAAAGTTATGCCATTTGCAGGAAAATGGATGCACCCAGAGGTAGCCTTTTATTAAGCAAAATAAGCCAGTCTCAGAATGATAAATGTTTTTCTCGTGTAGTTAACTGTCTAGGGAAGCAAAAGGACTAATATGAGGGAGGAGAAAGAAAAAGGAGGATAAAGAATTAAAGGGTGGGGGGCTGGACAGATGGCTCAGAAGTTAAGAGCACTGGTTGCTCTTCCAGAGGTTCTGAGTTCTATTCCCAGCAACCACATGGTGGCTCACGACCATCTATAATGAGATCTGGTGCCCTCTTTTGGCCTGCAGGCAGGATACTGTGTACATAATAAATAAATCTTAAAAGAAAAGAATTTTAAAAACTTCAAAAAGAATTAAAGGATGGAATATAGTCAATATATATTTTATAGCTGTGTGAAAATATCTAAATTATATATTACTATGTACTGTGAAATATTTTAAAAGCCAAAATTATTATTGTACATTATATAATGTATTTATGCATCTAGAAGTATACTCCTTTGCTTTGTTAATATTTCAACTATTTTTTGTTTGAGACAGGGTCTTACTATGTTGCCTTGACTGGCCTAGAACTGGCTTTATAGACCAGACTGGCCTTGAACTCATAGATATCTGCTTACCTCTGCCTCTCGAGTGCTGGGATTAAAGGCACATGCTACCACACCCCGATCAACCGTTTTTATTATTTTTTTTTACATTTATTTAGTTTGTGTATGGAGTAGATGTCGAGGTCAGAGGGCAATTTGCTGAGATTGGTTCTTCCTTCCACCATGTGTGTCCCTGAGATTAAAGTCAGGTCGTCAGGTTTGCTCCCTAATCTGCTGACCTATCTCTACACACAGTATCTCAAAACAAAATAAAGCAATGGGCTGGCCAGATGACCAGTGTGGTAAAGGGACTAGCTGTTAAGCTTAACTACCTGAGTTAGAGTCCTGAACCCACAGGCGGAAAGAAAGAACTGACTGCGGCAAGTTGCTCTTCACATGTGGGCCATGGCACACGCCCACATACACAGAATAAACATATAATGGAACTAAAACAAAAAGCAACAGACATTTAGGTACACAGATTTCTCATTTATGTCCTGCCAGGTCCCATAGTGACATTTGTTGTCCTAAGTGCTTTGGGTTTACCTTGCTTTGGCAAGTTAGATTATCAACTTGAGGCCTTTAAGGAAATCTTTGCGTATGTAGTGTACATAACCAGAGTGTGTGGGGGGGGGGAGGGGTGTTCTCTAGTGTCAGTATAAAGCAGTCCTCTCTATTTGAGACAGTTTCTCTTGGTGTTCACAGCTGTGTAACCCAGACTAGTTGGCCTGAGTTTCCTGGTCGTCCTGTATCTCTAGCTCCCATCTCCCGATAGGAATACAGTCATGCAACCACATCCAGCTTTACATGGATTCTGGGGATCTAAACTCAGTTCTATTTTGAGGCAGGGTCTGGCTGTGTACATAAATTTTCTTTTTCTTTACATCTCTCTCTCTTTCTCTCTCTCCCTCTCCCTCTCCCTCTCTCTCTCTGTGTGTGTGTGTGTGCACATAAGCCATGGCTCTCATGTCTTAAAGGTCTGAAGACAACTTTTGAGAGATGGTCCTCTCCTTTCACTATGGGAGTTCAGGGATGGAACTGTCTCAGTGGCAAGCACCTTCACCTGCTGAGCTGCCTCACCAGCCTGTCTGAACAGACCTTTCTAATGTACAGTGATTCAGCTGTGCCCACTGTGATGTAGTGTGCTCCATTTTCATTTTGTTTGCATTAAAGTATTTTCACAATTTCTCCTCAGACCCTCTTCTCTGATCCACTATTTTAAGTTCTCTGGAAGTTATTCTGAAGTTAATTTCCAAGTATTTGGCTTGTTCTTTTGTTTTGTTCTTGACTTCTAATCTAATTCCATCTTCAATTATTTAAAAAAAAATTCTGTATGTTTTGTTCTATGTGTAATGTGTATGTGCCTGTGCCTGTGTTCACACATACATGCATGCATGCCACAGTTTCCATGTGAACATCAGAGGACAATTTCTTTGGGGGGTGGATTGAGACAGGGTTTCTCTGTGTTACCTTGGCCATCCCGGACTCGCTTTGTAGAACAGGCTGGCCTCAAACTCACAGCAATTCGCCTGCCTCTGCCTCCCCAAGTGCTGGGATTAAAAGCGTGTGCCACCATGCCTGACCAAGAGGACTTGTGGGAGTCATTTCTCCCCTTCCTGTTCTGGAAAGCACTTTTATTCATCTTGTCTGGAGCCATGTCACCAGCCCAAGTTCGTATTGTTGATGAAGGAGATTTAATTTGAATGGGTGTGGATGGGCGCATTCTTCCATTGTCCCTTTGCATGTACTCTGAGGCTCTGTTATAAAGTCTGGTTATAAAGTCTGCTCCACAATAGCGTTGTGGCACACGCCTTTAACCCCAGCACTCTCAAGGCAAAGGCAGGTGGATCTCTCATCTACAAAGCAAGTTCCAGTTTAGAAACAAGCAAACAAACAAACAAAAAAATGTGTGCAGGTTTCTGATACTTCCTAGTGAAAATGTTATATATCTTTTTTTTATCTTTCAGCCATTTATCTTTTTATTTAATTTGTTCAATGCAAATCCATTTTACGGAAAGTTAATATGAGTCAGAACATAAACATAAATACAGATGTAGGGCGTTCAGGTGTGACGCTGAAGGGAATGCATATTCCCATGCGTGGTACTTCAAAGTATTCCTGTATCAGTTTTGCCTGGAGGTCCCTCACTCCAGACTCTGGACTTTGCTGGCCCAGATTCTACCAGAGGACAGGTTAGGGGAAGGGACAGGAAAAGGAATGAGGATCAAGTGTAACATGTTAGGAAGATCCAGGCCTTGTGCATGCTAGAAGCCTTCCACCATTTCTGCTGCTAAATTACCCCTAGGTTATATATCTTTGAGTCTTACTATGTAGCTTATACTTGCCTCAAACTTGTCCTCCTGAATTCTAGGATTAAGGGACTGATCCAAAACACATACCTCTTGCAAGTCTTTCTTTTTTTCCCTTCCTCCCTTCCTTTTTTCTTTCCTTCTCTTCCTCTCTCCCTCCTTCCTTCCTGTCTTTCTTTTTAGAGACAGGGTAGCCATGGATGGCTTGGAACTTAGAGAGATCTGCTTGCCTCTGCCTCCTCAATGATGAGATTCAAGGCACGTGCCAAGGCTTGTGTTTGTTTCTAAAAATGGAGAAAGATGGTTTTGGTTATCAAGGGTTCTGTTGCCACATCTGAGAGCAGAGCATCCAAGGATCAATGCATTGCCATGCAGAAAGCCATTGCAGAGTGATTGATTTCTTGAGATGGGATCTAACCTTATTGCCCATGCTGGCTTGGACTTCTGACCTAAAGCAATATTAGTGCCTCCACAGTAGCCTGGCTTACGTATTATGGCCAGCTTGGAGTGTATCAAAGCAATTTTAAACGATTTACTGCAATCATGTGTGGTGGCACATACTAATTCCAGCCCTCAGGAGGGAAAGGCAGGTGGATTTTTTTGAGTTCAAGGCCAGCTTGGTCTACATTGTTTGTTCTAGGCCAGCCAGAGCTACATAATAAGACCCTGTCTCAAAAAACAAAAACAACAAAACTAAGCCCAAAGTATTTAGTGCAGAACAAAGCCCACTTCTTAGACTCTAGACTAGATTCTATCTGAAAATAATCCTAACAGAAAGGGTTTCAAATGAAGCTACTCTGACCCACAGGGTTCAACACACACAGCCAAACCCCAATAGGTTCATTATTCATAAATCTGCCTTTCAAATTTCAAAATAGATAGTTTTACCTCCAAAATAGACCATATTTTACAACTATTTGACATAGTCAGAAAATTTATAAATGCATTTAGAAGTTAGCTGAGGTCAACGAACTTCTACTTTTTGCAATCACAGGAAGGCTGGGACTTCTGTTGAGTGAAAACAACTGAAGGCAGCACCTGCCATTCACTGTTGCGTGTGTGTACAGTGTATGCGTTTGAATATGCATGTGGATGCCTGAGGCTGACTTGAAGAGTCTTTTTCAGTTGCTCTTATTCAGTGAGGCAGGGTCTTTCAGCTGATTTTGTTAGCTATATTGTTTTGGAGATCCTGCCTTCTGAGTGCTGAAATGTGGGCAGCCATAGACATCAAGTACTTGGGTTCTCAGGATTCAAACTTTGGTCCTCACATTTGTGAGGCAAGTGCTCTATCCACTGAGCTCTCCCCCTCCTCTCGCATCTTAAGTGATGGGATTACAGGTGTGAGGCAATGGCCTGGTTCTATCTGTCTGTCTGTCTATCTATCTATCTCTATCTATCTATCTATCTATCTATCTATCTATCTATCTATCTATCTATCTATCTAAAGCAATGTCTCAATAAATCCTTGTTTTTCAGAGTCTCACTATGTAGGAGGACCTGGAGCTTGTAATTGTCCTGCCTTACCAATATTATAGGTATGTGGCACAATGCAGAGCTCTGGATCCTTTCTCAGACATTAAAATGTGGTCATGCATACATACTCCTACCTAATCAAGAAACTGAGGTAGATCAGTTTAGCCCAGGAGTTCGAGGGCATGTTGGCAAAAAGAGACTGAACTCCCCCAATAAATAGAAATATACACACTTGGGGTTGGGACTGTAGCACAATTGGTAGAGTGCTTACTTAACATGCTTGAAACACTGGCGGAGGCCAAAGGAGGATCAGAAGTTCAAGGTCATTCTCCATTGTACATGAGTTTGAGGATAGCCAAACTCATGAGTTATATGTGAACCTGTCTCAAAAAACAAGGACAAAAACTTTGATCTTGGGTTCTAACAATCTCATTGTATTTGGGCATAATTTTCCTCTGATTTATGATGTTTTAGGTTTATTAAAAAAAATTCCCCCATTGACATAGGGTCTCCTTATATAAGCCAGGCTAGCCAGAAAGTTTATCCTGCCCCATCCTCTTGGGTGCTGGGATTACAGGCACACACCATCACAGTGGGCTCATTCTGGTTGTTTAAACCTTACGAAGACTATAGGTACTTGTTTGATCAGGCAACTCACAAAACTGGATCGAGTATAGAAGTTTCTTTCATTTTTAAAATGTCATTTATTGGGGAAGGTGGTAGAGGTGCATTATTGCCATTGCAATTGTTTATCATTATGTGGGTTCCAGGAACTTGGTCTTCCTGATTTGGCAGCAAGCACCTTTAACCACTAAGCCATTGGTTCTCAACCTGTGGGTCATGACCCCTTTGTGGGTGTTGAACTTTTCACAGGAATGTCACATCAGATATCCTGTGCATCAGATATTTACATTACTATTCATAAAAGTAGCAAAATTAGTTATGAGGTAGCAATGAAAATAATTTTATAGTTGGGGGTCACCACAACATGGGAACTGTATTAAAGGGTCACAGCTTTAGGAAAGTGGAGACCTCTGTACCAACCCATCTTGCAGTATGCAAGTTTAATGAACATTCTGTGGGTTGTGGTTTTGATGTGAATTCTAACTTCAAAGGCTTCTTAGGGCAAGATTTTGGAAGCGGAAAGGAACTAGTAGCAGGAGAGATGGGAGGACAAGAGAAGGAAGTGAGAGCAAATATAAACAAAGCACATGCTGCACCTGCGTGAAAATATCCCAGGAAACCCACTATTTTGTTACTTCATTTTTTCAGGGTTGGGGAGCACATATGTGGAAGTCGGAGAACTACTTGAGGATGTTGGTTCTCTCCTTCCACCATGTGGGTCTCAGAGACTGGACTCCAGTCAACAGGCTTCAAGTCAAACACCTTGACCTACTGAGCCACTTTGCTGTCCTGAAACCCACCACTTCATATAATGATTATACACTTTTTATTTGTAGTCAACATGAGTGTGTATGTACACACATGTTGGAGACCAGAACAGGACAAGTTTGACGCTCTCTTTAATCACTCTGTACATTTAATTCCTTGAGACAGAGTTTCTCACTGAAATGAAAGTTTACCCTCTAGGGTAGGCTGGGTGGTCAGTGAGCTCTCAGGATCCACCTGTCTCCAGCCTAAGTGCTGGGGTTATAGCTGTGTGCAGCCATATCAACACTTCATACATGTGCTGAGATTCAAACTCAAGAAAGTATGCTTGCAGAACAAGCAATCTTGCCCATTCAGTCATTTCCCAGCCTCTACTACTTTTATAAAGTGCTTCTTCAGTGCTATTCATGTCCCAACTTGAGGCTGGACTACATGAAAAGTGGTGTTCTCAGTGTCCAGTGTGTCTCACAGCCATAAAATTACCTGGAGGCTGGGGACATGTAAATGACAGGGGAGGCATGTCTTTCTCATTGGTCATTAAAACAACCCTCCCTTCCACTACTTTTGTCAGAAATAGAGGCCCTATGATAATTGTATGCCTATAGGGAGAAAAATAAGATTAAACATAAATACCATCAGTAGTAGACTAAGTACGTCTAAAATTGAAACTGCATGCAAAGGTGTGTGTATACCCCTGTAATCTCAGCATTTAGAAAGAGAAGGCAGGAGCCAGAGAGATCTGCATTACATAAAGGTCCAGCAGTAAGAAGCATGTACTACTCTTCTGTTCTCAGCACCAACACTGGGTGGATTAAAACTGCTTGTAACTTCAGCTCCGCAGGATCTGACACCTCTGGCCTCTGTGGGCGCCTTCACTCACCCACACACAGATAGCACACACACACATAATTAAAATTTGCTTTGGTTTTTTTTTAAGACATAGTCTCACTATGTAGCTCTAGCTATCCTAGAACTCACTATATAAACCCAGCTGGCCTTGAACACACAGGACAGAGACATCTGTGGTCGCCTTTGCTTCCCAAGTGCTGGGATTAAAGACATGTACTATTGTGGCTGGCCAAAGAAAAAATCATATATATATATATATATATTAATAAAAGTGGACTGGGTGTTGTGGCACATGCCTTTAATCCCAGCACTTGGGAGGCAGATCTCTGTGAGTTCAAGGCCAGCCTGATTGACAAAATGAGTCCAGGACAACTAGGGCTATAGAAACCCTGTCTCAAAAAACAACTACAAAGCAAAAACAAAAACAGAAAAGAGAAAAAGAAAAAAAAAGTAGAAGCAGGAGGATTACAAGTTCAATGTCATCCTCAGCTATATAGTAAATTTTAGACCATCCTGGGGTACTGTCTCAAGAAAGAGAATGCCTCAAACAAAAACAACACCACAAAGTGTAAAAGGCATTGCAACAGAACACATTTAAAGTTATCAAGAAAACTTCAGAAATCACAGAAATAGTTGGAGAAATCTGGAATGGCAAAATTAAGAAAACCTTAAGAAACCATCACATGCAAACTTGCACAGCCACATGAAATCAGTGTGGTAGTTCCTCAGAAAGCTGGAGATGGCTCTAGCTCAAGACCCATCCATGCCTCTCTTGGGCATATACCAGATGGACGCTACATGATACAAAGAGACACTTGCTCAACCATGTCCACTACTGCTCTATTTATAACAGCCAGAAACTGGAAACAATCTAGATGGCCTTCAACAGAGGACTGTGATAAAGAAAATGTGGAGCCAGGCATGGTGGTGCACGCCTTTAGTTCCAGCACCCAGGGAGGCAGAGGCAGGCGGATCTCTGTGAGTTCAAGGACAGCCTGGTCTACAAATCGAGTCCAGGACAGCCAAGACTACACAGAGAAACCCTGTCTCAAAAAAAAAGAAAAATCATAAAATTTGAGGATAAATGGATAGAACTAGAAAAAAAATCATCCTGAGGTAACCCAGACCCAGAAAGATAAATATGGTATGTATTATCTTATAAATGGATATTATCCGTTAAATGATAACCAAGCTACAGGACTTGGAGGCAGGCACATGGATCTCCCTGGGAGGGGGAAGTAGAATATAGATGGAGGAAGGGGGAACAACTGGAATGGGAGATTCAAACGGGGAGGGGGAGGGAAGAAGGGACTAAGGGAAGAAATATGGCAAGGGACAGCTAAAACTCAGGGTGATTTGAGGAGTCATATAGAAACCTAATACAGTAGAAGCTTCTTTTTTTTTAAGATTTATTTTATTTATTATTTATACAGTATTCTGTCCACATGTATGCTTGCACGCCAGAAAAGGGCATCAGCTCTCATTATAGATGGTTGTGGGCCACCATGTGGTTGCTGGGAATTGAACTCAGGACCTTTGGAAGAACAGCCAGTGCTCTTAACTTCTGAGCCATCTCTCCAGCCCCTAGAAGCTTCTTAAGATACTTATTTTCATATATGTGAAAGAAATTTTAATGGAATCTCCAAATAACTGAGGAGATAAAGCTCTAACCAGACATTTCTTGTCACAAAATAAAAGCTTAAGTTCAGAGAATGGTTTACATCTAATTGAGTTGTTGGCCAAAGGGGCTTTATGGAAACCCCAGAACAACCCAAGCTATTGGCAAGGCTTTTGGTTGCTCTCCACAAACTCATAGCCAGGCCCTATTGTTGAAGACAACACCTACATGACTCATTGAACACAGACATGCTGAGCTGGTGCCTACCTAGAGCCTTTACCCCTACTGACTAGTATTCTTGGTACTGAAAGATACTCTGCATGCTAGCAAAGGAGAAAGGTAACCAGCCACCAACACAACTATAAACCCGTCAGCCTACAATGGTGACTTGTGGCAAGATACACTGGTGTGACAGTGGCACAAAGCTTGTAGAAATAACCAACCAGTATCTGATTAGCTTTAAGGCCTACTCCATGAGATGGAAGCCATCCCCAGCCCTGCTCAGATGGCCAAGAACATGAGACTAGACAGGGCCACAGACTTGGGAGGAAACTAAATACTACCATCCGGCTAAAGGGATACAGCAATAAAATGACTCCTAACAACATTCTGCTGTACTTACAGATCAGTGTCCTGCTCGGCCATCGTCAGAGAAGCCCCCTCCTGCAGTGGATGGAAACAGAGACTCACAACTGTACAGTGAGCAGAGAGGGAGACACCTTGGAATACTCAGTCCTCAACTGGAGGTTTCCATCAAATTCCTCCCCTCAGGGGATTGAAGAACACCAAGGAAATAAGAATGAGACACGTATCAACCTACAGAGACTTCGGCGCCATGCACAGGGCCTGCATGGGTCTAAGACAGATGGGGTTTGTCCCAGTGGTTGGATGGGAAGTTGACACAAGCCCCATCTCTAATCCAGAAGATATTTCCAACTGATAACCTCTCCCAAAGGAAACAATAGTTTTCTCCAGTGGAGTCTCACTGGGCATACAAACCACTCTAACGGCAAGCACCATGCCCAGCAGTAGATGGCCAACACAAAATAAACTCAATGTTATTATTAAAGGTTTCCCCCACCTTATAGGTCTTTGTATCTATATTACTTTCCAATTTTGTGTTTTTATGTGATTTCTATAAGTGTGACTATGTCTCTCTCTACCTCTATGTTTCTTGTGGTTTTTCCTTGGCTCTTTCTTTTCCTGTATGTTTGTTTATATTCTACCTTATTTATTTTATTACTGCTTTTTCATTCTTTCTTCTGAGACAGGGTTTCTCTGTGTAGCCTTGGCTGTCCTGGAACTCACTCTGTAGACCAGGCTGGCCTCAAACTCAGAGATCTACCTGCCTCTGCCTCCCAAATGCTGGGATTAAAGGTGTATACCACCACATCTATCTGGATAGCATAAGTTCCAGGGCACTTGGGACTATACAACAAAACCATGTTATCAAAGAGGATGTGTGGGGGAAAATGTGGAGCTAGGAATAGAGCTTATTGGTTGCTGATAAAAAGAGAAAGCAAAAACCAAACAAAAATCAAACAAATGAAAAAAACACATAAAACAAAACAAAACCCTACAATTAAATAATTTTAAGATGTCTGAGTCTTAAACATCAATTAAAACATAGAGGAGACCCTGAGGTGGGTCAGCATGAAAGGGGACTTGCTGCTAAGCCTGGTAACCCAAGTTTGATACCTGGAACTCATATGGTGGAAAAAGTGTCTACTGAAAGTTATCTTCTGGTATGAACCATGCACGTGCAGCTTTCTACAAAATAAAAATGTAAGAGTGGCAGCCATACCTTAGGCACTGCCCAAGGTACAACAATACATAAAACACCAACTATGAAGACAAGGTTAATGAGTTTCTGGGAAGTCATAATGGTGCCGGACTAAATGAAGTTTCTTATGCACAATTTTGAGCAATTCTAATGAGCAAGAGTATAGGTGATGTTTCTATTTCTCTTCAGTTTGATCTAGATTGATTTAGGGACAAGAAACATAAATGCTTAGTGGGTTCCAAAAAAAGAATAGAGTTTGGAACTCTAGATTGATTGTTTTTCTTTTAAAACAACAACAACAACAAAACCCTTATTTATGTGTCTGCATGTCCACTTGCCTGTGGGTACCCAGAGACCAGAAGAGGAAGTCTGATGTCTTGTAGCTTGAGTACAGGCAGCTGCGAACATCTCAGTGTGAGTGCTGGGAACTAAACTCTGGTCCTCTGAAATAGTTGCAAGTGTTCTTAGCCACAGAGCCGTCTCTCCAGTCCCCCATTTAATTGTTCTGAATATGAAAAATATGAGCCAGGGAGTCATCATGTGACTCAGTGAGTAAAGGTGCTTGCCAACCCATGCCTGACAACCTCAGAGTTATCCCTGGGACCTGCACGGTGAAAGGAATGAACAGATTCCTCTAAGTTATCTTGGTCGCCACATGTGCATCGGACACATGCCTATCCTATTTCTGCTCCGTTTATACAATAGAAGCCACCACACATTTAAAATGATAACAAGATACCCCTAAGCATTCAAGTTGTTTGGAATCTTGAGGAATTACCAGAAACTGGGAGGGGTTGTATTATGATGTGTATCTGAAATGTACCCCAAAAGTTCATGTACTTTAGTACTTTGGACCCTAGAGCTATAGCATTCACAGTATAAGATGGGAGACATATTTGGATCCTGAGGGCTCTGGCTTCATCAAATGACTGATGTATTTATGGATTCATAGTTTAATGTGTTTGTGGAAGGGACTTTGGTAGTTCACGTATTTATTTACTTATTTATATGCCTTTTATCTAAAAGTTGTAAAACAAGAACAAGGACATTTTAACTGTATTATGAAACTTAGCTGCTGCAAGCTACTATAGGATAGCATGTTTAACAGTACCATAGCCAGCTAGAGAATCTACACTACACTAAAACAATGTTTATATTCAAAAACCTCCTCATAGCGCCAGATCACCATCCAGAAGCTGTAGCAACCAAGATGAAATGGTGCTGCTTGAAGGGAAGAAAACATCCAGATAACAAAAGATCAAAAGAAACTATATCATCCAACAGGCCTTATTGCTGCCAGCATACCACACTTCAGGGTACATGGACAAAATTTCCATATGGTTACTTTCTCTTGGATATGGTTTATAATGGTTACCAAACACAGAGGATTAAGTTCATGTGACTTTCTAACATTCCTTACCTTTATAAAGTTTTCTCAACTGTTGGGACAAATGAATTAAAAATACTTAGCAGAACTACAACCTTCAGCACATTTTAGGTCAGTGTATTCCCCTTCACTGAGAAGTATCACATATTTAGTAAGTTCCTACGAAATAGTGAGCGCTTTAATATTTCTTTCCTTAAATTCACGGGACATCTTGAGTATGAGTTCCCTTCATATTTCAAAGTAAGCTGTCATAATTGGGGGATGTTCCACAGTTCTAGTTTCTTAACAGTGTAAATTCCAGGATGATGAAATCAAGGTGTAAGGGGTTAAGGATTTTTGGCATTCCTCCAATGTGAAATGCTTCTATTCACCATGAGTTACTAGTGTGCGGTTAGTAAGTGAAATCTACTGTAGGCTTCCCTACATTCTCAACAAAAGGTTTCTCTCTAGCATGGATTTTTACATGGTGAATGAGGTTAGAGGATGAAGTGAAGGTTTTCTCACATTCTGTACACTCATAGGGTCTCTCACCAGTGTGAGTTCGGATATGTTCAGTTCGGCTTGAGGAAGTAGTGAAATCTTTCCCACAGTACTTACACTTATAGGGTTTTGTTCCAGTGTGAATACGGATATGTTTAGTAAGGTATGAGAAATACTGAAAGGATTTTCCACATACATCACATTCAAATGGCTTTTCTACCGTGTGAGTTTTTAAATGGTCATGTAGCAGATTGTACCTACGGTAGGCTTTCCCACATTCTTTACACTCATAGGGTTTGTCTCCAGTATGAATGGTTAGATGTTTGCGTAAGTATGAGGAGTTGAGGAAGGCTTTCCCACATTCCTTACAGATACATGGTCTCTCTCCACTGTGAGTTCTTAAGTGTCTGCGCAGGTATGAGGAAGCATGGAAGACTTTCCCGCATTCACCACAGATATGAGGCATCTCTCCACTGTGAGTTTTTCGTATGTGGTTATGTAGGTATGAGGAATTGAGGAAGGCTTTTCCACACTCCTTACATATATAGGGTCTTTCGCCACTGTGAGTTCTTACATGTCTACGTAGATTTGAGTAAGAATGGAAGGCTTTTCCACAGTCTCCACATATATAGGGTCTCTCTCCACTGTGAGTTCTTCCTACATGGTTCCGAAGGTAAGAGGAAGTGAGGAAGGCTCTCCCACATTCCTTACATATGTAGGGTCTCTCTCCACTGTGAATTCTTACATGCTGACTAAGGCGTGGGGAGGAAGCGAAGGCTTTCCCACACTCTTTACATGCAAAGGGTTTCTCTGAAGCATGGGTTGACACATGTGTTATGAGGCCTGACCGCTTAGCAAAGGCTTTTCCACAGTCCTTGCATTTATATGGTTTCTCTCCAGTGTGAGTTCTAAAATGTTCCACTAGCCTTGAATAGGTAGTGAAGGCTTTCCCACATTCCTTACATTCGTACGGTTTTTCTCCAGTGTGGCTTCGTAGGTGTCTGTTAAGATTTGAAGAACGTCCAAAGGCTTTTCCACAAATCTTACATGGATAAGTTTTTATGGTGTGCACTTGAACAGATGCATCATGATTTGACTGAGTAAAATGTCCAGTGTTCCATGTACTATGAGTTTTCACATGTGTCTTGAAATATGAATGTTCACTGAAAATTTCTCCACATTGTATATAGTAACAGAGTTCTCGTGCACTATGGCTTCTGCCCTGTTGATAAAGGGATGAATTATGGTTAGAGAATTTTCAGACTTATTAAAGGATTCCACGTATGTGAGGACAGAAAAATGATGATTTTTGCTATATTGATTACATGCAAAACTCCAGAATCATCAGTTCTAATCTTGGAAAGATGCTTCAGTATTTTGGCAGTTTTGTTTATTTTTGAGACCGATTTTACTATGTAGCCATGGCTAGCCTGAATCTAGAGTAGGCTGGATTCAGAGATCTACCTGCCTTTGCCTTCTGTATGCTGGGATTAAAGGCGTGTGCCACCATACTTGACCCCTTGCCCCAGGGGGTTTTGGTTTGGTTTGGTTTGGTTTTGGTTTTTTGAGACAGGCTCTCCCCATTACATAGTTCTGGCTGTCCTGGAACTTACTCTGTAGACTAGGTTGACCTCAAATTCACAGATCCATTTGCCTCTGCTTCCCAATTGTTGGATTAAAAGTGTTCAACACCACACCTGGCCTTGCTTCAGTATTTTAGTGAAACTACTTTAAGAATCTCAGAAACGGGGGCTAGAGAGATGGCTCAGAGGTTAAGAGCACTGACTGCTCTTCCGGGGGTCCTGAGTTCAATTCCCAGTAACCACATGGTGGTTCACAACCATCTTATGATCTGGTGCCCTCTTCTGGTGTGCAGGTGTACATACATGCAGAACACAGAATCAATCAATAAATCTTAAAAAAAAAAATCTCAGAAACGAGTAATATATATGCAGAACTGTGTACTTAAAAGGACTCTATCACCCCAAGTTTTGACCTAGACTCTAAGACATTTCTCTTAATAGGGTAGATATTACTTCTTTTATGTATTTACCATTTGTATTGATCTTTCTACAAAATTTCAAATCTTTCTTGAGTGTGGTAAATAGGAAGTTTCCTGAGGGGGGAAATGGGGGAAAAGAAGTTTCCTGGCTGTTTTTTCTCTCCTGTTGATAAATGGATGAATGATAAAAGTACATTTAACTTTTTCATAGCATGTTGAAGATTTCTGCCATATTTTCTTTCAAATTGAAAGATACAACATTAGATGTCATTTGATCTAAACTCAAATTAACTATTAAGATCTACTTAAAACTGCCTTAAAAGCTAGTATCTAGTTACACTTTTGGGGCTGTGTACTTGTGGGATCTGTTTCTCATTAATTATGCTAAGTGAGGTAGGCAGATCTCACTGAATTTAAGGTCTTCCTGGTCTAGATAGTGAGTACCAGGCCAGCCAGGGCGACGTAAGTAAGGCAATGACTAAAATAAATGAAATAAACAAACAAGCTTACATTTATTTATTTCGGGGGAGGGAGTACACACAGCAGTGTGCATGTAGACATACGAAAATTTGGCATCAAGAGTTTTTAGCCACTGAGAAATCTTGAGCAAAGGGAACCTCTTTTTTTTTCCCCTTTGAGACAAGGTTTCTCTGTGCAGCCTTAGCTGTCCTGGACTAGCTTTGTGGATCAGGCTGGCCTTGAACTCACAGAAATTTGCCTGCCTCTGCCTCCTTGAGTACTGGGATTAAAGACATGTGCCACCATGCCTGGTGTAAACAGATCCCTTAAAGAATAGGCTTTGTGATAGGTTTTGGATACCCCAAAATTTATTATATTCAAAATGCTTCTCAGATACACTGCTGTTCCCTCCTGGGTGCATGCCATTTGGTTTCTTATAATGAAATTCACAATTGTCTGTGAAGGAGGGAAATAACAAAAATCTCTGGTCAATCTTACTGTTTGTATTCCACTGGAAGTCTGTCCCCTCAAAAAATCCTGATGCAGTGTTGACTCTTTGGTGCCAAGTGGCATTTCCCATTCTGAAGATAAACAGAAAAATAAATTGTCAATTACAGAGTTAAGAACCATGGGGCTTATTAGGAAGAAAGAAAAGTGTGATCATTTTGACAAGATCAATAAATTGACTACACTAAGGATAAGTTTTAAATGTTTTATTTCAAACTGACTTTTAATATAATTTTTATTACACTTTATTCTTGTATCCCAGCTGTAGCCCCACTCTTGTCCCCTCCCAGTCCCACCCTCCCTCTCTCCCTCATCTCCTCTCATGACCCTTCCCCAGTCCACTGATAGTGGAGGACCTCCTCCCCTTCCATCTGACCCTAGCCTATCAGATCTCATCAGGACTGTCTTTCATAGTCTTCCTCTGTGGCCTAGTAAAGCTGCTCCCCCTTAGGGGGAAGTGATCAAAGAGCCAGCCACTGAGTTCATGTCAGAGACAGCCCCTGATCCTCTTACTAGGGAGCCCATTTGGAGACCGAGCTGCCACAGGCTATCTCTGTGCAGGGGTTCTAGGTTATCTCCATGCATGGTCCTTGGTTGGAGTATCAGTCTCAGAAAAGACCCCTGTGCTCAGATATTTTGGTTCTGCTGGTCTCCCTGTGGAGCTCCAGACCCTTCTACATCTTTCTATCTCCCCCTTCATTTATAAGATTCCCTGCACTCTGCCCAAAGTTTGGCTATGAGTCTAAGCATCTGCATTTTAATATGATTTTCCTATATTCTATGTCTAATATCCACTTGTAAGTGAGTATATACCATGTGTGTCTTTCTGCTTCTGGGATAGCTCACTCAGGATAATCTTTTCTAGTTCCTGCCATTTGCCTGCAAATTCCATGATTTCCTCGTCTTTAACTGCTGAGTAGTATTCCATTTTATAAATGTACCACAATTTCTGTATCCATTCCTCAATTGAAGGACATCTGGGTTGTTCCAGATTCTGGCTATTACAAATAAAGCAGCTACAAACATAGTTGAGCAGATGTTCTTGTTGTGTACTTGAGCATCTTTTGGATATATGCCTAGGAGTGGTATAGCTGGATCTTGACGTAGCACTATTCCTAATTGTCCGAGAAAGCACCAAATTGATTTCCAAAGTGGTTGTACAAGTTTACATTCCCACCAGCAATGGAGGAGGGTTCCATTTTCTCCACATCCTCTCCAGCATGTGTTGTCACTTGAGTTCTTGATCTTAGCCATTCTGATGGGTGTAAGGTGAAATCTCAGGGTCATTTTGATTCGCATTTCCCTGACGACTAAGGATGTTGAGCATTTCTTTAAGTGTTTCTCTGCCATTCAATATATTTCTCTATGAGAATTCTCTGTTTAGCTTTGTACCCCATTTTTAAATTGGATTACTTGATTTGTTGCTGTTTAACTTCTTAAGTTCTTTATATATTCTGGCTTTAACCCTCTGTCAGATAGGTTGGTGAAGATTCTTTCCCAACCCGTAGACTGCTGTTTTATTCTGATGACAGTATCCTCTGTTTTACAGAAACTCTTCCATTTCATGAGGTCCCATTTATTGATTGTTGATCTTGGAGCCTGTGCTGTTGGTGTTCTGTTCAGGAAGTTGTCTCCTGTGCCAGTGAGTTCAAGGCTCTTCCCCACTTTTTCTTCTAACAGGTTTAGTGTGTCTGGTTTTATAGTGAGGTGTTTGATCTACTTGGACTTTAGTTTTGTCCAGGGTGATAAGTATGGATCTATTTGCATTTTTCTACATGTAGACATCCAGTTAGATGAGCGCTATTTGTTGAAGATGCTATCTTTTTTTCCATTGTATGGTTTGGGCATCTTTGTCAAAACTTAGGTGTCCATAAGTGTGTGGGTTTATTTCTGGGTTTTCTATTCAATTCCATTGATCCACCAGACGGTTTCTATGCCAGTACCATGCAGTTTTTATTACTGTTGCTCTATAGTACAGCTTGAGATCAGGGATGGAGATACCTCCAGATCTTTTATTATAGAGGATTGTTTTAGTGATTCGGGTTTCTTGTTATTCCATATAAAGTTGAGAATTTTGCTTTCAAGGTCTATAAAGAATTGTGTTGGTAATCTGATGGGAATTGCATTGAATCTGTAGATTGCTTTCAGTAAGATGGCCATTTTCACTATGTTAATCTTGCCAAGCCATGAGCATGGGAGATATTTCCATTTTCTGATACCTTCTTTTATTTCTTTCTTCAGAGACTAGAAATTTTTTCATACAAACCTTTGACTTGCTTGGTTAGAGTAACACCAAGATACTTAATGTCTTTTGTGGCTATTGTGAAGGTGTTGTTTCCCTAATGTCTTTCTCAGCCCATTTGTCTTCTGTGTACAGGAGGGCTACTGATCTTTTTGAGTTAATTTTTAATCCAGCCACTTTGCTGAAGGTGTTTATCAGCTGTAGGAGTTCCCTGGTAGAATTTTTGGGGTCACTCATGTATACTATCATATCATCTGCAAATAGTGATACTTTGACTTCTTCCTTTCCGAACTGAATCACCTTGATCTCCTTTATTTGTCTTATTGCTCTAGCAAGGACTTCAAGAACTATATTGAAGGGATATGGAGAGACTGGGCAGCCTTGCCTTGTCCCTGATTTAGGTGGGATTGATTTCAGTTTCTCTCTGTTTAGTCTGATGTTGGCTATAAGCCTGCTGTATATTGCCTTTACTATGTTTAATAAAGTACCTTGTATCCCTGATCTCTCCAGGACTTTAAACATGAATGGGTATTGGATTTTGTCAAATGCTTTTTCAGCCTGTAAAGAGATTATCATGTGGGTTGTTTCTTTTTTTTTTTTTTCAGTTTGTTTATATGGTGGATTACATTGATGGATTTCCGTATATTGAACCACCCCTGCATACTTGGGATGAAATCTACTTGGTCATAGTGGATGATATCTTTGGTGTGTTCTTGGATTCTCAAACTCTTTGAAAATTAAAACTCATGGTGAGAAAGGGCTGAAAGGTAGCAAAGATCTGAACAAATATACAACAGACAATAAACATGAAACACAATAAATCATTTTGTAAAATTACAGGGAAACCTGAGACGGCAGAAAGTAAAAGTCTAAGAAGTAGAAGACTTCATATTTTTTCAAGTACAAGCCCATACTTTGAGCCATCAAGTGCATCTTAAAAACATTTCACATTCTAATTCGAAACATACTGTTCACAAACACTTACCTTGGAGATCTTCTCTGTGCAAATCCTCTTCTTCCAACCAGGAGATCAGACTGGGTTTGATGACCTCACATCCTTACATATGGCAAAGTGCATTCATGGAGAAGGTTCATGCAAAAGAATATGAAACTCAGTATAATTCAGGAGCTGTTTGGTTTTTGTTGTTGTTGTTGTTCTGCTTTGTTTTACTTTGTTTTTAGACAGGATATCACTATGTAGTCATCGCTATCCTGAAACTCAGTATGTAGACCAGCTGACCTCAGACTCACCAAAAGTTGCCTGTCTGCCACATGAGTGCTTTGATTAAAGGTGTGTAACCCATAACAGGTCATGAAGCTGTTTCCATTTTCTGATACCTCCTTTTATTGAAGCTGTGCTTCTAATGAAAGCAGGGCAACTATTTCAGAGATGTTAAGCAAATACTGCCCCTTCTATTCCCTATTACTGCTGAATTGAGACACTCTAATTAATGGTTACATATACTCTTAGAAAACACTAATATGGGGCTGGAGAGATGGCTCAGAGGTTAAGAGCACTGGCTGTTCTTCCAAAAAATCCTGAGTTCAAATCCCAGCAACTACATGGTGGCTTATAACAATCTAAAATGAGATTTGGTGCTCTCTTCTGGTGAGCAGGTGTATATGCGGTCAGAACACTGTATACATAATAAATAAGTAAATAAATTTTTAAAAAGAAAAAAGAAAACACTAGTACATCAAGTCAAATAGGAAGTAAAATGAAACAAAGATAATTTTACTTTCAAACAGGCTACATAGCATCATATTCATCTGGGTTAAACTCATGTAAGTACTCTGAGGTTTTGATTCAGTATGTCAAAGAAAGAGAATGACTACATTTCTATGTTCCTCTCTCTTTCTGGCAGTTCTAGAAATCAAACACAGGGACTTTCATAGAATACCCAGCTTCATCCCAACTCAATAAAATTTAATTTTTAAAATTTTATTTATTTATTTTGAGATAAGGTCTCACTATGTAACTCTGGCTGTCCTAGAACTCACTATGTAGACCAGGCTGGCCTTAAATTTACAAAGACACATCTGCCTCTACCTCCCAAGTGCTGGGATTAGAGCTATGTGCCACCATGCCCAGTCAATAATTTATGTTTCTAAGGGGGTGATTGGCATTAATCTAATACAGCATGTTGTGAACCACCACAGAAAATTAAAACGCACAGCAGCCCCTACTTATTCATGATTTTGCTGTCTGTGGTTAACTAGATACTAGCTCCCCTGTCCTGAAATTTTTAAATATAAACTTCCATATAAAATTGCATAGCCTTTTGAGCTGCTTCATAGAATCTCACATTGTTCCTCTGCTCTGCCCTGGATGCCAGTCATCCTTTGCCCATCATAGGCTGCATTTGCCACCTACCTGTTAGTCACTTAGCACCTTTCTAACTGAGCAGCTTGCTTGCTGTCATACAGCAAAGCTTGCCAGGCACGGTGGCACAAACCTTTAATGCCAGTACTTGCACTTGGGAAGCAGAAGCAAGTGGATTTCTGTGACTTCAAGGCCATCTTGATTTACATAAAAGAGTTCCAGTTCAGCCATGGCTATATAGTGAGACCCTGACTCAAAACAAAACCAGACAAACAACAACAGTGTTCTCGTGTAGCCCTCATTTTTTTATTTACTTATATTTTATTTTCCAAAATATAAATAAGTAAAACCCCAATCTGTGAAATCTTGAAAAAGGACTTCATGCAAGTTTTGTTGCAACTCAAAATGTTCTGACTGTCGGTATAGCTGGGTTGTACCTACAGTGTTAGGCACCCGCTGGAAATCTTGAATCTCTTGGCTCTGTCCCAGACAGGGTATTAGGTGGTGTACAGGTGGGATTAGGACAAGCTCCGTCTGCCTTACTTTCCTTTATATTTTGATCCCTCGACATACCGGGACACACCATCCCTCTCTCCCCACGCCACAAGGACTGGGGGCAGTCTTACCTGCTGAGGCCAAGTTCTGATAGTTCTCCAGCATCACCTCTCTGTAGAGGTCTCTGTGAGCTTGATCCAATAAAATCCATTCTTCTTGGGTGAAGTCCACAGCCACATCATCAAAAGTTACCGAGACCTAAATTACACACACACATAACACTTGAGTAAAATAACATATGTACCAATGTTCTCTGCAGTTGAACAAGTGAGACCCAGGACCCATACAGAAATCTGACAGCTTTGCTGACTACCCCAGGGCATGGTCCCAACCCCCACCCCATCTACACTCAAAGTGTCGATCGGCTCCAGTCATTCACTACTTGATAACCCTTCTGACAGGTGAACAGACCTTGCTACAACCAGACTAAAAGCCCTTCTCAATTTTTAAAAATCTTCTAAGCACCCTCTATATACTATCTTAACAATGATAAATAAGTACTCCAAGAAAAGAACACTAGTGGGCTCGGGAGATGGCTCAGAGGTTAAGCATGCTGGCTGATTTTCCAGAGGTCCTGAGTTCGATTCCCAGGAACCACAACCGTCTACAATTAGATCTGGTGCCCTCTTCTGGCATGCAGGTGTACATGTAGGCAGAACACTACATAATAAATAAAACTTAAAAAAAAAAGAACACTAGATTTTTGTTATCACCTGTCAGAATAAATGAACTATAATGGACACTATTAATGTGTACTTGGCACCAAGAGTATAAAGATTAATTAGAAATTACTGAAATCCTGGGATGTTTTTCATTAATACCTCAACCATTGCAGAGGCCCCCTTGCTCAGAAATTCAGGTCTTGAGGGAGCTTCTACTTGTTTTAGAAGCTTTGGACATAAGTCTGCCCTAAAGGTGTATTTACAAGGTAGGGGTAAAGCATGTCACCTGTGAGAAACAGTTCTTACATACCTGGTAACAATTTGTTAGGCAATCAGCCACCATCTTTTCTACTTTTATCTTTTCTTCAAGAATAGAGTCTGAGTCCCTACAAAGAGTTCCTGGAAAAGACAGAAGACATGAGAAACCAGAGTTCCTTTAATTCTTACATGCCTTGATGTCATTCTGTCTGCCACAGTCCCCTTTCCTGCTGCTATGATAAAATACTCTGACCAAAGCAACTTAAGGAGAAAGGGTTTATTCTGACTCTTTCTCTTGCTCTGTGCCTGTGTCCTGGCTGCTGTGAGGTAAGTAGCTCTGCTCCACAGTACCTTTCCCACCGTGATGTTCTGCCTCACCACAGGCCCAGAAACAGGGCCAAGTGAACCTGTATTAAAACCTCCGAAACACAGAGCAATAAACATTTTTCCTTATATATAAGATGCTGATGTCAAGTTTTTCTTTGTTTTGAGACAAGGTCTCATGTAGTCTGGGCTGGTCCCAAGCTTGATATGTAGCCAAGGATAAACTTGAATTTCTAATCTTCCTGCCTCTACCTCCCAAGTCATGGAATTACAGTTGTGAACTACTATACTTGGCTTATGTGGTGCTGGATGGAACCAGGGTCTTTGGGCATGCTAGGCAACTGGCTTACCAACTGATCCCAGCCCCAACTCCAGTGCCAGGGGTCTTATTATAGCAACAGAAAGTTAGCAACAAGTATTCACTCGTCTACCAAGTATCCCTGAAGTAAACTAAGCAGGTTGTATGACTGTTCGGGCCTGGATCATAGACATCTTTATTGTTCAGAGGACTTAAGGGATGGTGAAACTCTCTACTTCTCCCAACCAATCATCAAGAAGCAGTAGTTGATTATCACACATGAGCTCACTCTCCACATATGCTGTAAGCAAAAGCTACTAGAGACAGCACAGCTTGTAACAGGGGCGTTACCAACAACACGGCCACTAACTGAAGACCAGTGTGCAAGAGTAACTTAAGCTGGTTCTCTCCTTCCACCATGTGGATTTGGTGGGTTAAACCTAGGTCATCTGGCTTTGGGTGAATCTCTTTACCTGCTGAATCATCTTGCTGGCCCTATATAAACCTATTAAACCCACCAACTCTTCAGAGTACAGAAAAACAGGTCTAGATGCTACAAGTAACTGTTTCACATAGTGGTGAATTTAGATCCAATGCAGGAAGTTGTTGCAAAGTTCTGATCTTCTATCATGTTTTGTTTTCTAAGACTGGAACTAGAGATTCTCCTGCCTCAGTTTTCCATTAAGGAAAAGAATGGGATTAAAGAGAGGTATGTGCAGAAGCCATGCCTGGCTTTGATTTACCTTAACTGTTATTCATGCCTCAATATGAGGAGAAGTCAGCCTAGACCTGTACTGTACAATACAGTAGTGACTTTCACAAGTACTATTGATTAATGGATCACTTCTGTGAAGTCAAGATTTTTCTTCTTTTGAGACAAAGTCTCATGTAGCCCAGTCCAGCTTTGAACTTGCTGTAAGACTGAGAATGTGCAATGACCCCCAGCCCATCATCACACGGCCCAGGCTGGGAGCAAGCCTGAGCTATGCCCCATCCAGATGCCAAATAGGCCTCAGTGAGCAGACCACGCCTGAGACCCCTGCCCGGTGCCACACAGCACAGGGGTACTCCTGAGACAACCCCAGACACATGTGCTACTAAGATGATCAAGCAAGTGGTGGAGAGACAGAAGAGAAGGAGAAACAGAAGGATGTGTGCACCATGAAGAGAAGTGGAACTGGAGACTCAGCCTGTGAAGTCACCTACGGCCATGGTGAGGTCCTGGCCCAAGCTACCACTAACGGCCATGTCTGTGTCTGTGGCCCTGCAGCAGTGATGATCTGTTACTACCAAAGGCCAGGCGGACATCCTCGGTCTGGGCTGCCCTTTGGGGCCATATTGATGTCTAAGGGCTGTGCAGAGCTGGCCCCATCCCTCGTATGAGCCTCTAGGGAGAGCTGGCCCTGAAGGTGTGAGAGCAGGAAAGCCGGCCCACCCCTTGCCAGCTGTGGTATTCAGGAGAGCAGGCCTGTGCAGCTTGCGCAGGAAGCACATATAGTGCAGCTGGACCTGGTTTCGGGAGTTATGGGCAAGCCGGCTCTGAGGGTGTGAGCACGGAAGAGTTGGCCCTGCCACTTGTCTGCAGTGTGGTGGCATGAGTGAGGAGAGATGCCCTCCCCCACCGTTGCCCCTCACCACCTTCGGCAAAAGGGAGCGCTGGCTCCAGGGTCATGAGAGAGGGAGAGCTGCTCCTGCCCCTCACTGGCTGCAGCGCTTGGGAGAGTGGGCACCACAGTAGAGCTGCCCCTGGTTGTGAGGGCTGCTGGTGAGCCAGCCCCGAGGGCGTGAGGGTTGGAGAGTTGGCCCTGCCCCTCACTGGCTGCAGCGCTCAGGAGATCGCCCTGTGGGCATGAAAGTGGGACAGCTGGCTCTGCCCTCTGCTGGCTGCAGCACGGTGTGAGGTGGCCTGGGCAGTGCTGGGGAGCTCACCCTGTTTGCAATCACCAGCAGTGAAGGACGTTCCTTTCCCCCACACACTGTTCAGCAGTTGGTGGTGGTTGATCTTTGCCATCAACGTTGTTTTGATTTGCTTTTTCCTAATTGCTAGGGATGATTAGCATTTTAAGTTTTCTCTGTGTTGTCCTGAAACTTGCTCTGTAGACTAGGCTTGCCCCGGGACTCTGAGATCTGCCTGCTTCTACTTACAAAGGTGTGTGCCACAACTTCCTGGCTCAAGTACGGAGAACTCTCAAAAAGCTAAACGTAAACCTACCATATGACTCAGCTATACCACTCTTTGGCATATGACCAAAGGACTTGACATTCTACTCCACAAATACTTGCTCAGTCGTGCTCATTGCTGCTCTGTTCACAATACCTAGAATCTGAAAACAACCTAAATGTCCTTCAACTGACAAATGGATAATGAAAATGTGGCACATATACCTTATGCAATGGTATTCAGCTGTGAAGAAAATAAAATAAAATCATCAACTTTGCAGATTAATGGATGAAACTAAAAAAAAAAAAATCACAGTGAGTAAGGAATACAAGACCCAGAAAGATGAACCTCACATGTTCTCTCTCATCCGAGGCTTCTCGTTCCAAATCTTCAGATATGAGTATACTACCTGAAATTACTGCAGAAGCCACGAAAGTAGACAGTATCACTGCCAGAGTCAGGAAAGTGGGGTAGTAATAGAGAGAATAGCAGAGTATAAGTGATCTGAAATGGGAAATAGGAAAAATGGGGTTGGAGGGCTTTAATTAGGAAGAGGGAGGGAGAAAATACAGAAGGAGGGTAAAATAACAGTAAGGATGTCTGAAAAAGTTGTTAGAAATCAAACTATTCACTATTTACCTAAAAAATCCTATAATATACATAAATCTGTAATATAAATACACATATGTGGTTAAAATCAAATTTTCTCATTTGGGGTCCCTCCAAGAACAAAAGAACATGTAACAAAAACCCCCCAAACAAGCAGATGTCTTCCTTTTGAGTTGTTGGTTGGGTTGTCCAATGGACTTCTAAAACATAAAGGCTATTGCTATTGCCATTGCTTGCCCCTCAGAGGTAGAAAGAAGTCCCTATTGCTGAGGACTCCATGCATTTGTGTAGAAGTATGTACAGAATTAATAATTAAAAAAAGAGGCACTAATTTGAAAGAGAGCAAGGACAGATATATGGGGGTGTCTGGAGAAAGGAAAAGAAAAGGAGGGATGATGTAATTATAATCTCAAAAGTCAAGAGAAAACTGAAGAAAAAGAAGCAATTGAAGTGTCTTGGAAGTCCCCACCCAAATGCACAATAAAGCAGACATAATAAAAGTGCTTCTTAGAAGTTTAGAAATGAATACTAACATGAAAAACTTGATATAACTAGTATTATGCTACTTTTTCTTTAAAACAAAGTTTATTTAAACAACAAGACTTGAAGGGAAAACTGTCTAGGATCATTTTGTTCAAGAGCAATTTATTCCTACTTAAAGACAGATTGCCCTACATGTAACAGCTATCATATCAAAAAGTTATAAAATTGTCCTTGGTTTTACAATGACAAATGAAAAACATTAAAATTCTGCAACTGAATAAGGCATGCAAGGATTTTACAGTGTTGGGTTCTTACGTTAAAACAACAAGAGCAGAATAACTTGCTGGAATATAAAGATAAGAGCTGAATGAACACAACACTAATGGAGAAAGGGGGAGATTTTCACAGAACCAGCACTTTCCCCAGACCATCTCTATCTGATGCTAACCAAAACAAAACATTGGCCATTTCGTTTAAAAAAAGAAAAGCAATATGCTTGTGTACATACAATGGTTACTTTGTGTACAATAAACAAATAGGGACAGAGAAATGAGAGAAGAGAGAAAACTATACTGTAGTAGTCAGGATGTGGTGGAAGCAAATTGCAGCTTTAAAACTGAGGATGCATTCTTGGTCTATTAACAAGATTCTAGAGTAAAGCAGCAGGCTCCCTTTTCAGTAGACATCTCCTGTCTGCTGGGGCACATCAGTTCTACCTTCGTCCCCCGGTTCCAACTGTGCAGGTGGGTATGTTTCATTGACTGGCTCCCATCAAACTGGAATCTGATCTGCCTTATTGACAAACAACAGGCTTTCTCTGGTTTACTAAGTGGTGTAGGCCTCTTAATCTTAAACTGCACCAGTGAACCATCCTGCCCTCCCCCACCCTTCAAATTCTTATGATCATCACTCTCAGTCTTGACTCCTTTCTTGGGTTTCTCATCGGTCATGCTGAGTGCTGGCGTCTCCTCGTCTGCTGGTTCACAAAAGAGGCACCAGGTCTGCACTGAAGGAGCACACAAGCAGCACCAGGAGCAGCAGCAGAAGAGAACCATGCTGCTTAACCCATCCAACACAATTTACCACGGTCTTTACCTGACCTACAGCACTGAACCTTTGGAAAGTTTCACTGGCCAGTACAAAAATCACTGAGTCCTCAAGTAAAGCAACCAGCAACCAAACATAGGAAGGGGGGTCACACCAGTTGTTTCATTTTGGGACATCATTATGAGGCTAGCATCATGATCCTCGACCTCATTTTCCGAATCGCTGACATTAGTGGCCTCTGCCACCACACGCAGCCTCAGCCAGTTTTCACTATGGTATATATTGACAAAGTTAATGTCATTTTCTCCACTCTAATTTGTAATGAGCAGAAAGCAGTGTGCACTGTCCTGACAAGATGAGCGATATCAATACCTCTTTTACCTGTCTACTCTCCCGCTTTATAACACAACAAAGACCCCAGAGGAGTTGACAGACCATGTAACAGATACAGGTAACCTGCATTGACACTGATTGGAATCAGAACTTTATAAAAACTTTTGTAAGAATATGCAGCTGGACGTGGTGGTGTGTGACTGGGAGGCAAAGGCAGGCAGATCTCTGTGAGTTCCAGGCAATGATTATCTACTTAGCCCATTCTAAGACAGGCTCAAGCAAAGCAAAGCAAAGCAAAATAAGGCTAGGCATGGCAAGACACTGTAATTCCAGCATTAAGGAGACTAAGACAGGAAGATCGTGAACTCAAGACCTCTCTAAGCTACATAAGCTAGGGTCAGATGGAAGGGGAGGAGGTCCTCCCCTATCAGAGGACTTGGAAAGGGAGGAGATGAGGGGGGGATGAAATTGGGAGGGAATGAGGAAGGGGGCTACGGCTGGGATACAATTAATATAAAAAAATAAAAATAAATAAAAATAAATCTTTATTAGAAGGAAGAAGAAAAAACAAAAAAACAAAAGCAAAACAAAAAAAGAAGCCTTATTCAAAAAATAAAACAAACCACCCACATCGCCTACTTCTCCCTCACCCCCCAAATCATGCAAGAATGGGGATGGGCTAGTGACATGGCTGACTTGGATTCAGTTCTCCAGGATTCAAAACAGCAACTTGTCCCCTAACTGCCACATGTCTGTTGTGGCATCTTTGTATACACATGCACACACACACACACGTCTGTAAAAATAGTAAAAAAAAAAAAAATAAGTAAAACGTGGAGATTTAGGGCTGAGATTTTCTAAAGGTTCGGAGGTAGGTCAAGTAGAGACATTCATGTGAAGATTTCATTCAGGTTATTGCTCTCTGTACCAATCAAACTAGGACATAACATTTAACAGGTATTTGAATTTTGACTGCAATATTTTCAAGATTTGAATGTGCTTTAACACACCAACACAGTCACCTACAGGGCCACCAACTGCACTCTAGTGCAGTGTAGGCCAGACAAGTTAAGACAACTATGGTGGAAGAGAGCTTAGCAAGCCAAGGAGCTTGCCACAGAAGTCTAGAGACTTTGGATTCAATCTCCAGAACCCACAAAAGGAGAGAGTCCTGAATGGACTTCAACAGAAATAGCAAAATGGATGACTTTCTTAAAGAATGTGAGACTCTTCAAAACTTACTATAGAGCCAGGCATGATGCTAAGCACCAGAAATCCCAACACCAGGGAGGTAAAGTCTGGAGGAAATTCAGGGTCAGCCTCAATTACATAGCAAGGCTGAGGCCAGCCTGGGCTACATGAGACCAAAGAACAAACAGAGGCCATGGTGAGTAAAAGGCCAAGCCACAAAGCCTGTTTGATTTCCAGCACCCAGTTGGTGGAAAGCAAGAACCAGGGTAGTTCCAGTTTTTTAAAAACTCTATAAGGATGCACAGGCCCAGGAACCTCAGATGAAGAGAGTACAGTATCCTTGTTTTCTAACCAGTAGAAAGCCATAGTCACAGAGTATCTGTACATTTATTTAAAAATATTCATAGCAGGGGTGTGGAGCTCAGTGAACGAGCTGTTTTACTACCAGTAAAGCAAGAGGAGGAGAGGGGAAGAGAGAAAGGAAAGGGAGGGCGTAGAGAAAACACTGCACAGAAAAGGAAAGAAGGAAAAAAAAGAAAGGAAAGACTAAGGAAATAAACATTGAGCAGGGTGTGGTGGTGGTGCATGCCTTTACTCCTAGCAGAGGCAGGCGGTTCTCCATGAGTCGAAGCCAGCCTGATCTACCTATCGAGTTCCCGTCCGGGCAAAATATATGAATAAGCATTCACCCCCAAATAGAAATGTTTACCCCTAGGTACCTAAGAATACTTTTTCTACCCGAATGTCATGTGACAGAATTAAACAGACGCTGCCAAAGACAAAGCCACACTGCGAGGAACGATTCCTTCACAAATCACAGCCCGAGGCGCTCACCCGAAGTCCACAACCGCTGGGTCCAGCGGAGGAGGCGCGGGCTGCAAGGCAATGCCGACGAGCGGCGTTCTGTCCCGGAGGAGGAAACTGGAAGACAGCTTGGAAGGCTTCTGCAGAGGGGCCCGAGCCGATGGAGGCTCAGAGAGCATTCGCCGCGGCCGGACGGAGGCGGGGTGCCCGTGACACCCCGCCCGCCCCAGGCTTCGGGCCTATGGACACAGGCTCTCGGCAGGCTGCAGACACAGCCACGCCTTAAACTGACCCTCCACGGCTCCCGTCACCCCCACCTCAGCGACTCCCTAGGAGCGAGGATGGATCGGAGGTGAAAAAATGCACCCCAACTACAGGACCCAAAAGAAACGGGCCTGTCCTGGCGTCACTTCCGCTTCCTTCCTGGCTTGTAGCCCGGGAGATTCGGATAATCATATGTCTTGGACGAGATAAATTTCTAGCAGATGGGGAAATGGCTCTTGGGCTGCTCTTGTAGAGGACCTAGGTTTAATTCCCAGCACCCACATGGCGGTGCACAGTTGTCCGTAACTCCACTACCCCTAACCTAAGTCTTAAGCCTCTCTCTTTCCCCTTCCCTCCCACCCTCCTTTTTTTCTCCCCCTCACTTTTGCTCCCTCCCTCCCTCTCTCTTGCTCCTCCCTCTCTCCCTCTCTTCTGCTCCCTCCCTCTTGTTCTAACCTTAGCCAAGGCATGGTGCCAATCGGCCTTTAGTTCCAGCATTCAGGAGGCAGAGGCAGAGAGATCTCTGAGTTTGGGGCTAGCCTGCATAGGGAACCTTTTGTGTCAGAAGACCCAAAAATAGCCCAGGAATAGATTCGAACCGCAAATTCCACAAATATGGTAACTGTTTCAGGAAGTTATTACAGTAACAGGACAAAGAAAATCATAAAGCATGTAACTGGCCTCCGGATCTTAGAATAACTGACTCCAGCACCAACAGCCAAAACTAAAACAAAGACCTAACCCATCAAAGCCCATATTTCTGGGACAGCCTCTAAATTATTAACCTTGCCTTTGGCCTTCTGTAGTTCTGCTCCTGGCTAAGCTAACTGTTCTTGTTAACTAAGTAAGTCAACAAGGATATGTTTTTTTGTGCTTAAAAGCTCACCCTGAGAAAGGGTCAGGGTTACACTGGGATCCCAAACACCCAGTGTAGTCGTAGGCCAGCTAATAAAGACTTTTTATTGGCTTAAACTCGTCTCCACGCAGTATTGCTCCTTCCTGGGTGGATGCTACTTCTCCCAGAATGCTCAGTTGTTTCTGAGTGCAGAAAATTAAAGATCTTATTTATTAATTGTACTACCTGTATCCCAATGTAGGTTTGTCTCTTCAACAACTCCTATTGAAATGTAGACTCACTGCTAAAAAAAAATGTTGCATTTCACGGTCTGTTAAAAAAGGGGGGGTTGACAAAAGATATGGTTGACTTAAGTTTTATTAGTGTGTATGTGGATATGTTTGTGTAAATGCATGCCATGTGTCTGCGGTGCCCACTGATGCCAGAAGAAGGCACCAGTATTACCCTGGGGGAAAGTGTTAACCGGCAACTGAGCCTTCTGACATGGGTATTGGAAACCGAATTTGGTTTCCTATTGAAGAGCAATATCTTAACCACTGAGCCATGTCTTGAGCTCCATGACTTCAGAAATTAAAAAGGGAAATGGTAGGAAGCCTAGAGAGATAGTTCAGTGTTGGCTCTGCAAGCATCAGGACCTGAGCTTGGATACCAAACACCCACATAAAAGCCAGGTCTGGCTGCATGATCTAACCCAAGCACCATAAGCTGTCTGGCTGAATCACTGAGTTCCAAGTTCAGTGACACTATGCCTTAGAGAATAAAGTGGAGAAGAAATTGAGGAAGACATCCCAATAATACTTCTGGAATACACACACACCTAAAATAAGCATTTTCTCATGATAGAATTGATTTGAAGTTTTCTTTTCCTTTCCTTTCTTTTAGTCTTGCACCCTTGCTGTACTGGATGGCTTTGAACTTATGGTGATCAGCTTGCCTCTGCTTCCTGAAAGATGTGAGCCACCTGTCCCAGCATATTTATTTTTAATTAAACTTGGCTGAAAATAGCTGGGCATGATGGCACATGACTTTAATCCCAGTACTCCGGAGGCAGAGGCAGAATGATCTCTGAGTTCAAGGCTTCCTGGTCTACATAGTGAGTTCCAGGACAGCCAGGGCTACATAGTGAAACCAAGTCTCGAAAATAAACAAATATAAATGGCTTTGTGGTTAAGGCTCACTGTTAATGTAAAGAACCCCAGTTTGGTTGCACTCACCTATGCTGGGTGGCTTAAAATTACCTGTTCCTCAAGCTCCAGGGGATGTAAGGTTTCTGGCCTCTGCAGGCACCTACAGATGTCCACCTTCTACACATAGTTTTTAAAAATAGGAGCCAGAGGCTGGAGAGATGGCTCAGAGGTTAAGAGCACTGGCTGTTCTTCCGCAATTCCCAGCAACCACATGGTGGCTCACAACTATCTATACTGGGATCCGGTGCCCTCTTCTGGCAGGCAGAATACTGTATAAATAATAAATAAATCTTTAAAAATAGGAGCCTAGAGAAAAGGCTCAGCAAGTACTTCTTGCAGAGGACCTGAATTGGTTCTGAGCCACATAATGGCTCACAACCATCGGTTACTCCACTTTCAGGTGATCCGATGCCTTCTTCTGGTCTCCAAGGACACTGTACACATGTGGTACATAGACATACATGCAGGCAAAAATAAACCCCATACACATAAAAACAAGTTTTCAAATTTAAAATTAAATTGTTAAAGAAATTAGAAATGCAAATATTCTACCCTGGGAACATCTTACACTCTTTGGAGTTCTTTATTACCCTTCCCTTTTCTTTAATAAATATACCTGGGTCCACCTGACAGTTTTTGTTTTGAATGAAACATAACCTCAGAGTCCATGTCAGGAAAAAAAAAAACCCCAGCCACCTGGTCCGATGAATAATTTCTGGAAAGCAGGTCAGGAAACCTGACCCTCAATCTGTCCTGTGCTCCTCGAGATGAAGAAAAGCAGGAAAACTTACAAGACAGGCTAAGCCTTGAAGACTTGGAGCAGCACTGAGACACAGAGGTCCATTTGATAGATTGGAATTTGAGACAGGGTCATGTATATCTTCACACTTACTATATAGCTGAGGACGATCTTGAAACACCTGATCCTTCTGCCACCACCTCCCAAGTGCTAGGACTCTTGTCCTGCACCACCACACCTTTTGCACTGTCCTGGGGATGGAATCCAGGGATAGTGCATGGGGGCACTCTAACCAACTGAGTCCCAGCCCTTGCTCCTGGGCTGGAATTTTAAATTGCTTGAAGAGTTTATCTTTTAGCAAAACTGACCATTTTGAATTTATGAGGGCATAAAAGTCTCATTTTTCCAGAAACCTAGAATTATATGTATTTGGAAAAGTGAAACTTGTGCTGGGGTTCACATTCCAATATTTGTCACTCCAAAGGCAATGAAAAAATGTCTAGCTAGGAGAGACAGCTCAGCAGGTAAAAGGGGCTTGCCATCAAGCCTGATGATCTGAGTTCAATCCCCAGAAACCCAATAGGGAAAGGAGAAATTTAACTTTTGCAAAGTTATCATTTGACCTCCACACCAGTACTATGGTACATGCATGTCCACATACATACATACATACATACAGACATACATACATACATACATACGCACAATAAATATCTACCAGGACCTGGTCACACAACCACCATACTCTGGCCTCAGCAGACATAGAGATATGTGATGTTCTTTGTTGCTTGTTGGGCGCTAGGGTTTTAACACAGGCTCTCATCTATACTAAGTATGCATTCTACTGCTAAGCCATGTCCCCAGCCTACAATATGACTTTGACGACTTTTTTAGCCCCTGCAAGTCAAGAAATCCCCAGCCTTCACTCTGAAATGAGACAATCTTTAGGCAGTGGCTAACAGCTTGTGGTTGTAACTTGGGGACATTTGTTGACCAAGGTTCCCAGAGTCTTACTCTACAGATTGGGCTAGCTTAGAACTTACTATCTCACAGGCTGGACTTAAATTTGAAGCAATCTTCACACAGCCTTCAAGTGCTATGATTAAGGCATCAGCTCGGTTCTGTTTATGCAGTGCTAAGGATGTAACCCAGGGCCTCACACATGCCCGGTAGCACTCTACTGACCCCAGCCTGCAGCTTGTATTTTTTGGGAACACCCTAGCTATCTTCGTGGGGTTTTCATAAGGCCAAGTGTTAGGAACCAAGCGCCCCAACCCAGCCCACCTTCAGTGACTCAGTACCAGGAGCCCTGTCATCACCAGCAGCCAAATTTGACACACGGCCCCTTTAAGAACCCACCATCACTGCCCGCATGGTTCTCACTCGGTTTCTGTCTCCCTCTTTCTCCCCTACCTTGGCTCAGAGGCAACCTTTGTATTACTCCCCACCCCCACCCCGTACCCTTAAAATCTATTTATTGAGATCTGTTTTGTGGTGCAATCTCTGCAGCATTCCTTGGCCCCAATCCACCAAGGCACTCTTCCTATCACAGCAAAACCCTAAACAAAAAGTGTAAGTAGCAACTGAGTGTGGAGGATCAGGGTCTTTGAAAGACTCTATTCCCCATTCTGGTACGTAACCAGCAATTGTAGTTGTAAGGTATATGGCAAGAGGCTGAGCAGGGCTGGCGCTGGAGATGTGGCCCAGTTGGTAGACTACTTGGCTAGCATGCGCTAGGCCCTGGCCTCTATCCCTAGCACTTCATAAAACCAGGTATGGTGGTGCATGTCTATAATCCCAGCTTTCGGGAGATGGAGGCAGGAGAAGCCTGAGTACAAGGTCATCCTTGGCCACACAATTTGAAGTCAACTTGGAATACATGAGACTGTCTCAAAAGAGGGTGCTGTTTCTTCCATCAAGAGCACGTGAGTAGATGAGAGGCAGAACGGTGGCCCCAAGACTCCAGGAAGCCACTACCATGAGACTACTGAAGCCACTATCATGAGGCCACTGAAGCCATTACCATGATGGAGTCTCTGAATGTGAGTACACGTTGTGTGTGATCCTACATGTGAAGATCAGAGAGTTGGGGCTGGAGAGATGGCTCAGAGGTTAAAAGCACTTGCTGCCCTTCCAAAGGTCCTGAGTTCAATTCCCAGAAACCACATGGTGGCTCACAACCATCTATAATGAGATCTGGTGACCTCTTCTGGCCTGCATGCATATATGCAGGTAGGATACTGTATTCACAATAAATAAATCTTTAAAAGATAAAACAAAAGATCAGAGAATCATCTGAAGGAGTAGGTTCAAACCTTCCACCATGTGGGCCCCAGGAAATGATGGGGCTGAGCCATCCCATTATCCCTGCACATATATGACTTTACTAAGTGTCCAACACTTTAGGAGAGGGTGTCATCAATGCATTAGAATACTGTCAAGATTCTGTCTGTAAGATTATCTGTAACAGGATTCAAGTTGAGATATTCACAGTGGTTTGGAAAAGGTATGTGTTTCTCTTGAGATGAAGGCAAACTTCAGCTGAGAAGTTGAGAAAGACACAGAATCCTCTATCCAAATCTTCAACAAAAGAATAACAGAGCTGTGCATTTCATATTTAATTTTTTTTGTGCAGAGTTTCATATCACTTGAGTGTAGACCTAGAAGTGGACTTGTTGGATCATATGGTAACCAAACATTAAGAACAGGATTTCTCTGTGTAGCCCTGGCTGTCCTGAAACCCACTCTGTAGACCAGGCTGGCATCAACTCACAGAGCTCCACCTGCCTCTGCTTCTGGACTTGTTGGGATTAAAGCCATGGGCCACCATGCCTAGTTATTTATTTTTAAATTTATTACATCTATATATTGGGGCGGAGCTTGTAGAGGACAACTTTTAGGAGTTAATTCTCTACTTTCATCTCCCTGCCTCTTCCTCCCAAGTGCTGGAATCATATGTGTATACCTCCATCCTCAGCCTACATTTATCTTTAACTTACTATCATGTCAGGACATCCATGCCTAGGACACGTTAGGGGCTTATTTTGGGGGGGAGGCATTGGGTGTTGAGACAGGGTTTCTTTGTGTAGAACCTGTTTATTCTGGAACTGTTCTGTACACCAAGCTGGCCTCACATTCAGAGATCTGCCTGCCTCTGCCTCGTAAGTGCTGGGATTAAAGGCCTGTGCCCCCACTACTGGGCGACGGTATTCCTTCTCATGCTACGAGCCAGTCTTTCTCACCTTAACTTGGTTCTTTCAAGCTGTGTGTCAGAGCAAGGAGAAAACGAGTACACTCAACGTTCTGTACTCAATGTGAATAACAAACCCTTCTCAAGTTCTTCCTTCTCTTACCGTTATGTTCAAACAACAAAACGGCCAGTATCCATTTGAAATGATTTCTCTCCACCGACTGCTACCCCAAGGTGGCAGTATTGTGTCTGTTTTGATGGTCACTGTTTTCCTACTTCTGACCAACTCTGTGGACTGTCAGATGCCCTCGGAATCACCACACTGAAGCAAGTACGGTAGTGTACGCATTTAATCCCAGCACTCGCTAAGGTTGAGAGTGGAGGGTCATGACTAGCCTGGGCTACAAAGCAATAATAACAGTAACAACATACAAGGAAAAAAAGGGTGGCCCGACTCCCTGAAATGATCTTTCTACACAGTGCTAACCACCAGGTTCCTGCAGCCGCAAGACCAACGGCGGGACTTCAACGTATGTTGACAGGTTAATTTTTTTCTTATGGAAAAAAAAATCAGAAAGGTTCTTTAGGGGCTTCTGAAGAGAGAAAGAGACGAAGACAGGCCCGAGGCAGGTCGTCATCCTAGCACATCGACAGTTGGGCCAGGATAGGGCTGCGAAACTAGACTACACTGTGAGACATCGTCTCAAAGATGTTTAAAAACAAAACAAAACAACAACAGAAAAACCAAAATACCCCGGGGACAGGCGCGGGGTACGCTGGCTCCCCGGCCTGCACCCACACCCGAACCCTAAAATCGCTCCAGCAAAGGACCAACCCCGAGCCAACACCAATCTGTTCTTTCACAAAAGAGGATGGCAGCGGAAGGGAAGACGGCGCTGTGGGTCACTTCCGGGGCAGCCTCCGGCGGGGCGCGCGAGCTCTGGTCCAGCGGCCGGGCCAGCACAAAGCGCCGAGGACTGCGGAGCACACACCCACCCAGCACAATCGGAGCCAGACGGCGGGGCGGGGCCTCCTTCCTGGGGGCGGGGCCTCCAATACAGGGACGCGTCTCCACCCCGGGGGCGGGACCTCGCCCTCAAGGGCTGGGCTACATACTCGTGGGGCGAGGCCGCAGCCACTGACCCAGACTCTATGCCGAGGCCCGGGCAAGGAACACCCACAGCCCCGGTGGAGGATGAGAATCCTACCCTGGGGCGGGTCCACTACCAGGAGGGAAGCCTACCCCCCCAAGTTCTGGAGGTGGAGCTCAGGGCGGGTGGGTTGTGTACACAGCAGGACAGACCTGAAGAGCAGGGTTTCACGTAGGGACTTGCCCCACCGGATGTTCAGGGAAGCCTTGCCGCGTGCTGCTGTCTAGCTGTTCACCAGTGGAGCAGCCCAGTCTACACAGACTGGTCTGGAGTCACGTAATGGGAATTCCAGTGCTACATGAACAAAGGCACAGAAGCTGAGAACAGCCAGGCCAACTGAACAGGACTGACCTCTGCTGTAATCCTGCTGTCTAGGGTGTGGCTCTTTGGTTGAGGCTCTGTGTACTATGTGTGAAGTCCTGGATTCTAACCACAGCACAGCAAGGGAGAAGAAAACCAAACAACAACAACAAATTTCAAAACAAACATAAAGAAAACTTTAAAAAGCCCTAGGACTTAATGTGATGAAGGGTGCCACTGAGAAATCTATTCCTTGCTTGTTGTGTCTTTCTCTTTTTCTTTCTCTGATGGTTATGGGGACCAAACCTAGGGCTACCTTGGACCTGAGATCTTGCAGGGGTCAGTTCTCTCCTTTCACCATGTAGGCCCCAGGAACTGAGGGCTTAGCAGCAGAGACATCTTGCTGACCACCCTTGTGGGTGTTTTTGTTTTTTTAGAAACAGGGTTTCTCTGCGTAGCCTTGGCTGTCCTAGACTCGCTTTGTAGACCAGGTGTCGTCATTTTTATTTATTTGGCCTGCCTTCCTGATCTGGTGGGAAGGCATCTAGCCCGTTAGTACCAAGATGGAAGGGTATCCCGGAAACCCACAGCTCAGAGTCACACATCACTAATCTGATTCACACGCTATGAGGACTGGGAAGATATCCCAGCTCTGTGGTGGAACAGTCTCAATGGCATCCTGAGACACGGGAACCCAGGAACCTCAAATCTCTGAGGGGGGCCTCCTCAACAGACACATTGCAGTTCCCAAGGGATGGTTGCCCCAACCCTGATGAGCTGAGGAGCCAAGGAGCCTGAGCTACGCTCCTTCTCCTGGGGAGGGTTGCTGAGGAACTGAGGAGCCTGAGTTCCGCGCCTTCTTTTCTTCTCTTTTCTTCTTCCTCTGATGTGATGAGTGAGTCAGAGCAGGCAGTAAATCTCTTGAACGAGATTTATTGAAGAGACAAATCCAACAACCGTTTCCTTTGTTCTTAGAAGGCGTCAGGATGCTGGGGCAAACACAGCGTTTATATAGGAATTCTTGGGGGGGGGCGGAGCTTTCTGGAGCAGAGATTTCCAGAGTGTGGATTGGTGGGATTTCAAGTCCTGAGCTGCGGGAAGCTCAGGGATTGGTGAGCTTTCCTGCTCAGGGATTGGTTGGTTTTTCTGCTCAGGGATTGGTGGATTTTTGTGGGGACGCTCAGGGATTGGTGGTCTTTCGTCCAGTCTTTTCACCTCAAATTTGCATAGTCTGGGTTGAGTGCTGCTGAGGGGTGGAGCTGACAGTTACGGAGGTGGGGTGTGGGGGAGACTGGGCTGCTGGAGCTTCCTCAGGCAGAGGTCTGGCCACTTTCCTGCCCTGCGGGGTTATAAAGTATCCGAAGTGTCCAAAATGTGCACAGCGTTCACTGTGAAGGCGGTAGGCTGAAGCAGGAAAGGTGGCTATCCCCCGGCGGTAGGCGTTCTGAGGCAGGAAAGGTGTCGGGTTGCTGTAGGCTGAGGCAGGGAGGGTCACCATGGACAGCTCCCACGGCCCCGGGTTGTCCCCTCCACAGCCCAAGGGCAGGAAGGAGGCGGTTTGTGAGGCATCGAGCTTGGGGTGGCCTGTTGCCTAAGCTTGGGGTGGGTTGGTACTGCCCAGGCTTGGAATTGCCTCAGCCTGGGCATCTGCTGCAGTGGGCTTAGGGTGGCGGATTACCTCGGCTCCAGCCATACACCAGGCTGAACCTCACAGAGATCCACCTGCCGCTGCCTCCCCGAGCGCTGGGATCACAGGTGTGCACCGCCACTGCGCAGCTATTCTTTTTAACTATTTTTGAAAAACGATTGTTTTTTTTTCGTTTATCCCAAATTTGAGTATGTATACAGTCTTATGGTTGCCTAAAATGCTAGTGCTTGGAGGCAGAAGTAGCAGGATCAGAAATTCAAGATCCTCCGCTAAGTAGCGGTTTTGAGACCAAGCTGGGCTTCATGAGACCATCTGACAAGAAGAGAGATCAACTAAGATGTAACAGAGTGATACTTGCCTAGTATGTGCAATAGAGTGACCTAAGACTCTGTCCCAAAACATGAAAGAGAGCTAATAAGAGGAAGACATTACCTATAGAAGCTTGACTTGAAAATGCTCTTGTGGAAAAAGTCCAAATTTTCTTCAGAAAAAAATGGAAAAATTAAATTGCGCTACCCTGGTTGAACGAAATGCTTTTGAAAGCAATGGCTTGCAGAGTGTAGTAGCTTCGTATGGTTACCACAAACAGTTTAAAACAACATCAGCTGAGCTGGAGGTGTGGTTCAGGGTTAGAGCAGACTAAAATCTGAAGTTGGCCAGGTCACTTCCTTCCTTCTCATTCTCATCATCCCCTTCTCCTCTTTCCCAGTCTTTTTCCTTCCTTCCATTTCTTCTTTCCTGTCTTCCTTCCTTCCCTTCCGTCCTCTGTCTCATTTTCTTTTCTGTGCTATGGATCTAACATTTGCCTCCTGCATGCTAGGCAAGTGCCCTGGGACTAATATGCACCCCCATATCACTGGCTGGCTCAAAGAACTCAAAGATCTGCCTGCCTCTGTCTCCCAAGCACTGGGATCAAAGGTGTGCGCCACCATGGCCCACCTATAATCTCTTCTTGAGGCTTAAACAGCGAAGAATGTCCCCCCTAGTAGCCCTTGGTGTGTTAGAAAAGTGTATTTTCCAGCTGGAGAGATGCCTCAGTGGTTAAGAGGACTTACTCCTCTTGTAGACCACCCAGGTTTGATTCCCAGTACCCACATGGTGGTGTCCAACTGCCTGTAACTCCAGTTCCAGGGGATCCGACATCCTCTTCTGCCTTCCAGTGGCAGCAGACATGCAGACAGTGCACACACACGCAGGGAAAACATACCACATACAATAAAAAAATTGTTTTAAGGAGTCACAGTTCCCAGGGATCGCAGAGGGCTAGCTCCTGGAGGTTTGGGTCTTTTCTGGACTGCCTCCATACACGCACCCTGCCCTTTTCCTCAGTGACAAACCAATCCCAAACCTCTGCAGCTGAAAAAGGAGGGACTCAGCAGTTGGGCTCACCCAGGACCCTTGGGAAGCCAGCGTGGCGTTGTCACTAGCGGGTACTGGGTCTCTCCACTGTGGGGAAGGGTGATGACAGAGATGAGGCACAGGTGAAGAGGGCCTTGAAGGACTTGCTCAGACAGCATGGGTCTGCATTCCCACCCAGGTGTAGAAGTTCTGAGAGTTCAGAGTCCAGTCACAAAGGCAATGCTGGGTGAAAAGTAGGAGCAGAGGCTGAGAGCTGAGCACAGCCGAGCACTTCCACCAGCTAGTCCTCCTCCTGGGAGCGGCTTAGGGAGCACCAAGACTGGGTTTATATCCCACTTCCAAGCTTTGACCTTCTAGTGTAGCTGAATCCTGGAAGCACATGTCCCACTGACCACAAACGCTGAGTGGCCTGACTTTGGGTATTGTGGAAGAAAAAGTAGTAGAGTAGCCCAAGGGTTTTAAAAACAAACATAAAACCAAACCGTTAAAACTCAGTGACTGAGCCAGGCGCAGTGGTGCAAGCCTGTAACCTCAGGGAGGCAGAGGCAGGTGGATCTCTGTGAGTTTGAGGCTAGGCTGGTCTACAAAGTGAGTCCAGGACAGCCAAGGCTACATAAAGAAACCCTGTCTCAAAAAACCAAACCAAACCAAAACAAAACAAAAAACTTACTTCACTTGCTCCGTGCTTGCCATCAAACTTGACCGTCTGAGTTAGATCCCCTGCACGGAGGAGGAAGAGAACCAACCTCTCAGTTTCCCTCTGACTGTCACACATGCCCCCTTCATAAGAAAATAAATAAATTTAACCAGCCCTAGTGACAGGATAAGGTCCAGAGAGGGAGCTGTTTGTTGGGTATACACCGCAGGGAAAGTCTTCTTTGCCAGACTCGCTTTGTTTCCTTTGCATGCTTTATAAACTTTGTATACTTTGCAGGAAAGTGTCCCCGCCCCTGCTGAGGAGCTTCAGCAGCCGGGCCTGGCTGCTTCAAGCTTTGCTACATCTTTCCCTGAGTACCCCCTTTCCAGTCCTTCAGCTCCCCTGGGTGCCACACCCTGTGGTCCCTGAAAGGGGTGCTCGGATATTCAGGCTGTGCTGCTGGCCTCTCTACACCTCTGGGACCAGAGATCAGCGTCCTGGAGAAACTGAGAAGCTGAGAAAGCAGCAGCGCCTGAGGCCTCGGTTCTGGCCGCCGCTGAGGGAGAACTCAGGCGGAGGTAGGCGTGTTTAACTGGAGCTAGTCTGTGAGCTTTGACGCCGCCATCTTTGTGGCAACAATGTGTAAACTAGCCCTTCCTCTGAGGCCCGGAGCTTTGCGTGGTCTGGCACTGCCAGCCAGAGACCAGAACTAGAAATCTGACCCCTTATTATAAATGCATAGTTTAGTTAAGGAAAGTTGTTTAGAGTTCCTGTGTAAACCCCTTAGGGCATGAGTTAATAGGCCCCTCCCCCACACCTCTCTGTCAAACTGGCAGTTCCAGCTTCTGTCACTACTACCAACCCCAGCCCCTCAGTGGGACCCCTCTCAGATTTATGCTAATTTTAAGTGAAAAGGCTGAACAAAAAACCCACCAATCCCTAAGCTTCCCCCAAAGTTCAAGACTTGAAATCCCACCAATCCTCACTCTGGAAATCTCTGCCCTAGAAAGCTCCCCCCTCAAAACAAACAACAAACTCTAGGTAAAGGCTGTATTTGCTGGGTTCTCTAAGGCTTCCTCCTGGGAACAGCGGTAGCCATTACTGGAGTTGTTCCTCCTCTCCTGGATTCGTCCCTCCAATAAATCTCTTTTATTGCATGGTGTGACTCTCTCATCAGAAGACACAATGAAGAAAAAGAGAAGAGAGAAGTGAAGAAAGAAGAAGCGAAAGAGTGGTTGGAGTAAACCCTCACCCGGGAGCTACGGCGGCTGGAAAAGGAGTGGGCTCACGCTTCTGAGCTCCTCAGTTTCCGGGGGTTGGGATAACGCTCCTTGAGAACTTCATTGCCTGGAGAAGTCATGGAGCTCAGGTTCCTAAGCTTCTCAGCTCAGCTCTTCTGCAACGTCTCTGCTGAGGAGGCCTCCTCCCAGAGCTGTGCTGTTCTGGGCTCCTGTGGCTCAGGATACCCTTCCCATCCCATCAGGAAGGCCAACACTGTTAGCACCATGTGTTGCCAGGATGACCGCTAGACAAGGACCCTCTAAAGCTGGGGTGCTTGTTTGTTAAGAACATTTGTACTCTTGGGGGAAAGGCAGCCTCACAATGAGGAAAAGAGGTCGGGAGAACTTTTGGCCAGGCCAGAGAGCCTCATTTTTGGAATCATGATCTGTTTTGTTGGGTTTATGGTTTCATTTGTTTTTGAGACCTGGAACTCACTATGTAGAACAGACTGGTCTCAAATTCACAAAGATCTGGCTGCCTCTGCGTCCCCTCGTGCTGGGATTAAAGATGTCTGTCTACTTTATGTGTATGAATGTTGTGCCTGAATGTATGTATGTGCACCACGTGTGTGCATGTGCCTGGTGCCTGTGGAGGTCAGAAAGGGGCATCAAATCCTCTGGGGCTGGAATGAGAGATAGCTGCGAGCTGCCATGCCGGCACTGGGAGTCAAACTCAGGTCTTCTGCGAGGCCCACAGGTGCTCTTGACTGTTGAGCCAACTCTCCAGTCCCCTGGATATCATCTTAGTGGAGGACACTGTCAGCCTATCAGACTCTGGTCCAGATCCAGGATTGCTCAGCACAGCTAGGATTCTGAACCTTCGAGGCTGGCGGCTGCTCCCTCGGATGAGCTTTCTGGCTTGATTTCTAGGAACTGGGTCAGTGAATTTGTCCATATTCACATGATTACAAGGAAGCTACCCATCCCACCTGTACTCAGAGGGATGGCCTTAGACAAAGACATAGCATGTGGCAGGAGTCATGACTACTACACAGGTGCATGCAATAACATAGATGAATCATGTAAGCATGTTGCATAAGAAGTCAGGTGTAAAAAACTGAGTCTTTACTATGATTATTTTGAGGTGGGGTCTTACTGTGTTGTCTAGGACAGTTTCAAAGGGACCACCTGCCTAAGCTTCCTGAGTAGCAGGGACCACAGGTGAGTGTCACCATGCCCAGATTATCAGATTATACTTCCTTTTTTGTGTTTCTTCACTCTCTCTCTCTTTTTCCAAGATAGGGTTTCTCTATGTAGCACTGGCTGTCCTGGAACTGAAGCTGTAGATCAGGCAGGCCTTGAACTCACAGAAATCCACCTGCCTCTGCTTCCCAAGTGCTGGGATCAAAGACATAAGCCACCACTGCCCAGCTTGTGTTCATTTTTAAGACTAGGGTAAGGGCTGTTGAGAAGACTCAGCAGGAAAGGTGCTTGCCACTTAGTCTGAAGGTCCGAGTTTGAGGCCCAGGACCCACAGAATGGAAGCAGAGGCGTGACTCCCCTCTAGGTGTGCTTTGATCTCCACATACAAGCTGTGGCATATATTCACATTCACACACGTGCATACACATAACTAAACAACATAACAGCTTCTTTTCCGTGGACTTCTGAGGCCCACTTACAGTTCACAGGTTCATTAGTTCACACATCACAGTACTAACTCCATGAGAAACAGGCTCGGATGTAACACCCAGGGAGCAAAAGCCCTGTGGGGGCCCCAGCCCCAGCAAGGTTAGGCCTGCCTGCAGTAGGCAGCCCCACCAGGAGGCGAAGAGGGATGGCCAGGACAGCAAGCTTGAGTTATTGCAAGCAATGACTAAGGGAGGAGGCCATGCCAGCGAGCGTCAAACCCTCCTCTCCCACAGTGATGTGTCTGCTTCCCCTCTTCCAGTGCCTCGGCGTTGGCTATCTGATATGCTGCAGCGGCGGATAGCACTGGCAGCCCGGGATCATGGACCAAGGATACTGAAAATAATGACTGTGATGCTGTGGTCCATAATAGACGTGGTCAGTGCCTGGGGGCGCTTCCTTGGTGGCTAGCTCAAGGAGGCTGGAACGTGGGCTGCACAGGACTGTGGTCCATGCAGCCTGCTGTTCAGATAATTATTATTTTTTTTAATAAACTAGAAAAAAATGGTTCCAGGGAGCTGGAGAGATGGCTCAGCAGTTAAGAGCACTTTTGCTCTTCCAAAGGACCTGAGTTCATTTCCCAGCATCTACATCGGATGGCCCACAATTGCCTGTAACTCCAGCTCTCGGGCTCTGATGCCTCTTGCCTCTAAGGACATTGAACTCAGTGCATATACCCCTCATACACATACACGTAATTTTTTAAAATTCTAAAAATAAAATCGTCCTCCCTGAGTATGGGTTAGGTGGCTTTTAAAAAAAGAACCGTTTCAGTCTGGAAAAAACAGTAAAATTTTCCCTGTCTGTTTTAAGGAAAGCTCTCACAGAAGGCATAGGTCAGCTATTTGGGGGAAGTTACAAAGCAAACAGGAGAAAGGCCAGATTTTAAAGCAATGCCCAGGAAAAAAAAATTAGTTAAAAGAGTGAAAACTGCTGAGAGAAGATGACTCAGTGGGTAAAGAGCTTGCAGCATGGGGGGAGGGGAGGAAGGACCTGAGTTGGGTCCCCAGAACCCACGTAAAACAGGATACAGGATACGGGGCCTGTCCTCTCAGGGTTACCGTGAAGGTAGAGGTGGAGACAGAAGACTCCAGAAGCCTGCTGCCTGGAAGTCTGGATTGGAAAACAATAAAACCCTTTCTCAAAGTGAAAAAAACGACCTGAGGTTTTCCTCTGACCTCCATGGTGCATGCAAAGCTACACTTTTACATAAGAACACACACATACACACCAGCACACATATATGCATGCTGAAAGGAAAAATATCGGCCCAGGACCTCCAAGACCAAGATCTCAGTCCAAATTCTCAGCACAAAAGAGATTCATTTGTCTCAGAGGGACAGAGGTCAGGAATAAGGGACAAAGGAGATAGAGGAAGGAGACTGCTGAAGGTAACAGGAGAGGGGAGAAAAGGGGCAAGGTAGAGAGATAAGGGGTATTTGTCCTAGAGGGAAAAAGGAACAAAGGACTGCCAAGAAGAGACTGGCCCATAGGCAAATGGTGGTTTATAAAGGTTAAAGGGGAAACCCCTTGTTAGGATGAGGTGTTTAATTTTAATTGGGCATGTTAATTAGGTGAGCCGAAGGGGGCTTTTGATTGCTGGGCTTCAATACTTTGGTAGCTGGACCTTGGTAGTCAGCCTCAGGAGGAGAAAGTGGCCAAATAAGGGAACAGATCTTGGTGGCTAGCTTTAGGAATGTAATCTAACAGTTTTTTAGCAAGACAGAGAGAATGGGGGAAGGGCAAGGCCTGCCAGAGCCCAGAGCTGTGCTCTCCATGCTCAAGCTGGCCAGAGATCCTTCACATGCTCAAGAATAATAGTAATAATAATGATAATGATAAGTGAGCAGAATGGTTCTTACTTATAATCTTACTCTTCAGGTTGCCAAGGCAAGAGGATTGACATGAGTTTCAGGCCAGTCTGGGCTACAGAATCAGACCTTGTGCCAAAAAACAAAAAGTCAAGAATAAAAGATGGTTCCGTAGTTAGGAACACTGGTTGCTATACAAGAGGACCCAAATTTGATTTCCAGCACCCACATGGTGGTTTACAACTATCTGTAATTCCAGTTCCAGAGAATTCAATGGCTTTTTCTGGTCTCCTTGGGTACCAAGACAAACAGATGACACAGACATATATGCATACAAAACACCCATACACATAAAGTAATAATAAAAACAGGGGGGTATGGTGGCACACAACATTAATCTCAGCAGTCAGGAGGCAGAAGCAGTCAGAGCTCTCTGAGTTCAAAGCCACCCTGGTCTACATAGTGTGTTTCATGGTAACATAGTGAAAACCTGTCTCAAAAAACAAAGACAAAAGCAAGATTTAAACCCACAACAATAAAAATAATAAAAGGCAGTCAAACATAGTGATGCACACTTATAATCTCAACACTCAGGAGACAGATAGACTAGAACTGTTCTTGAGGCCATCCTATATTTCAGAGTGATACCCTGTCTCTGTGTGTGTGTGTTTGCGTGTCTGAAAGGGACTACTTATTTGAAGCTACCATCTAGAGGCTCCAGGCCCTGATCTCTGCATCTATCCTATTGGTCCATCGTCAGAATTGTTATCCATTATCAAACGGATCAAACACGCCTATCTCAACTCTGAGACAGAGACAGAAACTAAGAACTGTGGCCACCAAAAGCCAAAAGAAAGTAAAACCCAAACTTTTTTTTTTCCTTTGTGGTTTTTTTGAGACAGAGTTTCTCTGTGTGGCTCTGGCTGCCTTGGAACTTGTTCTGTAGACCAGGTTGGCCTCAAACTCAGAGATCCACTTGCCTCTGCCTCCCACATGCTGGGATTAATGGTGTGCGCCCCTACTGCCTGGCTATTAACATTTTTAAAAATTTATTTAAGGTTTATTTTTCATGTATGTGTGTTTGGCCTGTATGTATGTCTGTGTACCATGTGGGTGCTTGGTGTCCTAGGAGGTCAGAAGAAGGCATCAAATCCTCTGAAACTAGAGTTACAAATGGTTGTCAGCTGTCATGTGGGAGCTGGGAACGGAACCCAAGTCCTTAGGAAGTGCAGCCAATGCCCTTAACCCCTGAACCATCTCTCTAACCCCCTTCTATTGAGCAAGTATTAAATCTATCAAATACAATGCTATCCACAGCTTATTGATTTTAAAACGGACCACCAGATAGTCATAAAGCTAAATAAATGATAGATTCAGGGAGCTAGGGAGATGGCTAAGTGGTCATAAAGCACGTGCTGTCCAATCATGATGACCTGAGTTCAAGTCTCCAACCCCATGTAAAAGCCAGACGTGGTGACATGTGTCTATACCTCCAGCCCTGGGGGGGGGGGTAGAGACAAGTGGATCCTTGGGACTCACTGGTCAGCCAAACAAAAGAACAAAACAAAAACCCAACAATTTACCTAACCTGTGATTGAGATAAAAATAAATAAATTAAAAAAAAAGAAACAAAAAACCCCAACAATGTAGGGAGCAACAGAGGAAGACTCCGGAATCAACTCCTGGCCTTCACGTGCACATGAATATGTAAGCACACACATATGTACTACAGCACCTGTCTTGGTTTGAGTTTTATTGCTGTGAAGAGACACCACGACCAAGGCAGCTCTTATAAAGCATTACATTGGGGCCGGCTTACAGTTTCAGGGGTTTTGTCCGTTATCATCACGGTGGGAAGCAGGGCAGCATGCAGGCAGACAGGATGTTGGAGGAGCTGAGAGTTCTACATCTTGATCCACGGGCAGCAGCAGGAGACTGTGTCACACTGGCCAGACTTAAGCCTATAGGAGACCTCAAATCCCACCTCTGCACTGACACACTTCCTTCAGTGGAGCCACACCTACTCCAACAAGACCACACCTTCTAGCAGTGCCACTCCCTACGAGGCAAGAATCAAACACCCGTGTCTATGGGGGCCATTCCTATTTAAACCACCACAGTGCCCATGATGTATGTGTATTTATAATATCTTATATTATGGTATAAAGTATGTGCAGATACAGCACATAACTAAACTTTTGACAATTTCCATAATTTCATCCCATTGGTTTTCTAATATTTATCTACTAAATTTATCTACTAGAGAATTTACACATTAAAAACATAGTAAAAGGTCACTTGTTGGCTTTTATATTTTTACAACATAAATTCCAATTAATGGTAACGACTGGAAAATACACCAGTTGACAAAAAACAAAAACAGAAACAGGTAATGCTGGAGCTAAAACTATAGGCATTCCACACCCCACTACCCTCCCACCCCCTTTTCAGACAGTCTCATGTAGCCCAGGATGACCCTTAAATCCTGCTTCTCCTCTCTCTACTTCCCGGGTGCTAGGATTACAGGTGTGATCAACCTTGCCCAGTATATTTGGTTCCAGGATGTAATCCAGGACCTTGAACGTGCTACACAAGCATTCCAAATGAGCCACACCCTGGCCCCGGATGAGGAGTTGGAAACATCCATGTCTCCATACGAACAGATATAACATTAAACCAACAACATCCTCTTCCAAGGAGTCCGATTTAACACACTCACCGGGAACACACAAGTGTGAGAAGGGAACTGCAGACCCAGGCTGCAAAGGGATAAGTTTATTTTACAACCTTAGGAAGTTGGGTGGCAGCACAGAGAAAAGGCAAAAATGGCTGAGTGCCAATTTTGCACAAAACATGGTTTTTGTTGTTACTAATCCCATTTCCCTCCCTGCCCCCTGAATTCCTTATTAGCTGAATTCTTTCCAGACTAGCAATCCTACTGGTTCTGGCCTTATCTAATGAATACCCTGGGGCTCAAGAGTCTCTCCTTTTCTTATATACAGGCTCTGTCAGGTAGCAGACTGTAATTTTTCAACCTTAGAATGGTCTGAGACCAGAAGACTCACTCCAGCTGCCAGCTAAGGAAACAGGGGTCTCCTGCTTCTCATGGTTCTCCACTGGATTCTAAACATACCTCATATTGAAAATGGATCAGAAGGATTTATTTCTAACCCCTTAAAATTTAGCTACAAGTTAAAAATCATTCCCATTAGTGACTTTAAAAAGAACTAAACAGCAGAGCTGGGGGATGACTCAGCAGTTAAAAGCCCATCCTGCTTTTGCAAAGGACTTGAATTCAGTTCCCAGAACCCACATTAGGCAGCTCACAACTGCTAGTAACTACAGCTCCAGGGGATCCGATACCCTCTTCTGGCCTCCATGGCAACCCAAACACACATGCACACACAGAACACACATAGGTTCTCTCTCATGCACACACACATCCCCCCTACAAACAAACAACAGCAAAGCCAAGCTAGGTGTGGGAACATTCCTGCATCCCAGTACTTGGCAGACAGAGGCAGATAGATCTCTGTGAGTGTCCAGGGTATCCAATGCCTCTGGCCTGTATGGGCACTTGCACTTCCATGCATGCCAGATACATACAATATATAATTTAAAAATAATAAATAAACAAACATACTTTAAAAACAAATAATAAAACAAATCTAACAACAAACCAAACAAATGGAGCCAAGAGACTAGAGAGAGGGCTCAGAGGTTAAGAGTACCGTTGCTCTTCCGAGGACCTGGGTTCAATTCCCAACACCTACACGGTGGCTCACAGACAGTCTGTAACTCCTGTTCCAGGGTACCCATCAACCTCATACAGACATACCTGCAAGCAAAACATCAATGTGTCTAAATTAAAAAGAAATAAAAGTTAAAAATAATAAATGGAGCCAAATCTGGTCTGCTGGAAAAGAAATCTTTCTTAACTCCTTGACATGACCTGACCCTCTTGTTGGAGGAGGTCATGGCTAACCCAGACTCCTTTTCTGCTGGAAATCCCTTTGGAGGCCAGGTAGGAAAACAGTATAAGAGTTTGTTGATTGTGCAAATAGAATTAGTTGGGATGTTCCTGACGAAGGACCCAGAAGCAGCACACTGGGCCAGGTCTGTGGCAAGTGTCTTAGGGCCTAATTACCCAGGCTAACCAATAGGGTAGCCTTCCTGTTCCTGTTTATTAGAACCTGTTAGACCATCACCTAAAGAACTCTGGGGGCACCAAAACTTTGGGAATCTCTTATCTTACAGATACTCATACTATAAACTGAAATAATGTGTTACTATATAGACCAAAGCACAGGAGACGCCTTACTCTTTTTAGAATTACAGACATTTCTCTTAGTCATGAAGATCCATTTCTTTTCTTTCTCTGTTTTAATCTTAATCATCTGTGTGGGTCTAGTGTACATGCAGGTGTGTATATGCATTTGCCTGTGTCTAGAAATGTGGTGTGTGTGTGTGTGTGTGTATGTGTGTGTGTGTGTGTGTCAGAAGTTGATGTCAGGTGTCTCTCTTAATCATACTCCACTTTATTTACTGAGGCAAGTTCTCTCACTGAACTGCCGATTCTAGCTGGTCTAGCTAGCCAGTCTACCCCAGGGATTCTGTCTCTGCCTCCAATGCAGGACTTACAGGTTTCTACCACATCTGCCCATGGCTTTCATGTGGGGTCTGGGGGTCCAAACTCCAATCTTCACAGTTTCTTGGCAAGATTTTAATCCATTGAATCTCTCTCCAGCTCCTTCATCTTTTGTGTGTGTATGTGTGTACGTGTGTGAATATATATATATTTATTTACTTGTATAACATATATATGTATATGTATCATATGTATTCAGAGAGAGGTGCCTGTCTTCATTCAAATAATGTATTGCATTGATAATACAATGTTTTAGAGGATGGAGGAAGACAGAGCTTTAGTATTAGTGACTCCTGGATTTAAATGATTTTGGGTAGGAAATTAACCCTGTGAAAATTCAAAGACTGGAAATTACCATTTAATTTGGAGAAAGTCTATTGTAATCAAGGCAGACAGGAAATATTACCTAAAATTCAGACAGAAAACATTTGTATTTCCCATTCTACCGAACAAAAAGCAAACCCATTGGCCTGATTGGCTTCTGGCACCGCCATCCCTCATCTAGGACAGTTTTGAACCCTAAAAAAATATTTCAGTTTGCATGGGACCTAGGCAGGAGCAAGCATTTGAACATGCAAAACAGACAATAGGAGGCGCTTAGATCTGGCTAGTCAGAACAGGCTCCACTGAATTACAAGTAACAGCTGGTGGGAGGTAAGCCAACTGGAGTTTGTGGCAGAAATGAGAACAGAGGGTGTCTTCAGGCTTTTGGAATAGAAATCTGTTCTCTGCCAGTGAAGCTTGTACTCCTTTAGAGAAACAGTCACTAGCTTTTACTGGACTTTGATTGAAATTGAACCAATCCCTGCCTGTCATGAAGTACTGATGAGATCCTACTCTCATTACAACACGGACAAATATGAGGCCCACCACTCATAAAACAGGGCATGCACAGGAGCCCAGTGTCACCAAGTGGAAGAGGTATATGCAAGATACAGCAAGACTCCTGGCGTAGTCGTGGCTGCATAAGAAAGCTGTAATACTGTCCCAGCAGAGTCTCACTGCTTCCTCACTTTGGATGCTCCAACAGAGTCTCCAGTCAGTTTGGAGAAAGCGTTTTGATCAGTTGTGTCCACAGCCTCTGGTATGAGCAGCCAATACACAGGGTTACATGCTGTCCATAAAGCTATTCTAACTGACTCAGGACAATGCCATGTGTACATCTACTGGTCCGTGGCAAGCGAAGCGGCCATTTGTATGGCCTGATAGCTAAGGACCACGAATGGCCAAGAAATATGGGGAAAACCTGCACAGGAGGATATTTAGCAGTTGCCAGTCAGTGACGCTGTAGTTCACGGTGATGACTACAGTGTGCTTACTCGCCTCCATAGAACAAGCATTCGGTCCAGACTCTTCAGCACAGAGTCCACTGAGTGTGTAAGCTCCCCCTGATAAGCACAGAGAGGCTTATCACAAATCCAGATATCTCGGAAAGTATGCTGCTCACAGGTGGGCACAGGACTATAGAGTGCCCACTACTCAGGATACCATAAAGGAGAGTATACTCAGAGGTCTCCTCTGCTAGCCGTTGTGGAAGTGAGAGACCCTGAATCATTCAAAAGATCATGTTCTTCAGAGAAAACCACCAGGGCAAATCTGGAAGATCAATAATGTGGAAGCTTTGACCTGATCTCAAAATTGTCAGTCTATCTGCGTGGCAGTAGCTACCTACATGTGGATGTTTCATTGTATGTCTGTATGCCTTTGCTACTCAGGTGAATACTATATGGACTCTTTAAACTATAATGCTAAGTTATGTCACAAGCCCAGAGTGATAAAGGGAGCCACTTCAAACTTATACTTCATACAGCAACATACTAAGATGCATAGTATAAGATGCATATATGTTATATATAATACAGTATATATATATATATATATATGGGATCTCATATATATATTATATATATGGGTTTATTAGAATGGCTGCGGTGTAGACAGTCCAACAATGGCTGCCTACCAATGGGAGTTTCAGGAATCCACTAGTGATTCAGGCATTGAGGCCGGAAGTCTCAGCTGGTCTTTATTATACTCAGGAGCCCAAAGAAATATGTTCTACTTTCAGTGGAGAAATGATCTTCTAGTGAGTGATGGCAAGTAGGCAAAAAGAGGGCTTCCCTCTTCCATGTCCTTAATAGAGGCTGCCACCAGTAGCCCAGATTAAAGGTGGTTTTCCCACTTCAAAAGATCTAGATAGCCAGGTGGTGGTTGTGGACACCTTTAATCCCAGAACTTGGATCAACTCCACAAAACAAAACAAAAAAACCCAAACAACTGTGATTTTACCATGTGACTCCTGAAAGCAACTCAGACGGATGATAGGGACTTTACCTACATCAAATACAAAAAGCAGCCATTGAGATTGCCAGGTGAGTAAGGGCACTTGCCACTAGGCATGAGGACTGAGTTTGAATCCAGGAACCCACAAAGTCATGTGGTAGAAGGAAAGAACCTACTCTGACAAATTGTCCCAACCAACCAGGGTGCTAGGTCATGTGCACACCCATGTTCTCCTTCATAGAAATAAATGAATGTATTTTTAAAAATAACTGAAGGGACTGGAGAAATGGCTCAGCCATTATGAACATTTCCTGCACTTGCAGGGGATCCAGGCTTGCTTCCTAGCACCCACAGAATAGCTTATGACCATCTGTAATGTCAGGACTTCTGACACCCTCTTCTGACCTCTGTGGATTCCTGCATGAATATGGTGCACTTATGGAAACTCAGGCACACACATGCGCACACAAAAACAAGTTAATAAGCTGGGCATAGTGGCACACACCATCAGTCTCAGCAATCAGAAGGCAGAGGCAGGAAGATCTCTGTGAGTTCAAGGCCAGCCTGGTCTAGAGCGTGAGTTCCAAGATAGCCAGGGTTACACAGAGAGTCCTTATTTTGAAAAAAGAACAACAACAACAAATTTCAGCTTAAATTTGGCTCTAAATGTAATCAGTTCACTTTTGGTGTTATGATAGTTATATAGTTATATAGTTCACTGCTACAAGGGCCAGTGAAGTGGCTCGGTGGTAGGGTGCTTGCTACCAAACCTAGTAAAGGGAGTTTAGTCCCTGGGGCCCACGTGAAGGAAGGACTCCTGCAAGTTGTTCTCTGATCTCCGTACTCAGTCCCCAGTAGGCCTACTCACCTCTTCCTCCCTCCCCCCAATAAATGAATAAATGTAATTTAAAAATAAAAAAAATTGGGGCTAGAGAGACGGTTCAACAGCTAAGAGGGTGCAGTGCTGACGCAGAAGACCTGAGTTCAGTTCTCAGCACCCATGTGAGGAAGCTCACAGCTGCCAGCTCTCAGGGGAATCCAATGCCCTCATCTGACTCTGTGAACACCTTTACTCCTGTGCACACAATGACGTAATTAAAAACAAATCAAATCTTTAAAATGTTCCTTAAAATTGCTACAAAATGACCTGATAGAGATGGGAGTTATCTGTGGAGACATTTCTAAGTGTTACAGGGATGGACTAAGGCATCCCTTAACACTAATCCACTAGACACCTGCAGACTTCGCCATTACTGATAGGTAATCAGTACAGCCTTTGTATCAGCTGTCCCCCTCTAAGAACATGATGCAAATCTACTGACAATACCATTTCCGCACAAGCCGTATCCTGCTTCGTAACGGTGTCTGCTTTTCTTTAACGTATGTTCTGATTATATACTAGTGAGATATACGGGCTGTGTAATAGGGATTGTGTATATAACTTCTTTATAATAAGGAGTCTTACGGAAAAGAAACTCTGCTTATTGTGTCAGGCACACTCTTTCTGCATCCTCCTGCCTGCTTTGACTACTACTGCAGTAGCTGCATTTTTGCTAGCATTGCAGGGCTTCCTACTGGGCTGCAAAATGAAGTCTCAGTTAGAAGCTTCACCACCAACGTAGTGAACAGCAACGCTGCCTTACCCTAGCTGCTATTAAGAATTAATCAAGCTGCTGCTGCTTTGGGAAAACGCCAAATGGCAGTGCAGCACGAGGGCCCTGAGGACCCCGGATTAGGAAGCCAGTGGATTCCACAGGGCACTCGGATGAACGCGCAGTTTTCTGTTCCTGTCACCATGCCTGTTACCTGCTGCAGTGCTGTCCCTGCCACGATTGATTCTAACTCTCTGGAACTACAAGCCCAAATCAAGTTATGAAAGATACTTTGATCATGATGTTTTATTTATGATTGTTTATTTTTGATTATGTTTGATCATGATTATTTGTTGATTTGTCTGTCTGTCAGCCTATTATCTATCTATCTTTATATAAAAACACACACATACACATACACACGAGCGCGCACTTTATAAGTTCTGTTCCTTTAAAAAGAGCCCTGATACACTCTGCTTTTTTTTTTCTTTTCTTTTTTTGTGAGCACTGAAGAACAAACCCAAAGACTTTGGCATGGGAGGTACAGGTACAAGTTCCACATCTTCAGCTCTTCACTTTAGAAAACAAATTCTGTGTATGTGGTGGGTATATGCACAGAGTTCAGGTGCTCATAGGGACCAAGAGAGTTTAGGATTCCCTGGAGCTGGAGTTACATTTGGTTGTGAATCATCAGATGTGAGTGCTGGGAATGAAATGTGTGTCCTCTGGAAAACCAGCAAGTGCTTGTAACAACAAAGCTGGCCCTCAAGCCCAGCCCCTTACTTAAAAAACAAACAAAACAAAATAAAAAAAAAACTAACCAACTTTCTCTGAGATGGTCTCACTATGTATTGGTGGCTAGCCTGGAACTTTCTATGTTGACCAGGCTGGCCTCCAACTCACAAATTTCCACTGTCTCTGCCTCCTGAGTGCTGGAATTGAAGACATGCAAATCATCACGCTTGGCTTTAAAAACCTCTAATTTTTCTTTTAGTTACCTGTGTTATGATGTGTATAGGTGGACACTAAATTTCTGTGGTGCTCTAGTGGAAGTCTGAAAGCAACTTTATAGGGTCACAGCTCACCTTCTACCTTTACTTGGGTAGAACTGTGGACCAGGCTGGACTTGAACTCACAGAGATCCGCCTGCCTCTGCTTCTGTTGGGATTAAAGGTATATTCCACCATCTGGCTCCCAATTTAAAAAAAAAATTCCTTTTTAGGTAGGGGTCTTATGCCTTTTAAGGAAGTTTGAGGACATATTGGCTACCTAAGACATTGTCTCAAGAAAGTAGGAAAAACTACTGTTAACAATTGTAGCGGTTTGAAAGAGAAATGTGGCTCAAGGATTTGAACACATGGTCTCCATCTGGTGGCCCTGTTTAGAGAGATCATGGGGGCATGAAGCTTTGAGGGAGGAAGGCTGCCCCTGGAGTGGGCTTTGAAAGTTTAAAGATTTTTAGTTCACTCTCTTGCTCCTAGCTTATGGTTGAGAGGTGAAGGTTCCTGCTTCAGCTGCCATGCCTGTCCGCTGCCATGATTTTGTGCCATAATGGTTTCTTACCTGATGGGAAACAACCCAAATAAACTCTCTTCCTTTTTTAAGTTGTTTTCAGTCATGTGTTTTATCATAGCAACAAAAAAGTCACCAATCAACAACATTAATAGGCCTTTGTATATGTCTCCATTTTAAAATTTTTATTATTTTATTATGAGTGTTTTGCCTGCAATTATAGCTGTGCAATTATATGTTTCCTGGCACCTGGGGAGGGTGCCCAGGAACTGTAGTTATAGACAGCTGTGATCTGTCATGTAGGTGCTAGAAATCAAACCTGGGTCCTCTGGAGAATCAGCCCATGCTCTTAAACACTTGCGCCATCTCCCTAGCATATATATATATATTAATATCAAATATGATATACCATGTAATATTAAATACACAGTATACTATACAATATTTAATAGAGCATATATTATATAATAGCAAACACATTATATACTATTATATGATAGTGAATGTACTGTATAAGTATATAATATTAAATATTTAACAAAATTGTATTTATGTGTATAGCTGTTTTATCTGCATCTAAGTCTGTGTACCATGTGTGTGCCTGATGCCCATGAAGGCATGGTCTTTAGAGCCTCTGAATCTGAAGTTATAACTATTGTGAGCCCTATTACACAGAGAAACCCTGTTTTGAGAAATCAAAAAGCCAAACCAAACTAAACCAAACAAACCCACACCTTGTAGGTGCTTTGAAATTGAACCTGGGTCCTCTTGAAGAACGACAAGTGCTCCTAATCGCTGAGTCGTCTCTCTAGCTTCTGTTTATATATTCTTAATGTATAATTAGTTACCATTTGATCCAGCAAGTCCACTACTAGGTATATATTCAAGTGAAATGAAAACCCATATACAACAAAAAATAAATATAAATTACTATAGCTTTGTTTATTTTATTTTATTATTATTATTATTTTTTTGAGACAGGGTTTCTCTGTGTAGCCCTGGCTCTCCTAGAACTCTCTCTGTAACCTGAAAGATTTATTTTTTTATTTATGTGTATGTGTGTCTTTGTGTGGGTGGCTACAGATGCCAGAAGAGGGCATCAGATCCCCTGGAGCTGAAGTTATAGATGGTTGTGAGCTGTCTAACATAGATGCTGGGGTGCAAACTCATGTCCTCAAAAGAGCCACACATATTCTTAACTGCTAAACCATCTTTCCAGCCCTTTACACGTGTTGTTTTGGTCAGCAATGTAATAAGGTTTCATTATGGCATTTTCATACATGCCTTGTTTTGGTTGACTGTCAGTTATTTCTGCAATTTCCACCTCCTGAAAATGTACTCTCTAACCCTGTTTCTAATTTAATGCCTTTACTTCTATCTCTTAAGTAATATATACATATATATATAGTTTATGTATAGTATATGTACGGGTTGTTTTCCTCCATGTATGGCTGGGCATTACATGCGTGTCTCATGTCCATGAAGGACAAAAGAGATATCAGGTACCCTGGAACTGGAGTTTCATTAACTGGAGTCACAGACAGTTGTGGGCCTCTATGTGGGTGCTAGGAATTGAACAAGGGTCCTTTGAAGACCAACAAGGGTTCTTTTTTTTTTTTTTTTTTTTTTTTTTTTACAAGGTAATTGGTGTTTAATTTTATCTGAGTTG
>CM053747.1:14842071-14857047 GCA_028658305.1 Pachyuromys duprasi | reverse complement strand
ACCTCCTCCCCTTCCATTGGACCCCAGATCATCTTGTCTCCTCAGGGCTGGCTGCAATGTCCTCCCCTGGGATCTAGCCAACAAGGGTTCTTAACCACAGAGCCATCTCTCCAGTCCAATTCCTATTTCTTTAAGACATCTTTTGTTCTCCCATTCATGGTCTCCTCTCTAGGTTCATGATATATTCCCAGTCTTTCTCTCTCTCACACACATACATTAAAAGCAAGGATCCACATATGAAACAGTAGTTTTACTTTTTGTTTTGTTTTGAAACAGGGTCTCACTTAGTATCCCTGGGTGGCCTTCAGCTGACAGAGATCCACCTGTCTTTGCCTCCTGAGTACTGGATTAAGGGTATATAACAATATGTCTGGCCTAGTTTTACTCTGAATTACTTCAAAAATAGAGAACACCCAAGCTGTTAAATTGCCTCTAAAAAAAGTAAGTCATTTGGGCCAGCAAGCTGGCTCAGTGGTTAAAAGAGAAGGGGACTTCCACTCCTGAAACCCATGGTAAGAGAATTGATTCCTGAAAGCTGTCCTCTGACTTCTATATTGCCATATACGATTGCTCTGTTACACACATACACAAACACACACCAATGACAAAAGCCAGAAAAAAATGTTAGAAACTCAGCATGTTATCTAAAATCTCAAGAAACCCAAGTATTCTTTACAAATATAAACTTCCTCCTATAAATAAATCACTGTATATAGAAAAGATGAAATAGAACAGCAAAATAGTTACCAATTCAAAATATCTATAAGTTAAATTTGGTAACACACATATATGATCTTATCATTTAATTGTGCTTATAGCCAGGAATTCACTATGCAGCTTAGGGTGGCCTCTAAGAACTCTGATTTAATACAACAGTCCTCAGGTAAACAGTTTTCCTTTAGGCACAATTGCAGAATTCAAGAGTTGTCTCAGGCAACTTCTCAGTGTCTTATCTTTCATTTATTTATTTATTCAAGGAATGAGGCATTTATAATGCTCTCAGATGCTAATGATACAAATTAGTGCAACCAGTTTCTATGTGTGGGAATTCAGTCCAGTAGTTCAGGCTGGTGTTGAAGTCAGTTGGCTTCCAACTCTTGATCCAGACTGCCTCAGTCTCTGGAGTGTGCAGAAAGGCCTACAAATAAATTTTATTGATTTTTATTATTTAGATTTTTTTTAGGCCTGGTGCAGTGGTGCACACCTGTAATTCTAGCACTCAGGTAGTCAGAGACAGGTGGATCTCTTGTGAGTTTGAGGCCAGTCTGGTCTACAAAGCAAGTCCAGGACAGCCAGGGAGATTTGTTTTTATTATTCATGTATGTATGTGCCTATGAATGTGTCTGCAGAAACCAGAATAGGGCATCAAATCTCCTGGAGTTACTGGCAGTTTGAGCCAAACCAAACAGGTTCGAGGAACTGAAAGAGCAGCAAGTGCCCTTAGTGGCTGAGCCTTCCTCATGTCCAAAAAACTTAAAATTAAAATAAGTGCATCAGTGGAGACTGAACCAGAGTCTTGAGTGTAATAGGCAAGTACTCTGCCACCAAACTGCGTTCTCAGTCCTCAAGAATAATACTTTAGAAAAAAAAAATGTGCCAGTAAATCAGTATTCACAATAACTCCCCAAAGGCCACCCAATGAAAACTCACTGTGGTACCCAGAGGGAAAAGTCCCGCGGCACAACTTTAGGATGCGTGTTACCAGGATTACTTTGCAAAGTAGGAAAGATTGGTGCCTTTGTTAAATTCCAAGAAACAGAAAACTTTATCCTTGGGGTGGGGAGTAAGTTCTGTTGGTGGAGTTCTTGCCTAACATACACTAATCTCCAAATGTCCTGTAAACACCAAGCTGGACATGCTTGTTAATCCTGCTGTTTAGGAGGAGGCAGGAGACTTAGAAGCTCAGGGTTAATTAACCCTTGGTGGCCTAACCTGGGCTACAAAATATCCTGACTCATTGGGGAAAACACACAGAGACACACAAAAGCCCCTAGCCTTCCCATGTCCACAACCCAAAATAAGCAACATTAAATGAAGGAAAACAAAGAAAATTCAAAAGACTCAGAATTTACAAAACAAAAACACCCGAAACACAAAAGTCCTTTATTTTGTGATTTTTAGAGACAGGGTTTCACGTATCCAGGCTGGCCTCGAATTTACTACTTCGAGGTGAGGCTGCTTCACTGTGTCTCCATCACTGGGATGGCAAGCGGGCACCACACCGTGCCTCGGTGCTGCAGATGGATCCCAGGACTCCGTGCACGTTAGGCAAGTACTCTACGAATTGAGCCCTGGGCGGCGGCGGTGGTATCTCCATCCTGAAAACACAACAGAACCAACCACTAAAGTGTTATCGCGGTGTCCAAAGGCACACAAAGACGGCTCGGCGAAAAGGAGACAGCAAAGACTCCATGGGCCAGACGGATCACTTCTCCTAGGTTGGCAGATTGTGCAACACGGCTAAGGGCACGGCGAGCGTTAGGGAGAGGCGCGAGAGAAAGGCTTTTGTCAGCAGCATCTCCACGGGGGCGTCCCCACCCCCACCCTCGCCCCACCGGTCCGCCATCAAGCGTGGCGCACCCCGGCCTGGTCCCGCCTCCCGCCCCGCCCCCGCGCCGCCCGCCCAGCAAGGCCTCGCTTCTGACTTCGACCTTTCGATTCGTTTCCAGCACGCTCTACTCCCCTTACGAGTCCACCCCGAAAAAAAAAAAAAAAAACGGTGCAACTGCCCGGACGCGGCAACAAACGAGCTTTTCTTTCTAGCCTGGAGAGATCCAACGTGGCCGAGAACTCAGCGCCGGAAGCGGAAGTGACGTCACGCGCGCTCCCCCTCCCCCTTTTCTCAGAGCTTTGAGACCTTCTCGGCGTTTGTCCGAGGGCTCTCCCCTCTGCTCGGTGAGGATTCGGTGAGGGGACGCGGGACCCCGCACGGGGAGGGAGAGGACTCGGCAGACTCTGCGGGGAGGCGGGCGGGTGTCTGCTCGTGGGGCCCCGCGTCCTCCCGGGCGCTGCAGCCCTCCCAGGTGCCGCGGCCCGAGTGCGCATCAGGACTCAGCCCCGAGTTGTGTGCATCCACCTTTCCCCAAAGCCCGTGCAAAGTAACCTTTGTGGATCGCTTCTCCCCCCCACCCCTCCCCAGGAAGAATAGACTTTCCGCCATTGGCATCACATTGAGACGCTGCATCTTCCTTTCTCGGACCGGGCGGTTCTTTCTGCTGCAGCTGAGCTTTGGCTGAAAGGTGGGTGAGGACAGTCTTTTCCTCTTGTTTTTCTTTCTTCGTGACTGTGGAAGGGAATGTTTCATCTGAAAATTTTCCTGTCGTGGGACATCTGTTTATGTGAGACACGTTGCATTCTGATTAAAAAAAAGTAACTTTGTTACAGACTTCTGCCGGGTACGTTTATCTGTCTGTAAATGTAAACGTACTTAGACCCTGCACGGGTCTTTGTGTTGAAGAAAAGTAAGGATACCAAGTTATTCTCATTTGGTACTGGGGGTGCAACTCACAGTCTCCTGATGCTAAGCAGTCTCCTGCTGAGCTACACCCATAGCCCAAATAGTTAGCCATTGTCTGTACGCTGTAGGCCAGTGCCTCCTTGCAGACTTTTAAAAATGGAGGCTTTGTTAGAGTAGTACTGATTGAACTATTTGCTTTTTCCAAGAAAAAAAAAAAAAGTAGATCTTATGATGAACTATTTGAGAGTAAGTTGAGAATTTCAGGCATGATACTTTTACATAATGGGTAATGCATCTTCTAAAAAAATGAGGATATTGGTAAAGTTTCAACCAAGATAACTAAAAACAGTAATGTTATCTAATATCTCCTTTGTGTGAAATCAGAAGTCTTAATTGTTATCAAATAGATTTTCAGGTGTTTTTGCATTTAAGATTTCTTCAAACTTTCTTTGTTTTTTTGTAATAGTAGGAATCGAATCTCGGGCTTTGTACATTTTGGGTAAGCTCTTTACCACTGAGGTATAAACCCAGACCTCTTTAAAGGCTTTTAAAAAAATTATTATTTTAAATAAAAAAAATTAGGTGTATATATTTGAGGTGTTGTTTATGCCCTGGACTGCAGTGCCCTGGGATGCTGGAAAAGGGAATGGAATCTGTTGCTGGAGTTGCAGGAGGTTGTGAGCCACCTGGTTTGCTGCTGGGAACTGTATGTGTGGTTCTGGAAGAGCGCTGTGAACTCTTAAGATTCTTACATTGAAAATTTCAGATGACTTTTAGGGTCTCTGAACCTAGATCGGTCATGCGATCTTTAAGGAGGTGTGTATTTTTCCCCCATTTCTGTGTATATTTTGATGGTTTGTTTTTGTTGGCATGAATTTCCTCCAGTTAAGATTTTTTTTTTTCCTATAGACTAGTTGATTCCTGAATTCTAAATGAATACTTGCCTAGAATATTTGAGGCCCTGGGTTTCATCCTTAGCACTACAATGAAGGAGGGACATAGTGAAAAAAAAAAAATCCAGCCTAAGTCTGTTCTTGTAATACAGAATAAAATATTACAAATTGATCAGCTCTGGAAGTTAATGTACTGTACTGAGTCATTGAGTTAATACACTCTTGTTATATGAGAGTACATGAAGGTAAGTGTGTGTGTTTGTGTGTGTGACAGAGAGAGAGTGACTGAGAGGAGGGGTTGTTGAACCTAGGGTCTTGGGCATGATAGATAAGTGCTCTGTCTCTGAGCTGTATTCCCAGTCTTTTTACTTGTACACTACATTTTATTTGTCCACACGAGTGAATGCGTATGTGCGTGTGAGGGCAGAGTCCTTTCATAAGTAGGTCCCGGGAAGTGAACTTGAGGAACTTTAGGTCTTCAGGTTTGGTGGCAGATGCCTTTACACGCTGAGTCTGGGGCTGGGGCAGCAGCTGCTGTAGGCGCTTCTCCTCTTCCTCCTCCCCCAACACAGTTGTTTCATATACCTTTTTACTTGAATATATTCATTGTAAAAATAAAGGGTTTTATTATGACATTTTAATGTATTCGTAAAATGTATTTTGATCATACTCACTCTCAAGAGAAGTGAGTTCTAAGTTGCAACACAATGACAGGGTATAGGAATAGCCGTGTTGAAGAGAAGGGCGTGGGAGTTACGGAGAACATGGTGAGCAGTGACTAATTATATCTGCATAGTGCAAGAGGAGAGCCTCAGGAGGTAATCCCAGGCTTGATGTTTCACTTTGTTTTTTTTCTTTTTTTGGTGGTGCACGGTGGAGACGGGCAGGAGGGCCCGGCAAGCTTGAGGTGACTCAAGGCTGCAGAGCAGGGCGCCATCTAAGCAAACAGACGGACTCTGGTTAAGAACGCTGATGGCAGCTCACAACCATCTGTGACTCCAGTTTGGGGGAATCCGATGCCCTCTTCTGGCCTCTGTGGGTACCAGGTACACAGGAGGTGCACAGACATAATGCAGGTTAAACACAAGCACATATAAAATAAAATAACCCCCAGACAAAACAGGATAGAAAATTCACTTGTGTTAGTTATTAATCTTAGGAAACGTTTGGGTTCCTAAACAGTCAAAACTTAAGAGTGGTTTTTGGACTACTTTGGGTTTCCCCTAGCCAAACTAGGACTCAGTTTCCCTGGGGGAATGTTCTAGTTCTTCTTACAGGAGGAACCAGTCCTGTGTGACTGCTTACAGATGCCAAACAAGTTGGAGCCACTCTAGGGGTAAATGACCAGAAGGCTCCCCTGCCAGTGTGGTGTATCTGAAAATATCCGGGGATGCTTTTTGGCCTGACAGTATCCCTGTTACCTTTTTTTTTTTTAATTTTTATTAATTATACTTTATTCATTTTATATCCCAGCTGTAGCCTCCTCCCCCACTCTCTCCAACCCCTCCCTCCCTCTTCTCCCCTGCCCCTCTGTGTTATCTTCTGTATTTCCTTTTAAAAGACATAGCTTAAAAATTGATGGTGTCAAAAAAAGTAAAAAAAAAAAAAATGAGGGAAAGGCAGACATAGTGGTAACATACCTTAAACTTAATCCCAGTGTTTGGGAGGCGGAGGCAGGAGGATCTTGAATTCTAGGCTAACCTGAGCTACATAGTGAGTTCCAGGTAAGCCTGGGCTACATGAGACCTTGTCTCAGAAAATCCAACCACCAACAACAAAATAATAAGGAGTTGTTACCATATAGTTGATAAAATTGTTTATATAATCCTGGGGACAGTTTAGTGAAAATACAATCGTAGCTATTGGTAGTATTTGCTAGATATATGAATGTGAATGTCCTGACATAGTATAAAAGTAAAAACATGTAATAATATTCATATTTAAGTAATACATGTTTTTACTTAGTATACTTAGAATAATAGTATTCACAACTATTATTAAAATTGTACTCAATTAGAAACAAGTGGGATATGGTTCAGTTGGCCAAGGGCTTGCCCAGTATGTAGGCAGCCCTATGTTCTATCTCTAGTCCTGTATAAACTTGATTACAGTGTGTATTCCTGTAATCCTGGAACTTAGTATGTAGAGACAGGAGAATCATTTTACAATAAATTGGAATGGAAAAATGAGAGATACGTACCACATACAGGTGAATTTTTTTGACATCTCCTTTTGCTACTCCTTGGGGCTTGTGAATGCTAAACAAGTGCTGTATCACTGAACTACATTTCTGGCTTACACAGAATGCCTGCCCCAGGCAAGTCATTGATTCTGACTTTCATAGAAAACAATTGTTTAAAAAAATAAAAAGAAGTCAGGCAGTGGTGGTGCATGCCTTTAATCCAGCACTTGGGAGGCAGAGGCAGGTGGATCTCTGTGAGTTTAAGGCCAGCCTGGTCTACAGAGTGAGTTCCAGTATAGCCAGAGTTACACAGAAACCCTGTTTCAAAAACAAAACAAAAGCAAAATTAAATAAAAGAAAACATGTATAGTCTTATTAAGTAGTGCCTAATAAGTTTTTATTATTCATGTATGTATGTGCCTATGAATGTGTCCGCAGAAACCAGAATAGGGCATTAAATCTCCTGGAGTTACTGGCAGTTTGAGCCAAACCAAACAGGTTCGAGGAACTGAAAGAGCAGCAAGTGCCCTTAGTGGCTGAGCCTTCCTCATGTCCAAAAAACTTAAAATAAGTGCATCAGTGGAGACTGAACCAGAGTCTTGAGTGTAATAGGCAAGTACTCTGCCACCAAACTGCGTTCTCAGTCCTCAAGAATAATACTTTAGAAAAAAAACAAAAGCAAAATAAAATAAAATAAAACATGTATAGTCTTATTAAGTAGTGCCTAATAAGTTTTAACAAGTTTTCTGGCTTAAAATGTCACATGACTGAATAGGTTGATGGACACATGTACTTCTAGCACCTGGAAGATAGAGTGGAAGACCTCAGGTTCAAGACCAGCCCAAGTTATGTAGCAAGTAGTAAAGATGGAAAGGGGAAAGAGCTAGTGTTGTATCGTATAGTGTGTGTTAAAGAAGAACTTGAGGCACACTGCAACAGCCCACAATGTAGTTGCTGAGTTCGTTTATATGTATTCGACATTTATAGTAATTAAACAAGGCCATATTCTACCTAAGAAAATACAAAGGGAGTTGTAACTCTTTCCAAAGTGAGGAGAAACAGCTTTTAGTGGACATGGTATCCCTATCACAGGCCATGTTCATTAATGCTCACATTTAGACATATTTTGAGTGAATAATATTGTTACCCAAAGATTAAAATAGAGCTAGGGCTGGCAGCTCAGATCTGTAATCGTAGCTACTGGGATGTCAGGGTAAGAACATTGAAAATTCAAGACCATTAAGGGTTATAAAGTGTCTTAAAGGCCAGTCTGGTCAACTTAGTCCTTATTTCAAAATAAGTGAAAAGAGGGTTGGCTATCTCAGCGGGAGCATACGTGAGGCCTTAGGTTCTATTTCTAATACCAGAAACCGTGGTTGGTGGTAGCTGAATTAGAAGCTGAACCTGGTAGTGGTAGAATGTGAGTGTAAGGTCAATGTGTGTTATATAATGAGACTGTTTCAAAAGGATAAAGAATAAGTTTAATCTCTATTGTAAAAAGAAAAATGGAAAGGGAATTGAATGCTTGGACACAATTATTACAGTACAGTGGAAAATGACTGCAGCTCTGTCATGTAGCTTAGGCTGGCCTTCAAATTCTCTGTCCGTCTGCCTCAGTTTCCCAATTGTTAAGACTACAGGTGTATATACCACCCCTGGGTTTTTACCTTTTTTTTTTTTTAATCTCCCTGTTTTTGCTTTTTCCGGTATTGTTTCTGTATTTTTCTTCAGGAAGAACATTATTCTGGATTATATATCTGCTAGAATACCTTTTATTCTTAGAGTGACTTCCATTCTTTCTCCTTTTTATAGACTTTTAAGTGTGTGCTTTTGTGTGTGTGCACCTGTCTGTCTAAAAGACCAGAGGAGTTGTATCTTTCTGGAGTTGAAGTTATAGTTTTGAGTTGCCAACATAGGTGCTGGGAAATGAACCCTGATTCTCTGCAAGTGCACATTCTTAACCAAAGCGCCATCTCTGCAGCCCCTTTATTTTATTTTTAGTTACCACTTCCTGTTAACTTTATTCATCATGGAAGTATATGAGACTCCAGACTTACTTTTTGCCATGAATGTATCCCTGTATCCCACTTTCTCTTTTGTACTTGGGAACAATCTCTGTAGCCAGTAGGTTAGTGCCAATTTGCCTTTTGATTAGATATTTGGCCCTAGACAAAGCTCAGATGACCATATGACAGTCTCATTTCCAGTGTCTCCTGAGGATTGCAGTCTCTACAGTCTAAAATCTAGGTAAAAATTTGTGTGGAGTCAATTTCTTTTGTATTCATCTATTTTCCTACTCAAGTTCTCTGGGAAGACCATGCCATAGTAAGTTATGATTTAGCCTTCTATAGGATCTGTTTAACAAAACAGTGTTACATTGTTCTGACATGTGTAGGTAGTTGTATCTTTTTTTTGAGAGGGAGTTTTATCTGTAGCCTAGAATATTGTCAAATTTGCTGTTCTGTTCCTGCCTGCTGGCCTACATGCATACATCACCACACCCATTTGTAGTTTTTTTTGTTTTTTAGGGGTTGGGGGTGGGAGGTGGGGATACAGGTGTATTGCAGGGAGTCTCATGGCTGAGGCTTTCCTGGAATTCACTGTGTAGTTCAGGCTAGCCTTGAACTTACACTCCTTCAGCCTCACCCTCCTAAGTGCTGGTATTCCAGTTACCTTTACCTGACTTAATGGTTACATCAATTTTGCACCATTATTCCTTAACAATATAGCATAACAACCACATAACATGTATATTGTTTTAAGAATTTTTTTTTTTGAGTCGGGTCTCAATTTGCCTAGCCTTGCCTTGAACTTACTATCTAGGAGTAATCTTTGGTGTTTTTTTGTTTGTTTTTGAGACCGGGTTTCTTTGTGTAGCCCTGGCTGCCCTGGCATTCACTCTATAAACTAGGCTGCCCTCGAACTCAGAGATCTGACAGTCTCTTCCTCCTGAGTGCTGGGATTAGAAGTGTATGATTCCACCATCTGTCTCAGGAATAATCTTGAACCTCCTAAGTGCTGAGATTACAGTCATGTGCTAGTACCTAGTTTATGCTGTGCCAGGGATTGAACCCAGGACCTCATACATGGTAGGCAATTACTCTTATCAACTGAGCTACATTCTTGCATCATATCAAGAAGTACGTAAGTAATACACAAATACTATGTGTTTTTTACATAAGGAATTTAAACATCTGCATATTTTGGGATCTACAAAGTACCTAGAACCCCAGGGAATATCTACTGTGCACTAGAACACAGAATCTTGGGCCAAGGAGATGGCTCAGTGGTTAAAAAGCCCTTTCTGGGTTCTGGAGAATGGAATTTGGATCCTAGAACCCACATAAATGTTGGGTGGGTGTGGCAGCCAGTCTGTAATTTTAGCACTTAGGAGGCAGAGATAAAGGATCTGTTGAGTAAGCTGGCTGACTAGATTAACAGAATCTGCAAGCTCTCAATAAGATGGACAAATTGAGGAAGACTCTTGATAATCAGATTCAGGTCTCCTTATTAACATATGTACCTGTACCTAACGTGTACCTGTGCTTGCAGTTCTTGTTTGTCAACTTGACTACATCTGAAATTAACTAAAATCCAAGCTGTTGGTTATTCCTGTGAGGGAATTTTTTTTTTTTTCTTAAATCACTTGAAGTAGCAAGACAGGCTTTTAATCTGGCTCTTTTGAGGGAAAATACACCTTTAATCCAGGTTTTTTGGGGGTGAAAGATCCATCTTGACCTCTCCTGCAGCCTATATAAATGACGTGGAAAGAGGAAGCTTTCTTTTTGCCTGTATGTCCTCACTTTTGCTGGCCAGTCCATTTCTTCATTGGCATTAGTGCCTACTTCTTCAGAATTCTGGCATATACTGAAGACCAACTGAGACATTCAGCCTTGTGGACTGAGCAACTACTGGATTCCTGGACCTTCAGTTGTTATATATAGCCAGTGTTGGACTAGCTGGACCATAGCCTGTAAGCCACTCTATAAGTAAATACATGTACACATATATACATAAATATATGTGTGTGTATATATGTACATATTTATTCACTTTATAAGTTCTATTCCTGTAGAAAATCTTGACACTGTTCCATATGTGAACATGACTGTAGATATGCACACCATACATACATAAGAAAAACAAGAAATAGAATGCACACAAACACATACGCACAGTCTCATTTGGAGACCAGAGGCCAACTTTAGATGTTGTTTCTTAGGATCTTGGTTCACTTTTTCTTTCAGACAAGGTTTCTTGCTGGGCTGGTGCTCATCCATTAGGCTAGATTTGCTGGCCAGGCATCTGCATGGCTCAGCCTTGTTTGCTCAGATTACAACCAGCATCATCATCCCTGGCTCCCTACCCTCAGCACCCCACACGTGGGTATGAGTATTGAATTCAGATCCTTTTGCTTTCATGCAAGCCCTTCACTGACTGAATCATCTTCCTATCTATATGTACCTTTATTCAGTGTATTTTTATTTTTAATTATGTGTATACGTGGAGTCCAGAAGAGGGTATCATCCTCTGAAGCTGAGTGACAGGCAGTTGTGAGCTGCCAGATGTGGGTGCTCAGAACTGAATTCAGGTCCCCTCCAAGAGCAGTAGACATTTTTAGTGACTGAGTTGTCTCTTTAGGCCCCATGTGTGTCTTTTTTTATTTTTTGTTACAGGACAGTGGCTGTCCTGCATTCACTTTGTAGACCAGGGCAACCTCAAACTCACGGAGATCCACCTGCCTCTGCCTCCCCAAATGCATGGGAGGCGGGTGTCATCATGCCTGGCTTCCGTGTGTGCTTTTTTAATCCACCTAACTTGGTAGGCAGCAGTAGGTGACCTTTGCTTTGTCCTTCATATGCTCCGAATTTCTGGAATAGACATTTTCTGTAATGTCTGATTTATTCAAAATCCTGTTTGTTGGTCCATATGCTTATCCTGTCTTTGACTTTTTCTGTTTACTGCAAAATTCCACTTTTACCACAGTGCACCTATTCTGTTGATCCACATTTGATTCCCCCCCCACCCCGGTTTGGAACTTGAGGTTTGGAAAGGCATTTCCTTCCATCTCGTGCACTGAAGCACACCTCGCTTTTTTGTTACAGCGTGTGGTTTGGAATCTGAAGGATTTGCCAGTAGTTTTTGAAATTGTTTCCTCCATAACCTGCTCAGTAATACACACATGTCTTGATTAAGAACTCTTTAATTTTTTTTTGTTAGATTTTGTTTATTTTTATATGTAGGGAGGAGCTCAGAGGACAACTTTAAGGGGTCACTTCTTTCCTTTCTCCATGTGAGTTACAAAGAGGTCATTAGGCTTGGCAGCAAGTACCTTTGCCCAGAACTCTTTCAGTTTTGTCAATAGGCCTAGGTAGCTCCTTAGAAACTATAGAAGGTGATAAGGACATTTTCAAGCTGCCTGGCCCCATCATGTCTCTCTGGCAGTTCATCTTGGCAGAGGAAATGTCTGACTATTAACCCGAATAATTCCAGCCCCCCCGGGTGTGTCAGCATTCATCAAGAGTTCCAGGAGCTAAGTTACTCTGGATACTTCTTCAGGGAGGTGAAGTGCTAGTTTGAATAGAAGGAGGAATTCCAAGATGCACTGCATGCAAACAACTTGGATAAGTCCCCTTGTTTCTCTGTGCTAAGGGGGGAGCCAAGCCTTGACATTTTGAGGTGAGCACTTATCACAGTGATCTTCTTCTCTTAGGTCACTTTTGATGGGATTGGGGCAGGTCACACATACCTTGATACCTTGTATCCTTTCAGTTGGGCAATCCGGAATGTTTGTGTATGAGCAAGAGACAGACAGAGACAGTCTTAACTGTCTTGCCCAGGCTGTCTTGAAATGCCTTAGTCTTCCCAGTATGTGTTCTTATGCCCATAGTAACATCATCCACATGTCCTTGTCACCAATCTTGTCTTTGTATACCCTTGATTGTCTAGACAAAAGATTGGCGGTTCCTTGTGAGTCAGTGTGCAGGCATCCTGGCAAGGCAAACAGCCAACAACTGAGGTTCTGTACTGACATTTTCTTTTAATTAAACATTTTATTCTTTTTTTTTTTTTAATATCCCTGGGGCTGGAGAGATGGCTCAGAGGTTAAGAGCACTGGCTGTTCTTCCAAAGGTCCTGAGTTCAATTCCCAGAAACCACATGGAGGGAGGCTCATAACCATTTATAATTAGATCTGGTACCCTCTGCTGGTACGCAGGCACACATGCAGGCAGAATGCTGTATAAATAATAAACTAAAAGAAAAAAAATCTTAAAAAAATCTCTCTGTGTGTATGATCTGTGGTGTATGATATGAGGTGTGTGTATGTCAATGTGGAGTCAGGGCAACCTCAGATAGGAGCCCTTGCCTTCTACATTGTTTTGAGGCAGAGTCTGTTTTTTCTTTGTTTGCCACACTTGCTGGCATTTCTGAGCTGCTTCTCTCATTTCCTAGCTCCCTGTAGGCACCCTGGTTTACAGATATCCCTGCTACTGCTGCTGCTTCTGGGTTTTGTGTGATTTCTGGGAGTATGAACTGAGGTCTTCATGCCTGCAAGGTGAACGCTTGTGTACTCCTTAGCCCTCAGCACTGGGATGACTTTCAATAAAAAGAAATCTTCAGAGTTCAGTGGGATCAGAGACGCTCATCTCTTTGCTCTCCTTTCGGGTGGTGCTAATATGTCATGCAGGCTCATTTGTGAAGTGGGTCTTGTCCTAAGTTTGGGAACAATGCAACTGAAACCAGTGATGACATAATCTATCACAAGTTCTTGCCAAAAGTTCGTTTACTTCTGCTCACTGGAATCAACAGATTTTAGGATTTTGTGATTTTTTTTTCCCTCCTTTTTTGTGGGAAGATTATGTCTCATGTAGTCCAGACCAGGCTTGAACATGGACAATAACCTTGAGCCCCTGGCCCTCCTGCCTCTACCCTCACAGTGTTGAACTTGAGGGCATATGCTCCTACCCTTGGGTTTATGTAGTGCTAGGGCAGGACACAAGGTTTATGCATGCTAGTCAAGCATGCTATTCAATGAATCATATCAACAGCCCATTCAGTGTCTTCTTTTCGCCACAGGGTCTTGGTATAACCATCAGGCTGTCATTCTTATGTCTGGGATTACAGATGTACATTACTACCACACCCAACTTGAGGGCAGTGTTTTCTGTACTATTCCTTTTTTTACTTTTTAAAGATTTATTTATTTATTATGTATACAGTGTTCTGCCTGCATGTATACCTGTATACCAGAAGAGGGCACCAGTTATTATAGATGGTTGTGAGCCACCATGTGGTTGCTGGAAATTGAACTCGGGATCTTTGGAAGAGCAGCCAGTGCTCTCAATCTCTAAGCCATCTCTCCAGCTCTCTGTACTATTCTTATTTGATGGCAGCTTGTTGTTGCATGCCCAAACATATGGTTGGTACTCACTAATTTTAGGAAATTCCAGCCATAAGATATATTGATATCTTGTAGTTATATAGCCTTTACCATGTGCCAGGGCCAAGATGTTCCTCCTTTTGAGATGGTTATGAGCCACCATGTGGTTGCTGGGAATTGAACTCAGGACCTTTGGAAGAACTGCAAGTGTTCTTAACCTCTAAGCCATCTCTCCAGCCCCAAAACTGGAATTCTTAAAAGTGACTGTAGACTGGTTTAAAATGAAGAAAAATCTGTCATTTGCAATGATGTGGATGAACATGGTGGATGTTGTATAAAGAGAAATAAAGCCATGCATAAATAAAGCATAAATCCCTCATAAACTGCCATGTACAGGAAAAGTTGAAGGAAGACTGTCTCATCATTGGATTGAGTGATGTCCAGTCGATGAGCACAGCTCTGGGTAGTTCTGTGAGGGTGGTTCCAGAAAGGATTAGATTGTGAGGGTTAACTTAAGGAGTGATTTGATGAACCATTGGAACACGATGGGGCCTGGCTGAAGGAAGACCATTGGGCACGTGGTGGGGAGGAGTCTTAGCTTCTTGTACTATGTTGCTCTGCTTCCTGTCAGCCACTTGTGAAGGACGTCTGCCAGATGCTGCCTGCTGTAGTGATGCTCTGCCCAAGCACATGCACTTTGCACGCCTGGGCGGATCCCTTAGAAACTGAGCAAGTAAACCTTTCTTCAAAACTTACTAATTAATGCCAGACATGGTGTGTTCTTTAATCCCAGCACTTGGGGTGGGAGACAGAGGCAGGCAGATCTTGAATTTGAAGCCAGTCTGGTCCACATAGTGAGTACCATGCCACTGGAGACCCTGTCTCAAACCCCACCACCCAAAGGTGGTTCAGGGATTAACTCAAGGATTAACTCAGGGTGTCAGTCCTCCCGCTGAGCCATAGTGCTAGTCCAGTAATTCCTTCTAATTTGCTGTTAGGTAGTCTTTAGGAAAACTAATAGAAAGATTTATTCAAATTAATTTATGCAAATTTTTTTAGGAGG
>CM053747.1:14817647-14841971 GCA_028658305.1 Pachyuromys duprasi | reverse complement strand
CCCCTTACTAGGGTCTTCAGTTCGACACTGAGCTATCATGGGCCACATCTGAGCGGGGGTTCTAGGCCATATCCATATATGGTCCTTGGTTGGAGAAACTGTCTCATATAAGACCCCTGTGGCCTGCTCAGTTTGATCTTTGTGGAGCTCTTGTTCTCCCCAAGTCTTACTAACTTCTCCCATTTTTATTATTACTTCCCGCCCTCTGCCAAAGGCTTAATTATGAGTCTTAATATCTGCTTTGATACATTGCTATATTGATTCTTTCAGAGGTCCTCTTTGGTATGCTCCTGTCCTGTTGCTTGTTTTCTCCTCCATTCAATGTCCATCCTATTTGTTCATCTAAATGCATTGATCATACCAACCTGGGTCCTCCTTCTTCTGTATCTTCCCTAGGTGTGTATATTTCAGCATGACCTTCCTATCCTATAGGTCTATATAAAAGAGTGTATGCATGTGTTTTGTGTATATATAGGTCAAAGGATGTCCATTCATTCTCTGGCCTCAGCATGTACACATGCATTTGCATACAGCCACATACACGTATTTATACCTGCACCTGGCACTGGCTGTCGTAGCCGTCAGCTGTGGTCAGTGGTCTCGGTGGCTGAATTGTGCAGCCCGGTGTACACCACCACCTGTGCTTTTAGCCTGCAGTTCTAGTGTGTGTGGGCATTGGCTCTTGTGTTGTGCAGCAGTGTCCCTAGGGTTTGTACTAGCCGTGAGTCTAGAGATAGCACCAAGTGCTTTTGAAAGTTCGTTAGAGAAATGAGCTCCCTGCTTCCAGTTCTCTCCCTAGAATGAAGGTTTTCATGGAGGTCAAAGGTTGTCTCCTTAGCAACCAGTGGGCATAATGCTTCCCTGGTCAAGGAAGCTCAGGGTGTGGTGGAAGTTTTACAGTGTGGCTTTCATTTGAGTCCAGAGCGGTCCCTGCATCTCACCTTTCCCACTCTTACTCTTCACTAAGGTCATTGTGCAGAGTTTTAAAAGAAATTATTATATATAGTATTCTACACAAGTATACCTCCACACCAGGAGAGGGCACCAGATCTCACTGTTGATGGTTGAGAGCCCCCGTGTGGGTGCTGGGAATTGAACTCAGGACCTCTGGAAGAGTAGCCAGTGCTCTTAACCTCTGAGCCATCTCTCCAGCCTCATTGTGTAGATTTTTAAAAATTAAATTTTGTGTTTTAGTTTATTTGCATGGGTGCTTTGCCTGCATGCATTTCTGTGTACCATGTATATGACATGTTTTCAGAGGCCAGAAGAGAGTGTCATATTCTTTGGATTTATAATTACAGATGGTTGTGAGATGCCATGTGGGTGGTAGGAATCAAACCTGGAGCCTCCTGAAGAGCAGTAAATACTGTTAATCTCTGAGGCCTCTCTGGCCTGAGTTGCCTAATTTATGCTTTTATTGTATTTTTTGTAGTGTCAAATGGAGTCCTCTGCCTCAGGAATACTAGGCATGCGTTCTGCCAGTGAGCTCTACCTCTAGCCTATTTCGATTTTTGTGTAACGGGGTCTCTGTTTTCCTCTTGCTGGCCTCAAAGTCAGTCTTTGCTCCACAGCCTCCATACACAATTTCGTATTGTAATTTGTCGATTTAAAAATATGTCTCATATAGCCCAGACTGCTTTTGAGCTCAGCATGTAGCTGAGGATGGTCTTGAGTTTATAATCCTCCTACCTCCAGAGTGCGGGGATTAGGGGCTTCTGACACCATACCTGGAGTATGTGGTGCTGGAAGTGCAGCTCAGGGGTTTGTGCATTCTGTGCAAGTAGTCTAATTGTAGAATATCCCTGGCCACTTGCATAGTAAATTAAAAATTATTTTATGTGTACTGATGCTTTACCAATGTCCGTGAATCATACGGTGCCTGTGGAAACTAGAAAATGGCATTTAATCCTCTAATCCCGGAGTTCCAGATCCAGTAGTTAGCCACTGTGTGGGTGCTAACTACCCCAGTCCTCTGAAGAGCAGACAGTGCTCTTACTCTTGTATTGTAATATCGTGAGGGTAAAACTTTGTATTTTCTAATGCTGCAGTATCACTTAGCCGAGTCAGCCAGATACACTAGGGTGATAAAAGTGGTCTGTGCCACAGATTCTCTTCATTGCCACGGCTGATAGTGGCCTTTTGACACCAGTTAAATCCTTCCATGACCTTTGCATGTGTATTCCACCCAGACTTTCAGGAAAAACTCCTGTTTTCGTCAGTGACAGAAACCTGAAAGAACTGTGCAACACTCTTCTCTGTGAAAGATGAATTTAGGCCTATTTTTTCAGAAGTCTGTGATCTCTTCACCTCATGGCTTTAGGCCTTAGGTGGGGCTGAGCATCAAGATGCAAGAGCATGTGGTAAAGGAGGTTGTATACCTTTTCAGAACAGAAAAACAAAAACCATGGGAAGGGGTAAGGGACAAGATACACCCTTCAAAGGCGGTCCCCAGTGGCCTACTCCCAACAGGGGAATAAGTCTTAGGTGATCACTCTGACATGGCTGAAAAACTTACACTAGAGAAACACGTGAACTAAAAATTTAGTCACAGGTGCCAGAGAGAAACACACATAGTAAAACATAGGGAACCACACCGAACAAAGGAACTGTACCGAACCAGTGGAGAGCTGAAAGTGAAGGCCTTTAAAAAGTCTTGTGTCTCTCACATTAAGGCCACCTGTGATGATTTATATTCGTTTCCCACTTGATAGTACTTGGAATTGTCCAGGAAAGGAGCCTGTGGGCACACCTGGGAGAATTACCTACATTAGGCTCATAGAGGCAGGTGGCACCCTAAATATAGATAGCATAAGTATATAGACTGGGGTGAAGGAACTGAGCTTCAGTATTCACAGACTTCTGCTTCCTGACTGCAGATTCAGTGTGACCAGCTGCTTCCAGCTCCTACATTATGACTTTGTGGTAGACTGTTCCCTGAACTGTAAGCCAGATAAACCCTGCCTTCCTTAGGTTACGATAGTCAGGGCATTTTATCACAGCAACAGAACATTAAGACACTGTCAAGCTATGAGTACATCAGATTGATGAACCATCGATGAGGTCGGAGCCTTTTTGAGCCCGTCAGTTTGAAAACCCCGCTTCTGAACATGCTTGTATTAGGAGTCATGCTTCTGACACAAGCACATTAAAAGACTGTGTGAGGGGCTGGAGAGATCTCAGAGGTTAAGAGCACTGCTTGCTCTTCCAGATGTCCTGAGTTCAATTCCCAGCAACCACCTGGTGGCTCATAACCATCTAAAATGAGATCTGGTGCCCTCTTCTGGCATGTAGGCAGAACACTGGGTATGTAATAAATAGATTACAAAAAAAGACTATCTGGGACCTGGGAAGGGAGCTCTGCAAGCAGGAGAATGGGTGGATTTGGTTCCCCAAAACTGGGATGCAGAGACAGTTAGATCCCTGAAGCCTACTGACCTGCCATTCTAGTCTAAACAGAAACCCTAAAAGAGAGTGTCTCAAAAAATAAGAGCCATAGAGGACGACACCAAACATGAATTTTTGGTTTCTATGTATGCCTGCACAGATGAGTACAACTCCATACACAAGTTAAAAAAAAAAACTTGCAAAATTAACTTTTTAAATTTCCTTATTTTGTGTGTACTGAGATACGCTTCTGCCATGACATGCATTGAGGCCAAAGGACAGCTTGGAGATCTGTGAATCCAACTCAGATTGTTAGAGTTAAAGGCGTCTATCCAGTGAGCCATTTCATAAACCCAAAACAACAACAAAACAACAATAAATAAAAGCTTCAGCAAACAAAAACAAAATACAACGTTCCATTGAAAAAAGCTGAGGCAGAATTGCTGTAAGTTTGAGACCAGTTTGGGCTGTGAAGTAAGAAGATACCGTCATGGTTGTGGATGTTGTGGGAAAGTATTTAGCTAGCATGCATGAGCCCTTAAGTTCTATCCCAGCATTAGCTGAAAAGTAAACAATTAACTGCTGCTGCTGGCATTTAAAGCGACATTTATTTAGCATTGCAGTCACCCACAGATAACCGTGTAATTCATGGGAGCTTACTTGCTGTCTTTCCCACTGTCAGGGGCACTGCCACTTCCTATATGAGAGACAACAGCAAGGGTTAACAAGCGACCAGAGGGACCAGATTCTAGGGATAATCCTAGTGGGCTCTATCCGTCCTTAGAGTCTAAATATGGTTTTTAGGACATTAGTTAGTCCAGCATTTGGGATTCATAGGGATTTTGTGTCGGTGAATAATGAACTGTAGGACTTTCAGTGTTCATTGAAATGTCCCTGTGTAGAGCACTAGCTTGGCTGGTGTTCTGTTGGCTTTATGAAATCTTACAATTATTTGTAGGGAGAGCGCATATGCCACAATGTGTATGTGGAAGTCAGAGGAAAAGTTTCAGCATGGGACCTGGCAATAGATAGGACTCAAGTTATCAGAATTAGCAATAAGAACCGTTGCCTGCCCAGCCTATCACTGGCCATTTATTATTTAGAAGGTGTGACATATGCTTGCTAGGCAGATACTCTAACATTGAGCTACATCCTTAGCCCTTTTTACCCAGACTGGCCTTGAACTCATTCTGTAGCTTAAGCTGCCCTTTGAACTTTAGATCCTATCTTTTTATTTTAGCCTCACCAGTAGCTTGGATTACAGGTCTGGTGTTTTTACAAAGGTGGAAACTATTGCTATTTAGCTCAGGCTGAGTTTGAAGTCTTTTTGCTTCTGTCTTGGAAGTGTTAGGATTACAAAATCTCCCACATCATACTTGACTTTCATGGGTTTTTGTTTGTTTTTAAAGAGCCAGTCTTTACACTATATATTGTAAGAAAACAATAAAAGAAAAACAAAGGAAATTTGTTGGAGAAGTGAAAGCAAGCTTGAAAATGAAAAAGCCAACCCCTGCATGGGCATGCAGCTTTAGTGGTTGAACACCTGCCTGTTGTGCTGTTGTCCTCAGCATCACAAAAAGAAGGACTTGGGTGACACATGCTAACACTCTACTCAGAAAGTAGAGGCAGGATTGTGAGTTCAAGGCCAACCAAGTCTTCCTGTTGCGATCAGGGTAAATAAAGAGAAGAAAAAGATGAAAATTGACACTTTTTTGGGGGTTGAGGGGACACCCAACACTCTTTATTTTAAAGGGTATGCCATACTAAAGAGCCTGGTGGATTCTGACCAGGAAAGGATGTCTATGTGTGATTCTACTATTTTCCAACCAAGACCCTAGTACTTGAAATGTGCTCTGAGTCTCTGTGTGTGTTTGTGTGTGTGTGCATGTGTAGAGGCCAGAGGAAAATGTCCAGTGTCTTCTGCAATTACTCTTTACCTTATTATTTTTTACAGATTTAGTTGGGGTTGGGGATTTAGCTCAGTGGTAGAGCACTTGCCTAGCAAGCGCAAGTCCCTGGGTTCGGTCCTCAGCTCTGGAAAAAAAAAAGACAAAAAGATTTAGTTTTATTGTTACTGTGTTTTTGTCTGCCATGTGTGTATGGGTACCCTCAGAGGCCAAAAGATTTCTCTGGAGCTGAAGTTCACAAGTGTGTGAGCTGCTGGATGTGGGGTCCGGGAATTGAACCCAGGGCCTCTGCAAGTGCTCTTAATTGCTCAGGCATCTCTCTAGCCCTCATCCATCTTATGTTTTGGAACAGGATCTCCCGTTTAACCCAGAACTCTCTTAATTTGATGAGACTGGCCAGTGATCTTCCTGTCGTTGCCTCCTCAACACTGGGGTTACATGCCCAGATGTTTGTGTGGGTACTGATGTTAGAACCCAGGTCCTCATGCTTTCATGGCAAGTGCTTTATCTGAACTGTGTCTTCAGTGTTTTTTTTTTTTTTTTAAAGAACATTTAAATTATTCTTATTCTATGTGAATGGGTGGTTTGCCTGCATGTGTGTGTACTACTCTTATGTCTGGTGTCCTCAGAGAGTGTTGGATCCCCTGAAACCAGAGTTACAGATACCGTGTAAGCTGCCATGTGGGTGCTGGGGTTTGAACCCAGGTCCTCTGGAAGAGCAGCCACGTGCCCTTAAGACAGGCAACCATCCCTCCTGCCCTCAGCTCCTGTCAATTCTGTTGTAATCTCTGTGTCAAGGATGATACAGCCAGTGTTGGACTTCTGTTTGTGTTGCCGTCTTGTCCCAAACCAGTTTGCACTTCTGCGCTTCCTGTGTGCAGGACTCTCTTCTCACCTGCTTGATTTTCCCTGTAGCAATTATGAAGTAACATATCGGTTCTTTTGTTATGATTATATTTCCCCATAGGACTTCTAGATCTTTACAGAACAGGATATTTTCTGTGTCCTTCCCTGCTCTGCTCATGCCTACCACAACAATAGGACTTCCTAATAATTTGCTGAAAGAATTAAAGAATAAGCCAGACCTGAAATAAACTTCCAGTACCTACAGTAAATGAAATAGAAGAGGTAAGATTATTTGTAATAATGTTTTTATTTTAACCCATGTATTGAAAATACCATTTTAGTACTTAATTAAAAAATTCAGATGCTTACATTCTTTCCAGACATATTTGATTTATGTTTATAATAAATTGATATTAGTAGTTTAGAAAGATTGAGAAGCTAGGCTGTAGATTAGTGGTAGAGTGTGTGTTTAGCTTGAGGCCCTAGGAACAGTTCAGTCACAGACACAGGCCCGGGGATGTAGCCTCATGGTAGATTGCTTGTTTAGCATACACAAAGCCCTGAGTTCTATCCCCAGCACCACATAAACCTGACATGGTGGAACATATCTGTAATCCTAGTAGTTGTGAAATAGAAGTAGAAGGATCAGAAGTTCAAAGTCATCATCAACTACATGGTGAGTTTGAGGCCAACTCTTGAATCACAGTGTTTGAGATACTATTCTTAAAAAAAGAGAAAAGAAAAAGTAAAGTAGATTCAGTAGACAAGCTATTCCAAACTTGGGGGAGGGAGCCTGGTGTTGTTTTTGTTTTGTTTTGTTTGTTTTTAAGAAACGTCTTTATGCAGTCGAGGCTCTAACTTAAAGTCTTCTTGCCCTGGCCTCTTACGTGCTAGTGTTATAAGTTTGTACCATCGGGCCGTGTGCCAAATATACTTCAGAGTTGTCAGATGGTGGTCATGTTGATTTTTTTAAAAAATATTTTAGTTTTTAAAATTAAGTCAAATATGTACATATGATGTTGTTTACATATGGAACTAGTGACGCCTGAATAGTGTGAGGGTGGGTCCATGTCTTCTCATGTTAGGGAACAGTAGCAATCAAAGAAAGTCAAGCTTTCTGGACAAACTCAGCTTCATCAAACCTCAGTTCATTTCCAAACTGGGTAATACTAGACTTGATTACTAGTGCTGCCTGAATGTGGGTGTTCCAGTGGGTAATGTTATCTAATGTGTAGAATGGTTACAATAATGTGAGCTTATACAGGTACAGGTCCTAGTACAACTTCTGATAAAACTAGCAAATGTTAATTGGTGTTCGTATGGCTACTGTTAGTGAGTAGATGTTTGTTGGTAGGTTTTGCATATATTATCTGCAGAGAGTGAGCACTACTGTGTGATGTTTGCTGACTGACGTTCGATGTTGATTAATGATTGATGTGAACAGGACTCCATATAACCCTGTATTAAGAGGAATGGAGATTGCCTCTGTCCACTTAGATTCATAAGCTGTCCCGAAGTGATCTTGGCATCAGGGAAGGGAGTGTTCAGGCACATTTCACCGTCAGCATCACGGGATGGCAGCCATTGATTTGTCCCATGGTAAGTCCTTGTTGAAGCTCTTTTTCAGATTGTTTTAGGTCTCTCCTACACAGCAAAGTCCAGTGGGCAGGGCTTTAGTAGTCTTGTCTGTTCATTTACAAAGAGCTGAAGTGGGCCGTGTACTAGCAGTGCTCTGTGATCTAGGGCCCGGTGTGTGTGCTTTCCGAAGAGATGACGTATAGTCATGAGTTCTGTCACCTGGGGCGATTTAGAGGCATGTGTTTTTGTTTATTTATTTGTTTATTTACTTATTTACTGTGTGCATGTATTTGTATGAGTGTGGGTAAATACGGAAATCAGAGGACATTTTTGAGCTCAGTTCTTTCCTTCCATTGTGGGATTCTGGTATCAAACTCAGGGCATCGGTCTGAGCACTTGCATTGACCCGATGCCCCATCTCATCACCCCAGAGTCAATGTTCTTCATACCTTAAGTTCCTTTATCTGTAAAGTGAGAGCACTCCCTTTCTCAGTGGGCAGCACAGTTCCTAGCCTGCCTCCTGGCTCCAAGGGAGGTACAAGTGCTGTGGCATCTCTAGATAAGAATATGTGTTTATGTGGTTTATGAGTGTACAGATGACGGGGGATGTCACACTATCATGGGATGACTTCATGACATGTGAATGTTGGGATTCCAGGCAGCTCTGAGATTTGATGCCATCTTTCTTTTCCATCAGGCCTTATTTCTAGACAGCCTGTCTGCATCTACGAAGAAAATACAGAGGTAGAAGGGACAGTCACTGACAACCAGGCAAGTTGTTACCAGGTAAAGAGAAAGGATATCATCTACCAAATACAACTGTTTCAGCTGTGATCTAGATGCACTTCCTTCTAGAGTCTAGAATGTAGACAGACTCTAGGGCTTCTTAAAGGAAATGCATTCTCACTAGGGGATGGAGAGTGCCTTGTTGAATTTCCCCGGGTACCAGAGCCTTGTACTGGTGACATACTACCTTGCAAATCATTCTAGCATTTCTGTAAATGTTAACTAATGTGTTTGCTTGGCTGGGGATTGAACCAGGGCCTTTTTCTCCATGTTAGGCACATTCTTTACCACTGAGCTATATTCCCAGCTTCACTAATAATCTTTTTTTGTTTGTTTTAGATAGGGTCTGCCTATATAGCCTAAACTTGAACTCACTGTATAGCCTGAGCTGGTCTCAACCTCCCTCCCAGTGTTGAGGATTACAGACATGGGCCCCCACTAACTAATCTTGAGCCTCACTGTTGTTTTCTTTTGTTGAGTGCTCTGACAGATGCTCAGGCATGTGAGAGCATCCTTTCCTAAGGTGATCTATTTATCAGATTTTCTACAGTGTATTTAAGAATTTGCTGCCATGAGACAGTAGGACTAGAAGAGCTTCTAGCCTGGCTGTGCTGTTAGAAATCATGCTTATGAAGTGCTGCTAAAGTCATGTGATAGTAGAAGGTCAGCATAGAGTGAGTTTAGAGAGAAGAATTCCTGGGGCCATGAACCCTGCAACTGGATTGAGGCTGATCTGACAACCCATGAATAGGAATTAGACCCACCTTCCTAAGTTTGCATTGAGTACCAAGCAAGACTGTTTATGGGCTCAAACCAACATGTGTGTAATGGTTTAGGATTCAGTGACCTTCGATGATGTGGCTGTGGAGTTCACCCCAGATGAGTGGACTTTACTGGACCTGACTCAGAGAAACCTATACAGAGAGGTGATGCTGGAGAACTATGAAAACTTGACTTCATTAGGTAAGGCTGCCGGCATTCCTCATTACCTTTTTTGAAACAGATACATATTACATGCTTTTTAATTTATTAGAGGTTGATCGTGTTAATTAAGAATGTAGTGGAAAGACAGATCAGTTTTTAAAATGAAACTGTTTTTATACGAGGATGGCGTAAAGGGGCTCACACCTTTAATCCCAGCACTTGAGAGACAGAAGCAGAGGCAGGTGAATCTCTGAGTCAAGGCCAGCCTGTTCTATATAGCAAATTCTAGACCAGGCTATCCAGGGCTATATAATAAAAACAGTTGCTTTTCTAATTTGTATGGGTGTGTGTGTGTGTGTGTGTGTGTTTATGTTTATATGCACACATGCAGAAACCAGACGAGGTTATTAGGTGTTTTCATCTATCACTCTTACTCCTTTGAGGCAGGATTTCTCCCTGAACTTAGAGCTTCTGGTGTCATTCAGCCACTAAGATCCAGCATTCTTATTTCCCCCTACCCCCAGCACTGTAGTTCCAGGCACATTTGAGACCATGCTCGGCTTGTTATGTGGGTTGCTAAAGTCAGAACTCAGGTTCCTGTGGTTATGCAGAAAACACTCCTAACCAACAAGCTGTCCTCCCAGCTCCAACAAATAAAATTCCTGCTGTAATACATGCTAATGGCAATTCTTTTCTCTTCCCTTTCTTCTTTCTCTCTCCCTTTCCTGAAATTCTTTTTTATTTTTTGAGATTATAACACAATTACAAAAAAAAAAAAAAAAAAAAAGGGGCTGGAGAGATGGCTCAGAGGTTAAGAGCACTGGCTGTTCTTCCAAAGGTCCTGAGTTCAATTCCCAGCAACCACATGGTGGCTCACAACCATCTATACTGCAATCTGGTGCCCTCTTCTGACATGCCGATGTATATGCAAACACAACATTGTATACATAATAAATAAATCTTTAAAAAAAAAAAAAAATAACACAATTACACCATTTCGCCATTCCCTTTTCTCCAGGCCCTCCCAGTGTATCCCTCACTCTCTTCAAATTCATAGTCTCCAACCTGTGCAGTCTGCGTAGTTTTACTCGTATGTGTGTATTTTCAGGGCTGACTGTTTGGTATTAGATAACCAGTTGGTGTGCTCTTCCCCTGGGTAGGACTGTTTTTTCCCTTCACATTCCTTAGTTGTCTGTATTTCTTTGTGTAGAATTGAGGCCTTATGAATTTGTCCCCTCCCATATTGTCATGTCTGTTAGTGTCCTCTTTGTCCAGCTGGTATTTAAGCACTGTTGCTGAGACTGTGTGTGTAGCTTCTGACATTACTAAGAGACACAGTCTCACAGCAGACTACCTGATCCTCTTGCTTTTATAATCCTCCCACCTTCTCTTTAAATATTCTTTGAACCTTAGTTGCAGGTTGTATTGTGCATGTACGTGTCCACTGGGACTGGGCTTCACAGCTCTGCACTTTGATTTGTTGTGGTTTTCTGTAATAGTCTCTGTCTGTTGCAGAGAGATGTTTCTTTGATGAAGGGTGAGGACTACACTTATCTGTGGGTGTAAAGACAAATATTTAGAATTTTGTTTAGTAAAGTGGGGGCTGTGGGTTCTCCCAAGATCTGTGGTTTCAGTACCAGGCATGACTTCCCTCTTGTTGATTAGGTCTTAAGGCCAAGTAGAGAGCTGTTGCTTGCCTCTAGGGTATGCAAGTCTCTTTTGTACACTTACAGTTATCATGCCATGGTAGTTCAGAGATGTCATAGCTGGGTTGGACTTTTGTTTGCTTCCTTGTTTTAGAAGCCTGTGTGGCACCTTCTGGTACCATGAAAGCTGGTCCTCCGGGAAGAAGCATTCAGGGCACCTATAGGCTGGTGTCTGAAGCGCTTGGTGACTTCCGCAATAGGAACTTAACCTTCTACCTCTGTTGGGCAACCAATGGCAGCAGCAATAAGGTGTAATGTTTTTAGAGTCCCTTGGACAGCCTTGTTCAACAGCTCAAAAAGAAGGCTTTTCGTGCCTAATGTTGAGATTTTGTTAAGTGGTCTCTTGGAGGGAGCATTTTCAGCCCAGGTGGGAAAATCCCATTTAAACTATGTATCTATATTATATATCGACTAATGTGTGTAGGGGTTATTTTTAGGTAGATAGTAGTATGATTTCTTACTTACTGTTATTTTACCCTCTTCCTTCTTTCTGTATTTTTTCCTTCTCTCTTAGCTAAAGCCCTTCCTCCTCCTTTTTTTTTTAATTTCCCATTTCAGATCACGTAGACTCTGCTATTGTATTAATTATTACCCCACTCTCCTGACTCTGGCAAGGGTCCTGTATACTTCCCTGGTTTCTGCAGTTACTCCAGGTAGTAACTTACATCTGAAGATTTAGAGCTGGGAGCCTCAGATGAGAGAACGTGAGGTCCATCTTTATGGGTCTTGTATACCTCATTCACTGTGAACTTTTCTAATTCCATCTTTTTACCTGTAAAGTTCATTATTTCATTTTTTTTCACCATAAATTCTGTATCACATTTCATTATCCATTTGTTGGTTGAAAGGTGTTTAGATTGTTTCCTGTTTCTAGCCATTTTTGTGAATAGAGCATCATTGAACGTGGTTGAGTAAATATCTGTGGAATAGGATTTCAAGTCCTTCCGCATATGCCAAGAAGTGGTATAGCTGGATCATATTGTAGATTTTTGAGAGTTCTCTGCCCTGATTTCTATAGTGGCTGTACCAATTTGCAATGCTACCACCAGTGATTAAGGGTTCCCTTTTTCCCTTATCTCCTTCAGCATTTGTTATTGGTTATTTTGTTGATTGTTGTCATTCTGTGTGGGATAAGATGAAGTCTCAAGTTGTTTGGATTTGCATGTCCCTCAGTGCTAAGGATGTTGAATATTTAAAGAAAATTTTTTTCATGCAACACGTTTTGATTATATTTTTTTCTATTCTTAGTTCATCTCAGATCCATGCCCCCTAACGGGCATGGAAGTGCACACCTTTAATCTCAGCAGATCTCTGTGAGTCTGTGTCTAGCCTAGTCTATAGAGCAAGGTCTAGGACAATCAAGTCTGTACAGAGAAACCCTGACTCAAAAGCCAAAAAAGAAGAGATATTTCTTAGCAGTTTTATTTCTTTTATGCTAACTCTGTAAATCAGGCTGGCCTTGAACAACTCACAGAGGTCTGCCTGCCTCTGCCCCCCAAGTGCCGGGGTTAGAGTGTGTGCTACCATGTCTCTGTTGTTCTTTTTTCCCCCTTATTCTTTCATGTTTTTCTTTCTTCTCCACCTCCTTCTTTCCCCCTTACCCTTCTCTGTTCTTTACTCTCACTGTTACCCTCTATTTTTGGAAACAGAATCTGTGTGTAGTCCAGGCTGGCTTTATCCTCATCCTCCCAAGTTACGGGATTTCGAATTTCATATACCCCTGTACCCAACGTAGTAGAGATGTTTTTGTCAAGAGTATGTTCATGCATGTGTGTGCTGCTGGAGACGAAACCCGTCTACATGCTAGGAAAATGCTCTACGGTTGAGGCGTAGCCCTTTAAAGGGTACGTCAGCTTGCATTTGCCTTTTAGAGGATAGAGCAAACCAGCCCTTTTAGGACACAGAAATTGAAACATGGTCTTCTTTTCTGGGGCAGAAGCCTCAGACATGTTAAGTTACAGTCCCCCTCCCCGTATTTGCATTTTTACTTACTTTGAGAGAAGTAGCTTGCTTTCCTTTTGAACTGTGATTTCCTTGGCCAGAGGAAAGTTTGTCCTCTCTTATTTGAGCATCTTGTATATGTTTCTGCATATGCAGGATGTCAGTTCTTCATTCCCAGTCCGACCCCCTGGTTAAAACAGGAAGAGTTGGAAACGGTGGAAAACACAGTTCCTCAACGTGAGTATGCATGGAGAAATTTGTTTGACAAGCTCAGTATTGTTTTGCAAGTACAATGTACTGGCCTCAGAAATTGAAGCCATTTTTCTCAGTTTGAGATATCTTCCATTTCACGTAATTTATTGTTCCTATCTATTCAGGCATGCCTATGTACCATGTGTTCCCTTTCCTAAGTTTAGTATTTCAGTATTAACTGTTTTTCTAGACCTTTCTGACTGTCATTGCTGTAATTGTCACAGGATTCGTTTGTAAGACTGCTTTTTTTTTTTTTTTTTTTTTTTTTTAATTACAGCTGTTTTTGTTTTGGAGGTGCTGGGCATTGAACCCTGGGCCTGTGAGGTATATTCTACCTCTGAGCAGTCCTAGTGCTGAATTTTTAACATAACCAAATACTTAAATCTCTTTGTGCAGTTATTTTATCATGTAGGAGAGTGTGTGTGCACATCACAGCACACTTACCGAGGTCAGAGAACAATTTCAGGGTCAGTTTTCTTTTTTTACCGAGTCAATACCAAGGCTTAAACTCGGATTGTCAAGTTTGATGACAAGGTGGCCTCCGCTTTATATTTTGAGACTGTATTTGTCATTGAGATCTGGGATTTACTGACCAGGCTATGCTGGTTGAGCAGTGAGCTTCAGGGAATCTGCCTGTCTCTGCTGGAGTGCCACATGCCTGGCATTTTAAAGTGGGCTATAGGGTTCAAACTTGAGTCCTCGTGCTTTGCCAATGTGAGCCATCTCCCGTCCTCTTTTCCTTGTTTTTCTGTTACTACTTTTGAAACTGAGTCTTAACAATTATAGCCTAGGCTGCTCTCGAACTTAAAAAAAGATTCTCTGACTTGGCCTCTTACTTGCACCATTGTGTCGGTCACACTGTATTTTGGGTTTTGAACCTTAGCGGGTAATGGCTGAGCCAACTTTCCAGCCCTCGCTTTTATTTTATTTTCTTAATGTGCTTAATTTGAAAAGAAGGATCCTTGCCCTTTAACTCCTTGTACATACCATTTATTCTCTGAACTTCTTACCTTTCTCTTTTTATTTAACTTCAGAATTGGAACTACAATCTACAGTTGATGATTCAGAGCTTGAGAATTATTTTAGGATGCAAAGTTCCAGTACAGTAGAAATGGTAAGATCTACAAAGGACTTTCTATTTCATATTCAAGGGGTAGGGGGCTTTGTAGTAAACCATACATACAAAAGAGAAATAGTTGAGATGAGTAGTATGTACCTGAGAGGAATTGATGCTTATTTGGAATATCATGAATTGGGAGATTCTCCACGTATATCATAAGGGTTTATTCTCACTGTTTCCACAAATATGTGGTTCCACATATGAAACTAGACATGGAAGTTTTAAGCAATTTTCATTGAACTATACACTTTTTGTGCAAATAATTAACCATTCATTAAGATTTTGGCAAAGGGATCTGTCATTTTAGAAAAAAATAAAGGTCAGGGAATAATTGCATGGAAAAGAAACTTTAAAATTCATAATGAACATAAAATGTTTCTGTCTTCAGGTGGGTGATTCATCCATTCATGAACAGTCAGAAAACCACAATGAAGGGGATGTGTGTGACTCTAAGCCATGCGGAGATGTGTTGGGTGAACAATTATGCCTTAACACAGAGGTGAGCATGCCAAGTCAAGGATACAGTTCTGAGTGTAACTGGTATGGGAAGGACATTCTTTCTTTGCTCAAGGAAAGCTCTACTGGACAGAATGTTTCTGAGATTAACCAGTGTGGAAAAATCTTCAGTTTGACTCCAAACATCATGTACCCAAGCACTAGCACAAATGAGAAACCCTTTGAATGCACAGACTGTGAGACAGCCTTTTTTAATCAGTCATACTTTCAGACAGATATGAGGCCTCACAATGGAGGAGAGCCCTATGACTGGAATAAATATGGGAATGGTTTTATTCATCCTACAAGCCTTGCTATGCATCTTCCAATTCTCAATGCAAGAAACCCCTACAAATTTGAGGAATGTGGAAAGGACTTTCAGTATTTTGCATGCCTTAATAATCCCATGGGAATGTGCACTGGAGAAAAATTCTGTGACTGCAAGGAATGTTGGAAAGCCTTCACGGTTTCCTCACACCTAACTCAATATGTATCAATTCATACTGAAGAAAAGTCCAAAGTATGTAAGATATGTGGGAAGTCCTTTGCTAATTTTTCTCGACTTTCTGCACATGTAAAAACTCATAATGAAGAAAAGCCCTTTGTTTGCAAGGAGTGTGGAAAGGCCTTTAAAAATATGTCATACCTTAATGATCACGTTAGAATTCACACTGGAATAAAATCATACAAATGTATGGAATGTGGGAAAGCCTTCCTTCGATGGTCAGGCCTTACTGAACACATAAGAGTTCACACTGGGGAAAAGCCTTATGAATGTAAGGAATGTGGAAAAACCTTTTCTAGATCTACTCAGCTTACTGAACATGTAAGAACACACACTGGAATCAAACCATATGAATGTAAGGAATGTGGAAAAGCCTTCACTCAGTATTCAGGCCTTGCCACACATGTACGCATTCATAGTGGAGAGAAGCCCTTTGCATGTAAGGAATGTGGAAAGGCCTTTACCAGGACCTCTGGCCTGATTCATCATGTGAGAACTCACACAGGAGAGAAGCCTTTTGAGTGTGTTCATTGTGGCAAAACCTTTATTACTTCTTCCCATCGCACTAAACATCTGAAAATTCACAGTGGTGAAAAGCCCTTTGTGTGTAATATATGTGGGAAAGCATTTATATATTCCACATCCCTTAACATTCACATGCGAACCCACACTGGAGAGAAGCCCTATATATGTAAGCAGTGTGGGAAAGCATTTGCTGTTTACTCACGTCTAAGGAAGCATAGCAGAGTTCACACTGAGGAGAAGCCCTTTCAATGTGAGGGTATGGGTGTTGCTATTTAGCTCATCTGTTGCCACCTTTAAATATTGACAGTGACACCAAAGATCATCAGATTAGTCTTAACTGCTTTGTGTGGGTCATAAAGGCTCACACTGGCCTTAGACACCATCTTAATTTTATGAAATAGGATATTTAGTTGCCCCCTCAAAGTTTTCTTTTTTGGGCAGTGCTGAGGATTGACCTAGGACATCACACATGCTAGGCAAAGCACTCAATCACTGAGCTACATCCCTGGAACCTTTTCGTGGATATCTGAGTCTGAGCATCTGTAAATCTTAAGTGAAGGTAGTATATAAGATGGCTTCATTCCGGTGCGTGACTCTCAGTGATCATAACATTTCTAGATGCTATGAAATAATGAAACGGATTTGATCCTTTTATTAGTTAGTGGCTGCCAGTGTGGCTTGTTGATGTGAAAATTCACCACAAGCCAAGATAGTATAGGGCACAGGTGGATTGTGGAAAGACACTCCTTCAGGGAACTATTCTGACCCCATTGATTCTGATGAGCCTATCAAGAGATAGTTTGTATCTGTTCTTAATAGCTAGTCTATTTACAGATGTTATCCCTGTAATTCTTTATAAAATTTTAAAAAGTTCATCCTGTCCCATCTTTTGGATCCCTTTTGGATTGAAGTGGCAGTAACTTTGTTCATAGTCCAGTGTCTGTTCCTCAGTTTGGTTGAGATTGATGATCTGAGGGTCTTGTGGATGCTAGGCAAGTACTCTGCCACTAAGCTACATCCCTAGCTTGCTTAGTCTCTTTAATACACATTTCTCAGTTACTGTAATATGGATAGCCTGAGATTTTCAAGGTACAGTTCTGTTTTCCTTAGTAATTCTTCCTTAGCTTCAATGGTCTCTTACTTTACTAAAAGCACTCAGGAGGAACCAAGATGCTCCTTTTGAACACTTTCGTTACAGATAAATTTCCAATTCTATCACTCTCAAGTTCTAGTTTCTATACAGAATGCTAGAATAAAGATCTGCGAGGTTCAAGACCATTACAGATCACTGATTAGTTTTTCTTGATGTTCTAGTAACATGTTCCCCCTTCCTAAGGGAGTCCTCACCAGAATTGCCTCTACCTACCACTCAGTTTTAAAGCTCTTAAAACTCTTTAAACGTGTTCTTTACTGCAGTGTTGCACCATCACAAAACACCATAGCCAGTGCTGGCTAAATGGCTCAGCAGTTAAGGTGCTTGTCACCAGGAACTGAGTTTGATCCTAGGGACCCACATGGTAGAAGTAGAGAATGGACTGCTACAAGTTGGTATACTTCTACATGTAACCACAGCTTGCACAGGTGCTTATGTATACGCATATATGCCACAAATATAACACAAAAGCAACATAAACCAGGTTGCTTTAAAGTTCCCTTTAAATTAAACTTTTTTTTTTTTTTTTTTTTGTGACAAGAGTTTCTTTGTGTAGCCCTGGCTGTTGGACTCCCTTTATAGGCCAGGCTGTCTTTGAACTCACAGAGATCCACGTGCTTCTGCCTCCCAGGTGCTGGGATCAAAGGCATGCGCCACCATTGCCTGGCAATAAATGAGATTTTTTGTTAGCATAGTATTGGGTTTCATTATGTCATTTTCATGTCTACATATTATTATACTTTATTGTCATTAGCTCACCACTTTTTGGATAACTTTTTAGGCCCAGGGGTTTAGCTTAGTGCTAATAGCTCTAGTCTAGCGTATGTATAGCTAGTTTTTATCTCCAGCACTGGACAGACCATATACAGCAATTTGTTTTCTCATACAAGAATAACAGCATGGGAATTAGTGAGATGGTTCAGAAGGCAAAGCCCCTGCCGTGCCAACATGAGGACCAGAGTTTGGCTTCCCAGAACCCATCTAATTACCAGGTGGGCATGGAGGCCACCTATAATCCCAAATGTTTAGGAAGCAAGATGGGAATCCTCAGGCGATTTGGGTAACTAGGTTACTTGAATCCATGAGCTTCAGGTTCAGCAAGAAGACCCTGCTTCAGTAAATAAAATGGAAAGTGAATGGAGAAACCTGACATCATCTTCGGGCTTCCACATGCTACGTGTAAATGTAAACACCAACATACATATGCACATACATGAAAAAAGAATAACAGTATATTTGGCTTCTGGAGCAGACTCTTCCTGTCATGCAGTCACTTTCACATGACAAAGCTTGAAAATGAGATTTTCTTCCTCTTCTGGTAAAATCACAGCCTTGTGGAATGATGTTTCCACTTGTTGTCCTGGAGTATCAAATGCAGTTCTAAAGACTCTTTCTGTACAATCATGCTGAGATTTAGATTTAACATGAATTTGAGAGGGTCATAGAATCTTTTGATTTCCCAGACAAGTAATTATATTTGTAGATAATAATGGTATTTTTTTTCTATTTTAGTTGTTTCTTTTCAGAAATTAGTATGCTGTCCAGCACACTAGTGAAAGTAGTAAAAACTTTTTTTGAATTATAATGAAGTATGTACACCATCATACTGATTTGCTTACTAGGATAGAGGGTTTTTAATATCAGGATTTTGCATAATGATTGTATAGTACTTCCTTATTTGTGAGGCGAAATTCCTCTTGGACTCATTAAATGTATCCTCTGTATCTCCTGAGATGACCATATTCATTTGCTGGTAACACTCACATACCTAGGAGTTCATCGGTGCGTTCTACCTAATAAATACTGGAATGATTAAAAGGACTCTAAAGTAAAGGTAGTCATTTATTAATGATGATTATATATTAGTTGTCTGTTGTTAACCTTAAATACTTAGATAGATTCACCTTGGACATTAAGGTTCATTTTTGTTTTGTGTGATTGCTGGGGATCAGACAAACCCAGACAAGGCAAGCACTCTGCCAGTGAGCTACAATCCTGAGCCCAATGGATCCTTTTTACTACTTAGTGTTGATTATGATTACTCACAAAGATTGTCATAGGTATTCTTGTATAACTGGCATATAGTTTTTCCTTGTGTAAGAAGAAATGGAGTAGGGATAGGAACAGTGCCTATTTAGCAATGCACAAGACCCTGGTTTCAATCCTTAATACCACCAAAACAACCAGATTTTAAAATAAATTGCCTGGCTTTTAGCTGTAGATTAGAACAGTGTCATATACTGTAGAGAAGTGTATTCCTAACCTTTTCTAAATTCTTAACCTGTTCAGTTATCTAGAAGAAAAATTAGATTATTTAGACCTAGAATAATTGATACTGTTTTGGGTACTTGTTTTTAAACTGTTGTGTATCTTTTATGTTTATGGGACACCTAAGATTTACAATATCATTAAAATTTTCTTTGAGTATATTTTTCTAGGCTTGCTTTCACTTTCACATATGAAACATCTTTTTCTTTGTATTTCTAATGTTTCCTGGTTATATAATTAAATTTACTTTGGATCTTTATTGTATTCTGCAATGATTTCTTCATGTATTTATATTGAGTTAATCTTGAAAGTAACCAGTATTCTTTGGGACAGAGTCTCTGTCTCAAACTACAGTGTGTTGCCACACACTGTAATCCTAGTGATTGGGAAGCCAAGGCAGGAGGGTCACAGATTTAAGGGTAGCCTGAACCTGGGCTACTTTGTGAAACACTGTCTTAAGATGACCAAAAATAAAATGAAACAGAAAAAGACAAATGCACCCAAAGGAGGAGTTCGGGTCTGGTAAATGATTGAGGAAGGAATAAATTGTCTTGAAATATCCAAACTCTAAATATAGTTTTCAATCCATTGACTCTGGTAGGTATTTACACTAGTTCTCTTTTTGTAATCTTAGTTAAAAATGTTTAAGGGGGGGTGCTAGGATTCAAACTTAGGGCTTTATTCATGCTAACCACTGACCATAACCCAGCTGTAGATGTGTCTTTTATACATACTTTAGTTGCAGTTTTAAAACTCTGAATACTTGAAAAGTCCTGATTAACAATTCTTTTAGGCCATTATGTATAATGCAATTAGTAACAAAATTGGATTTTTAGCAACTTGTTTTTTTCCCTCTGTATTTGTTGCATGTACCTTCTCTTTGTAATGATGTTTTCATTGAAATTTTACCCAATGCTTGAGATTTATGTACTCCATTTGCTTTTATTTAGTTGCTATTCTAAAACATTAAATCCAGTTTTAAAATCTAATTTGTTAATATTGTTTCTTTCTGAGTAGACTAGACAGTTTACATACAGATTTCCATCATTGGCAGAGACCTAGAATTGTGTGCACCATTACAGTGAGATTCAAGAAACTCAAAGTAACAGAATTGATGTTATAGAGGATTTGCTAAGGAGACATTAGATCATGCAAAGTAGATTTTAAGGGGGTGCTATTACCCCAGACCTCCAAAGATAAGTAGTGTGCTACTCAGGCCTGTTAGAGATAAGTAAATTCATGATGCTAGGGTGTAAATATTTGTTCACCAGGATTGCACAGCCATTAGTCCCATCTTCAAAGAACATGCCTCTAACAGGAAGTTCTAGGGGCAGAGCACAATCACAATGGACGTTAAGCCCTGGCATGCTTCATTAAGCTGCCAGTTTTTGAAAAAAGCACAATTTTGCCATCTGGACAGCAGGATCCTGGGTCTCATCTCCTGGAGAAGAACCACACTGCTGTACTTAAATAATTCTGGCAATGTTTTTGCTGTTTAAATCTCCCATCTGCCCAAGTGGCTAAACTTGGAAGACTTATGTCTCTGTTGAAACTGTTCAAAGTGTAACTTGGGGTTGGGAGCAAAAACATTTAAGATGATACGGTGTATAATATGCTTAACCCTAAAATGTGTTAGCCAAATCTGTTCAATACCAACTCCTATGTGGGTGTTCGCCCCAGTCGGCCGCGTGCTTTAGCAAGGAGCTTTTCCCTCAGCTCTATGTGTACAGTGATTTCTCGGTGAGAAACCATTGGTATATTGTTTCTATAGCAACACAAGTCTCTGAACAAATCCATGGCAGAGGGGGCAATTGGGTCTCTTGACGGGAAAACCACTTATGTCCTGCCATCACAGCCAGGCATTCTTCTAAGTTCATCAGAAGGTGGTTATAACTCCTTTTCCCGTTTACAAGAGCTGGTCTTGACTCACTTTGCCCAACAGATGTCAGAATTCAGTCCTGAAAATGCCTTAAGAGGCTTCTAATAAACATTACAGTTCTCAGCTACTCAACTGTGGGGTTGCTAAACTGGCTTTTCATGGATGAGGGGAGCATCAGTATCAGATTTTGAATGACTGGACATTTTTTCTTATGACTTGAGATGACAAATGCCAAGGGTTGAGCTCACGTTTTGCTTAGGGACCCAGGGAATTCAATAGAATTGGGGACTAGGTAAAATAATTGCTGGGAAAGATGTAGGTATTGGGTTAGGAGAAGGCTAAGACACACCCAGTAATTACTGCAGGATTCCCAGTCAGAAACCTCCAACATCTCAAATTCTTCGCGTTGGCTCCTTGAGCCTGGTGGGATGGACTGTGGTAGGGTCAATCTGTTGAAGCACCTTGAGAGGTCCAGATAATTACGGAGGCGAGGCTGGAAAACAAGGATTCTAGGAACGCGAGGGAGGCAGGCAGAAAAGTGTCTGATGAGCTTCCACGGAAGACCTTGCGGTTAAAGGGCTTGCTGGACCTGGGCGCCACCGATTACTTCCGTCCCCGCCCGTCGTCCGGCTCACAGCCTAGGTTCTGTGTTGTCCTCGAGGCCACCGCTGGCCTCCAGCCTCCGCTGTGAAGCCATTACAACACCTCCGCCCGCACACTGCGGAGAGAGCAGAATTCCGACAATGTTCAACAACCGTACGCCCCTGCCGCAGAGGGAGCGCGAGCGGAAGTGACGTCAGAGCCCGCGTCCGTCTCTTCCGGCTCTTATCTGCACTAAAGAGTTCCCGGGCGAACTGGCTTTTGTGAGTTTTGCGGTTCAGGGACCTACAGGTTGAGGGGGAGGCGAACGGGCCGGGGTGCTGAGCCCTGCTGCGGGCGGCGCGGCGCCTCCGGGCGCGGCCTCGTCTGAGGCCCCTCAGCGCGGCGGCCTCCGGGGTGGGAACATGCCCGGAGGCGCGTCCTGGCGCTCCTGCGCCCACGGGGCTCCCGCTCCTCCGAAGCCTCCAAAGCAGCGTTTATGGAAACAGCTGTTTTATTTTTCTCCTCAGAAGGAAACGAATTTTTGCCGGAGTAGTTGGAGTGGCCGTCGTCACTGGTGCCAGCGCCTCTGGTGAGCCCTTAATGAAAGGTGGCTTTTGGAAAAGGCTGTATACCTTAAAAAGAGAGAAAGAAACTAGAGACAAATGTCTCCTGTGAGAACTTGACTCATATGGTTGGATTGTATGTTATTGCATTTTATTTTGACTGTTAGCTTCAGATACAAGAACATACTTCTTACTTGGTTACTTAGAATGTACGTCCTTCTTGCAAGAGTATAAACGCTGGTAGACCTCAAGTCCACTCCAGAACACCCAGCTCGGCGTGTCTGTGCAGGCCTTTAATCTCAGCACTCAGGAGGCAAGAGGATATGAGTTCAAGGCTAGCCTGGTGTACATACTGAGTTCCAGCCAAATCAGTGCTACATGGTAAAACACTTAAAATACAAACAAGCAAAAACCCAACAAGCAATAATAGTGAGCTCTTCTCCACAGCCAAAGTTTCTAGGCCTGTGTTTGTCTCTTCATCTCTGTCATCCACCTTGTGCTCCTGATCAAATCCAGGGCCTTGTGCATGCAATAACATTTCCTCTTAGTTCTTAGGCCTGTTCATCGCTGAACTACTTAAAAATGTGAACCTCACAGAAGGAATGTGGAAAGCTTTATTTTTAAAAATCATAGTCAACTATTAAAATCGATAAATTAGCGTTCTCTTCCACACAATCCCCTCATTTCTCTTAAAAAAACAAAACACAAAAATCTTAACTGTATTTGATGGCCCAGCTTCTGTTGTGACACATTCACCTCTTCGCAGCAGTCTGTATGTTTGCTCTCTCCCTTGATAGATAAATATATTCTATGGTAATTTATTGCTAAAATGTAAACTGGAAAAAAAAGAAGGGTGTTATGGTGGCACATACCAGTAATCTCAGGAGTTAGAGCAGGAAGAACATGATTTCGATGCTAGGATAGTTAACATAGTTCCAGGCCAGCCTAGTCTGCGTGGTTGTACATCTGTCTCCAAATAAATAACAGTAGATACAACACTTAACTCTTAAGTACGTGGGAATGCATCACCTAGATTAGGACACTGTCTTACTGAAAACAAAATACTATTAGATTTCAATCAAGAAGATTAAAGAATAGAGTTAGGTGTGTAGTTTTGTAGAGTGTTTGCCCATTATGCACAAATCCCTAGATTCAATCCCTAGGACCACATAAACTGAGTACAGTAGCCCACACAACTGTAATCCCAGCACTCAGCTGAGACAAACAGGAGGATTAGGTTCAAAGTCGTCTTTAGCCACATAGTAAATTGTAGGTCACCTGAACCACATAAGAGCTTGTCTCTAAAAGAGAAAAGAAAGCAATTTCAAACTGGCTGGCAAGTGGTAGAACAAACTTGCCTAGCATGCATGAGGCCCTAGGTTCAATTCTCAGCACCACAAAAAAAGAACTGAAAATTAAAAATGATGCCATGTGATATCTGGTCTGTAAACATTCAAAACTCTCCACATTGTTAAACAACTACCACAAACAAGCTTCTGGGTGTTTGGAGGAAGTGTATGATCCATTCAAGATTTCTATATTGTGCTGGGCTTGGTGGCAGACTCCTGCAATCCCAGCAACTGAGAGGTAGAGGCAAGAGTATCATTGTACATTTAAGGCAGGTGTCTTGTAGTTTAAGCTAGTCTACCTAATATTGGCTTTGACTGACCTTGAACTTGTACCACCATATCCCAAGTGCTGTGTGAACAGGCACAGCTTGCTTCCAGTAAATTTGGGGGTCAGACTTTTCCAGTGCCAACTCCAAAGATCGCAAAAGATTATGTGAAAGATGATTTGTAGGTGTTACGTAGTTGGGTTATAGTTTATTAGGAAGGCATCCAATTGTTTTGTCCTAATTTCGATGCTTCTGAAGGCTTTGCTTCTCTGTAGTGTTGGGGATCAGCCAGGGA
>CM053747.1:14807472-14817547 GCA_028658305.1 Pachyuromys duprasi | reverse complement strand
ATGCCTGAATGAAGAGGGCGTGGTTGTGGTCAGAGGACAACTTTGTAGAGTTGGTTCTTTTCTTCTTTATAACCCAACTCAGATAGTCAGGCTTATACTGCAAGTGCCTTAAATCAATTCACCAGCCTCCCTCTTTCCCCCTTTCCTGTTTTTATGGAAGTGTATTGTCAGAGTAAGCTTTTAAGGTTGTGTGTTCTAGGTTAGAGAACAAATGTACATTTTATTTTGACATACATTAATTTTTTTCCCCTTTCCCCGGGTCTCTTACCCATGTAGCAATTTCTGAATCAATCTTATATAATTTTATTTAAAACTTACTCTGGAGAAAGTAAGAAACAGATTTTTAGTTGTAGCGACAAGCATTTGTTTTGAAAAAGGGAACTCACCTGGCCATTTCCTGGTGTGTAAGAGTACTCAGCTGTACTCTCAGGAGCAGTATTTGCATGGCTGACATACCTTTAATCCCAGGACCTGGGAAACTGAGGCAAGAAAATCAGTGATATATACCTAACCCCAGGATTTGGGAACTGAGACAGAAAAGTCATTGAGTGATACACACTTGCAATCCTAGGACTTAGGAAACTGAGGCAGGAAATCACAAGTTGGAGGCCACCAGCATTACATTGTGAGACTGTTATGTTTGATATATGTGTATATATCAGTCTTTACATTTTCATTTATGTTTTTTGAGATAAATTTCTGTTGTGTATCCCTAGATGGCCTAGAATTCACTATGCAACCCATTCTTTATCTGTTCCTACCTCATGACTGCTGAGATTTATATATTTCTGTATGTTTGTATTTTAATGTAAATAATATAAAGTGAATATGCAGTAAATTTTTGCCATGGGTAAATCAGTAATAAAACAAAGTTCTATGTTTTGATCTAATTCAAAATCCAAAATTTATATAACTTTCATGGATCAGATGGATTCATGAATAGTCCCTTGCAGTGTATTACTGTACCTCCCTATTATGGTTTCATAATCAAAACCTTCATGTACAGTATTGAATATTGCTACTAATTCAGTCAACAACTGGTATGTCTATATTTTTACTTATATATTGGCTAATGTATTCCTTTTAGTGCCTGTTTTATTTATTTATTTATTATTGTGTGTAATGTGTGCATATAGGTCAGAGGACAACTTGGTAGAGTTGGTTCTTTCACCTCGATGTGGGTTCTGAGGATTGAACTCGGGTCAGCAAGCTTGCATGACAAGCACTGTACTCACTGACCATCTCACCAGCCCCTTGTGCCTATTTTAACAGCTTGATAGCTGTAGTGTGCCTCAGTCTTTCAGCATGAACAGAGTAGACTGCCTTTGAGGTATCTCAGCAACTTTTTCATCACACACAGTCCATTCAGGTGGCATCTTAAGTGCATACACTTTTTTCTAGGACCACAAGTATGACAGTGATAGCATCTTCCAGGATTTTCATTTGACATTCTTTATTTTTACATTGAGAGAGAAAGGGAGAGCTTGCATGTGTATTTGCATGTGTGCTTGTGCAGGAGTGCAACAACATTTATGGAAATCAGTTGTCTGTTACAAAGTCTGAGTTCCAGGGATAAAACTCAGTTTTTCAGGCTTGGTGACAGGTTCCTTTACCTACTGAACCATCTCTCTGGCCCTGGCACACTTACTAATGACAGAAATAATGCAACGTTTTTTTACTCATTCTATATTTTTCAAAGTCTTTTTTTTATTGGTTTTTTTTTTTTTTTTTTTGAGACAGGGTTTCTCTGTGTAGCTTGATTGTGAGCATTTTTATCTACTGAGCCATTTTGCTGCACCTTCATTTTAGTTCTGGTGGCAATACATCCTTTGTTTTAGAATTTTACTGACAAATGAAACCAATGACTAATCTTGTTAGTGCACTTTGACTTTCCATCACTGTCATGGTTTTATCAGTATTTTTCATGCCTTGTGGACTATCTGTCCAAGAAAACCTTTTGTTGCCTTCTTCTTCTGATAGAAGAAATTGCCCTCCCAGTTTTGAGCCTATACGTCAAGACAGCAAATGACATATCACTTACCTGGGTATCTGAAAACAGGTTATCACAAATACTGAGTCTTTGACTCTCCATATCTAGCTGCCCATAATATTCCAGGTCATAGGTACCCCATAAAACTTGGCATGGATATGAAGGCTCAAGCCAGTGTTGAATCCAGTCTGGGCCTTCTGATAAATTACAGCTGTATGATCAATGCAGTCCCTGTCAATTGCAGGTGGAGGTCTCAGGCTTGTAGAGCTCCGTGGGTTTGATGTGTGAATAGTAATGAGGGTTTGTGTGCTATAAGGAAGACACGGCTACACTGTGAATGGGATGTTCTCAGTATGATGGTGCTGCTTTTCATCCCTTAGTCTTAATATCCCTAATAAAAGACACGTACAGGAAGCAGCACACTTGTTCAAACTACATTGTTGTCCTTAGCCCTACATGCTGTGGTCAACCAGCTGTCCCATTCTCACATGTATTTTAAACTACTGAACAGGGCTGGAGAGATGGCTCAGTGGTTAAGAGCACTGTCTGCTCTTCCAAAGGACCCGGGTTCAATTCCCAGCACCCACATGGCAGCTCACAACTGTCTGTAACGCCAATTCCAAGGGATCTGACACCTTCACACTAATGCACATAAAATAAAAAAAATTAAATAAATTATTAAAAAAAAATAAACTACTGAACAATTGCCAAATATATTCTCCTTTCTTTACTATAATGTCATATTCGGTGTTGTTTTTGAGACAGCACTCAGGCCGGCCTTGAACTCCCTGTGTAGCTGAGGGTGACCTTGTACTCACCGACTTCCTCTCCATCTCCTAAGTGCTGGGATTTCAGGTCTCTATCACCACACGTTGCTCATATTACCACACAGTTTGTACACTCCCCCCTTGTGTAATAGCATCTTTGGCTTCAACTGAGGCCCTGGTCAGCAGCATAGAAATTTCTTTTTGCTTATCTTCCCATGTTTTCCATATTGAAACTGAGGCCTTCACTAGGTATGTCCCCTCCATCATCAGGCTTCTGAGTGAAATGGATGGTATAATGGGCCCCCTTATTGACAGGAGAGACTTTCTTTTATAATAAATGTGTTTTGAAATCATTTAGTTATTTGTGGTTCTTGTGCATGTATATTTTTGTGTGTTTAAGTACACATGTGGAACTCAGAGGTCAACATCTGTTTCTTCTGCCTATCTTAATTCTTGATAGGGTTTCTCATTGTTACTGTAGCTCACCATTTCGACTTGACCAGCTGGCCAACAAGTCTCTAATCCCACACCTCCTCCAGCACTGGGGTTACAGACATGCAACAACCATTGAGTTTTACACGGTGCTAGGAACCCACACTCATTGTCTCCATGCTTACACAGCAAGTATTTTGCCCACTGAGTCATCTCCTTAGGGATGATGATGAGATACTGTGGAATGTCAGTCGATGTCTCAAACTGTAGAGAGTATAGAACTCTGTGTATACCGCCCACCTCAACGTATGCATCTGTGATTTATAAATTCAGTACAGTAAGAGATGAAAAGAAATAACTAAGAAATTGAACCGTTTCAACAATATACTGTAATAAGAGTTAAATGGATATGGTTTCTCTCAGTATTTTGTTGTCCCATAGTTACCTTATTTCTTCTTTTCAGACTGATTGGTCATGAATATCATATCGGAATGTAAATATGGGAGCAGTTAATATATTTAGTCCTATGTAAATAGAGTGTGGCATAAACATAAAGCCTCTAGTATTGACACCAGTTCCACATCTTTTGTCAAAATCATATCATCGGTGCCAGCCAACACCTTATCATGACCCTTTAAAATTGTTCAATGGCAGCACGGAATATGATCTGTCATAATATGCCCATGATGGCTGTTTTCTAATTTTTTTTCCCCTAAGAGTTTTGTATCTTGGTCATATTCACTTGCTTCCCCCAGCTTCCCCTGGATCAGTTCCCTTACCCTCTTCCTACCTAGCTCTTCTGCTTCTGCTGCTGCTTCCTCTTCTCATCTAGTCTGTGTTCCCCAAATACTCCATTCACTGAACTGTGGACAACTTACTCTCCTCCTGTAAGCTGCCAGTCATTCCTCTGCTGGGTGTTACATGTCTCCTTCCCCTTTGTGCTGGCATTTTGTCTAGCTTTAGCTTGTGGAGGTCTGCATGTTAGATAACCACTGTGCGTTCATTTGTGCAAGTCCCCCGGTATGTCTGGGAAACACTTCATTGTAGTCATTTGTGGCTTTTCATTCTTTCTACTTCCTCTTTCATTATAATTCTTGAGCCTTGAGAAGAAGGGTGTTTCATTTAGGGTTGAACACTGTGCAGCCTTTTATTCTCTGCAGCACGACCACTTCTCGATCTCTGTATTCATTGCCATGTACTGAAAGAAGCTTCCCTGATGAAGAGTTAGAGCTATACTAATCTATGGGAATCAAAAAACGTGATAGGTTATTAGGAGTTTATCTAATACTCTGTTTATTTAGCAGAATAATAATGAAGGATTACTCCCTATGGTCTAGGTCCCATCTTGTCACAGGGTCTTGGCTCTGATAATATTAGGTATGAGTTCAATCTTGTGGAGAGAACCGTAAGTCCAATCAGAAAGGGTTTGGTTATTCCCATAACATTTGTGCCATTGTGGCATTAGTGGGCATATCTTTCCAGGCTGGCCATTATTGTAGCTTGCAGAGTTCACAACTGGATAAAAGTGATGGTTCGTTTTTCACAGTAGCATGCATAGCATTTAGCACTATAAAAGCTGGCCAATAGGGATAACACTTCCCGGTTAATACCAACTTGATTTCTTCATGTTCTGGCTAAAGTATGTACTGTCTTCAACAGTAGGGTCTTATTCTTAAGTTCTGAAGGGTAAGCAAGAGCAATGGCAATAGTCTGTAATGTTTGGAGGTCTGTGCAGTACCACTGGTTCAACAAATTCAGAAGAGGTGCCCACACCTGGCACTGTCCAGTAGGGACATTGTTGCCTGGTTATAGGATAACTCCATTTAAACATTTTTTAATATAAGTGTATATTTCAGGAAGGTAGGTTTTCATGTAATATTTCCAAAAGGTTATGCTTCCCCATATTATCTCTTCTGTTCTGCCCTCCTATCCCTACTTTATATTTCTCCTGTATGATGTGATAGTTAACTTTTAGTTGTCAACTTGTCAACCTAGAATCACCTGGAAAGAGTCTCAGTAAGGAACTGAGTAACCGAATTTACCTGTGGACATGTCTGTGGGGGCATTGTCTTGATGATTAACTTCTGTGGGATCCACCTTGAGGGTGTTGCCGTTCCCTGGTTCTGGACTCTGAGCTATCTAGGACAGGAGAAGCAAGCTGAGTGTGAGGGAGCAAGCAAGCAAGGATCCATTCATTTCTCTGCCCTTGATTGTCAGTGGGGTGTCAGTAGCTCCTTGAATTCATGCCTAGACTTCCTCTCAGGATAGACTGTAGTTTCTGATTGTACACCAAATAATCCCACCATCCCCCTAAGCTGCTTTTGGTAAGATTGTTTAGTTCATGGTCAGGCAGTGATGGTATATGCCTTTAATCCCAGCACTTGGGAGGAAGAGGCATGCAGATCTCTAAACTTTGAGACCAGCCTGGTCTACTAATTCCAGGACAGCCAAGGCTACATAGACAAACCCTGTTTTGAAAAACCAAACCAAACAATACAAACAAATAAAAAAGATTATTTAGTTAAGGGCCGGTCGGTGGCTTAGTAGGTAGAAACGCTTGTCATGTCAGTCTTGAAACCTGAGTTTGATTGGTGGAATCCATAGCAGGAGAGAACCAGCTCCTGAAAGTTGTCCTTTGATCTCACCATGTGCATGCCTGCACATATACACAAAAGAAGAAACACTTCTTAAAGTCTCTAGTTCTTATTGAATAAATACTAGCCTTTTGACTGTCCCCAGGGAGGGAGAGATAGTGTTATTCCAACTGCATCTTTTTTTGTTGTTGTTTTTGTTTTTTCAAGACAGGGTTTCTCTGTGTAGCCTTGGCTGTTCTGGACTCTCTTTGTAGACCAGGCTGGCTTCGAACTCTTGAACTCACAGAGATCCACCTGCCTCTGCCTCCCGGAGTGCTGAGATTCCTGGTGTGCACCACCGTGCCCAGCTCCAGCTGTACCTTGCTAGCTCTGTATTACAGAGAGCAAACAAGAATGTTCCAAGATTGTTTTAATAACCATTATTCTCAACGCTTTACTTTGGCCAGATAGCCATAGGTACATAATTCTAGCACTGCAGAAACTTAAGAGGTGGGTAGAAAGTTCAAGGCCACCCTGGGCTGTTCAAGATCCTGTTTTGAAAACATTACCTTGGGGGGGGGGCTACAGTTGGGATACAAAGTACATAACCTGTGATTATAAAAATAAATAAATTACTTAAAAAAAAAAAGAAAACATTACCTTGGATTTAGAGGTGCCTGGTCTGTTTTTTGGGGTATTGATGTCAAAAGGAAGTGTCTGGTTATGAAATGGGTTTCAAACCCTTGATGAGTCTAATGGTACTCTTTCTAGTTGTATGGATTTTGTTTTATTTTTTATTTATTTTTCTAGGTTGGCTTTAACCTCACTGAGTAGCCAGGAATGACCTTGAACTGATTCTCTTACCACCCCCTCAGATAGTAGCATTACAGATATGCTTTGTCTATGGGGCTGTCCAGTTTGATTTATGAACCTGTGGGAGCTAAGTTGCTCTATTCATCTTATATATCTGCAGAACCCAGGTGACAAGTGTTAGCATTCCCCATTGCTGTTGAAGATATTGAGTTGTGCTGTTAGAAAAATGGCTCAGTACTTCTTCCAGAGGATCCAAGTTCAGTTCCCAAGACAGACCACCAGAAATCCTAACTTCAAGGTATCTGACATCCTCTTCTTGACCTCCACAGGCACTTTGACACCTGTGCCACACACACACACACACACACACACACACACACACACAATTGAGTTACCAGGAATAAAGGTGCACATCTATAATCCTGGCATTTGGGAGGATCAAAAAAAGAAAGTAAGATGGCTCAGCTAGTGAAGTTGCTTGGTGCTAAGCCTCATGTCCCGAGGCCAATCCTTAGGACCCACACGGTGGAAGGAGAGAACCAAATCCCACAGATTGTCTTCTGACCTCTACATGTATGCCATGGACCATGAGCACACTCATACACACATACAGTAATAATGAGATGGCTCAGTGGCTAGAGCCACTGCTGTGCAAGCTTGAATTCAATCCCTGGAACCCACAGTTAAAAGAGAGAATCAGCTTTCCAAAGCTGTTTGCTTACCTAATCCTGTATACCGTGGCGTGTGTACTTGTGCCTGCACACAGGTGGATGTGCACACACCAATAGTAATAATAATAATGTATCAGAGAGACAAAATAATAATAAATATAGAAAGGACCAGAGAGATGACTCAGCAGCTGAAGCTGCTTGCTCTCAAGTCTGACAGCCCGAGTTCAATCCTTGGAGCTCACAGTGAAGGGAGAGCCTGTTTCTGGAAGTTGCCCTCTCCCCCTGCACATGTTCTGTCAAATACCTATTGCCACAACACATACAGTAAATTAAAATAATCATAACAATAACACTTTTAGACTGAAATCACTAGCAACTCATGTTGTGGGGGTGCGAGAGACGTGGCTCAGCAGATGAGGAGCAGTTGTTGCTCTTTCAGGGGCTAATCTTGGTTCCCAGCACCCACGTGGTGGTCTGTATCTGTAGCTCCAGTTCTCGGCAGTCCAACACCTGGATCTTCTAACTTCCTTGGGAACTAGGCATGCACATGGTACACATACATATGTACAAACAAAAACTCATAAACTATATCTGAAAAAACTTATTAAAAAAAGAGTTCATATTGGATGCTGGTGTGCGCAGTCAGGTTGGGAGGTGAGTGCATAGAGCAGGTGTTCTCACCCTTCCATTCTTTTTTTTTAAATTTAAACAATTTTTTATTTGTTAGTTTTTTCACTTTGTATCCCAGCTGTAGGCCTTTCCCTGTCTCCTCCCAGTCCCACCCACCCTCTCTCTTCTCTCCCTATGTTCTTCCCCCAGTCCACTGATAGGGGAGGTCCTCCTTCCCTTTTGGCTGACCCTTGCCTATCAGGTCTTACCCTTCCATTCTTAGTGCAACATATTTTCTGGAAATATATTGTGTTACGAATAGTCATTCAGTTAGGTCTGGTTAATACACAATTGTAGAATTTTAAAAGGCTCTGTAGCTGTCCTGGTAGGATAAAGGTATTCTAAAGAGTCCAGCGCCCGCCTTCTTTTGGCAGTGAGACTGCTGAAAGCATGGACTCGCCTCTGTATTTCCACAAGAATCTTGTTTCTGGGGAAGTAAAAGGCTGGGAGCCTGGTGCCATTGAGTTGAGTGAGTGTGTGTGTGTGTGTGTCTGTCTGTGTCTCCTGGGAAGAAGTCGGATCATATTGCAGGAAGCTGGAGCCTGGACAGTCATGATGCAGGGACTACACACTAGTCAGGACTGCACAGCCATGCATGACTCTTGGCCTGTATTTAAGTCTGAAATTCATGTTAGGATGTCAGAGATAGGATTGGATGTATTGAACCTTTCTTTGTTGAGGTACAGGTCTCTGGACATTTTGGGGGTGTTTTTGTTTGTTTGTTTTTGAGACAAAGTCTCACCACTGTATAGCTTAGGCTGGCCTGAAACTTCTTATCTAGATCAGGCTACCCTGTAACTCATAGAGATCCACCTGCTTCTGCCTCCTGAGTGCTAGAATTAAAGGTTTCTGCACTATGAAGCCCAGCTTATAAGCATTTTTGAAAGATGGTATGCTAGGATACAGAAGTTACTAAGATAAAAGATTTTGTTTTTCAAGAAATACTAAGGTTCAAAATGTGTTCCCAGCCCATAATCATACAAATATTTCAAGGCAAGTCTATAATTCTAGAAGATGATATTAATATCTTCCTCCCAGGTGTTTGCTTAAGTAGGAGACAAGTTAGATTAAATATCCAGGGAGCATAGAGCATAGGAATAAAAATATTTACTAGACCAGAGTTGATAGAACTTTTTTGGTTTTTCAAGACAAGGTTTCTCTGTGTAGCCCTGGCTGTTCTCCATTCAGCAGACCAGGCTGGCCTCGAACTCACAGAGATTCTCCTGCCTCTGCCTCCCAGAGGATATAATGTTTGGGGGCCAGAGAGATGGCTCAATAGGCTGGTGACCTGAGTGTGGTCCTGTAACACACATAATAATGGAAGGTGAGAACAACTCCAGAAATTGGCCTTTGATTTACTCACACACACATGCACCCCCCCTTTTTTTTGCCTCCACAATCAGCATTTGAAAAAAATATATATATATTCATACATATATTATTATATCTGGTAGATAAAGGAAATGCTTGTCCGGGAGTCAGGCTTTGTGGGACATAGCTATAATCCAAACATTTGGCAGACTGAAGAAAGAAAGAAAGGTCTTTGGGCTCTCTGAGGAGCTAAGATTTTATCTTGTCTAGGCATGTGTTGGAGCATATGCCATAGCCAAAACATGGTTAAGATATTTTTTTAAATTTTTTTATTAATTGCACTTTATTCACCTTGTATCCCCCCTGTAACTCCCTCCTCCCATCCCAACCCCTCCCTTCCTCCACCTTCTCCATGCATGCCCCTCCCCAAGTCCACTGATAGGGGAGGTCCTCCTCTCCTTCCTTCTGATCCTAGTCTATTAGGTCTCATCAGGAGTGGTTGCATTGTCTTCCTCTGTGGCCTGGTAACAGGGGGAGATGATCAAAGAACAGGCCAATCAGTTCATGTCAGAGGGAGACTCTGTTCCCATTACTATTGAACCTACTTAGAGGCTGAACTGCCATGGGCTACATCTGTGCAGGGGTTCTAGGTTATCTCCATGCATGCTACTTGGTTGGAGTATCAGTCTCAGAAAAGACCCCTGTGCTCAGACTTTTTGCTTCTGTTGCTCTCCTTGTGGAGCTTCTGTTCTCTCCAGATCTTATCATTTCCCACTTCTTTCATAAGATTCCCTGCATTCTGCCCAAAGGTTGGCCATAAGTCTTAGCATCTGCTTTGATAAGCCTGCA
>CM053747.1:14784848-14807372 GCA_028658305.1 Pachyuromys duprasi | reverse complement strand
TCAGTTGAGGGACATCTGGGTTGTTTTCAACTTCTAGCTATAACAAATAAAGCTGCTACGAACATGGTTGAGCAAATGTTCTTATTGTGTACTTGAGCCTCTTTTGGATATATGCCTATGAGTGGAATAGCTGGATCTTGAGGAAGCGCTATTCCTAGTTGTCTGAGGAAGCACCAGATTAATTTTCAGAGTGGTTGTACAAGTTTACATTCCCACCAGCAGTGGAGGAGGGATCCCCTTTCTCCACAACCTCTCCAGCATGTGTTGTCACTTGAGTTTTTGATCTTAGCCATTCTGATGGGTGTAAGGTGAAATCTCTGGGTCGTTTTGATTTGCATTTCCCTGATGAGTAAGGATGTTGAGCATTTCTTAAGTGTTTCTCTGCCATTCGATATTCCTCTATCGAAAATTCTCTGTTTATCTCTGTCCCTCATTTTTAATTGGATTACTTGATTTGTTGCTTTTTAACTTCTGTAGTTCTTTATATATTCTGGATTTTAGCTCTCTGTCAGATATAGGGTTGGTGAAGATCCTTTCCCAATCTGTAGGCTGTTGTTCTGACAACAGTGTCCTTTGCCTTTCAGTTTCATGAGGTCCCATTTATTGATTGTTGATCTTAGAGCCTGTGCTGTTGGTGTTCTGTTCAGGAAGTTGTCTCCTGTGCCAATGAGTTCCAGGCTCTTCCCACTTTTTCTTCTAACAGGTTTAGTGTGTCTGGTTTTATGTTGAAAAAATATGGAATGCTTGATGAATTTGCATGTTATCCTTGTGCAGGGGCCATGCTGATCTTCTCTGTATCGTTCCAATTTTAGTATATGTGCTGCCGAAGCGAGCACATGGTTAAAATTTTTGTATCTGAGCTGAGGAGTTGGCTTAGTAGGTAAGAACACTCGCTGTACAAACATGAGAAACTGAGTTCAAATCCCCAGTACTGATGGCATAGTTGTTTATGTCCCTGTAATCTTAGTAGTCCAACAGGCAGAGAACAGATTGTTGGCTGCCAGCCTGGCTGCAGGTTTAGTGAGAGGCTCTGTCTCAGTGGAACACGATAGAGCAGGGCATCTGGTGTCTTCCAGCCTTTGTGCACGTGGCACATCATTCCCTCTTCCCATAAAAACGTGCGTGTGAATTTTAATTATTCTAGAGTCACAGTTTCAGTGTGATTTGTGGAGTGTAAGTTGTCTGTGAGTGAATTAGGTTTGTAAATAATGAACTGGGTAACTTATGCTACAGTTTGGACTGCTCTTTTGGATTCTTGCCATTAAATTTTAACAAAAAAAATTTTTTTTATAGTTTTGGTTGTGAGCCTAGGATTTAATAGCTGAGCAATCTATCCAACCCTCAATAGTGTGTAATGATGAAAGAATCAAAGGGGAGTCTGGGGATATAAGTCAGTTGGTAGAGTGCTTGCCTACCATGCACAAAATCCTGGCTTTGATCAGCATTATGGTGTAAACTGGGTATGGTGGCACAAATCTTTGTTTGTTCCAGCACTTGGGAGGTGGAGGCGAGAGGATTAGAAGTTCAAAGCCCACCTTGACCACATAGTGAATTTGAGGCCAGCCTAAGACATGAGATGTCGTTTTTTTGTTTTTAAAGCCTTTATTCCCAGTATTTCAAAGGCAGAGGCAGGTGGATCCCTGAGTTCAAGGCCCCGGCCTGGCTTACAGAGCCAGTTCCAGTTTAGCCAGGGCTACATAGAAACCCTGTCTTGGGGGGAGGAGGTGGAGAAAAATGTGAAAAGGAAATCAAAGCAAAATGTGATTAAAAAATGTAAACAGTATGAAAGGGTAAGGTAGGAATACTGGTGGTACTCACCTATAATCCCATAAGTTGAGAGACTAAGTGGGAGGATTTCTGTGAGTTTGAGGCCAGCCTAGGCTATAAAGCAAGATCTTGTTTCAGGCAAGCAAACAAAACAAAAACTGAAAAGATGGTTCTCCGAAAAGACCCATAAAATAGGTGGTGAACAAGGTTGGATTTTGCAGTCACCTTCCCTGTGCTAGGGGAGGAGGCATGTCTTTTGAGTTCAACATTTCCTACCAAGATTTTGCTGAGGTTGCTTATGCTTACATTCTGTTCTGAGATTGCCCTGTGTCTAAATATCCTTACATTGAAGAGCTATTTAAGAGAGTTCAGTGGTAGAACTCTGGTCTGCCCCATGTGAGATCCTGAGTTCCATCCCTCACACCTGTAAAACAGATTCAAATACCAGCAACAACAAAAATTTACCTGGAAACAAAAGAATTATTTTGGGATCATAAAGATGGCTCAGTGTTTAATATAATTTGTTGTGGGTCCAAGCACTCATGCATCAAACCAGGTGTCCAGTGAACATCTGTATCTCCAGTCCTCAGGAGGATGGAGATGGGAGGCTCGCTGGTGTTCAGGACAGCTGAGAAAACACGGACCCCAGGCTCAGGGAGAGACCCTGCCTTAAATGAACGGGTGGGGGACAGCGAAGGGCATCAGACACCTGGCCCCTGCATGTGCACACACATAGAAGTCACGTACACAGAAATAAATAAGAAAACAATGATTTTCTTGGTGTACATATAATTTTACCACTTGCTAAACATGGGAGCAAGTTTGCATACTAATGAAAGAAACCCTTAACTGCCTTCAAGTCCTGCATCACCATTTCTGAACTGTGTGATAAATGAGCAGTTGCTAATGAATCTGTGAATACAGATTCTTTCCTGTTTTGTTCTGTTTTAAACTTTAGGATTATTTTCTCTGTTTGTGTGTGTAATGTATGATGTGGGGAGAAGGGTGCACAAGTCACCTCATGAGTAGATGTCAGAAGCCAGTCTATAGAGTTGGTTCTCACCCTCCATCTTTACCTGGGTCCTGGAGACCAAACTCAAGTTTTCAAGCTTACATTATATAGTGACTGGTACCTTCATCTGCTTAGCCATCTTGCTGGCTCCCTGTTTGGGAGGAGGTATTTTGCAGCAATCCCCAAGAGCTGGCATTACAAACATGCACCACCATACCCAGCTTTGACTATAGATCTATTTAGAGCAGTGGTGTCTACTGTGAAGGGTGGTTATAATGGCTTATTGAACACACACACACACACACACACACACACAATCTCCTTGCTCAGCGTGTTACATACCATTTCTCATAGCATTGACAGCTAATATGATTAGATTCATGTTTCAGAGCGTACTGTGGTCAGTGGTCTTCCTGTGTATTTCCATCATAGAACTAATGTATGACAGTTGACAGATGATAACTAAGTAATTCAGTTTAATTAGTGGTTGATATTACAGGAATGCTAAAAGTTGTGCACAGCAGACAATAAGAGTGCCACTGTTCATGGAAATTCATCAGCTGTACTAACATGATGAAAGGAATATTCAGATACACTTCTGTGTTGTAGGATGGCAGCTCCTGATTCGCCCCATGGTAAGTTCTACTGATTCGGTTTCTCAGAATTTCTAAGGTTCCTCTAATTAGTACTGTATATGGTAGCACAGTGGTCCGAAGAACAGCTTATGTTGCTGATTATTTTTTTATTTATTCTTCTCTCATATATTACATCCCAAATCCAAAAATATGGAATACTTCAAGAATTTGTATGTCATTCTTGTGCAGGGGCCATGCTAATCTCTGTATCATTACAATTTTAATATTATATGTGCTGCTGAAGCAAGCACAGTGATGTTTAAAATACTCTGAAAAGGTTCTCAGGAAAGATGGCTCTGCTGAAGAAAACACTTGTTGCTCTTGCAACCCCAGTTCAGCTCCCAGCGCCCAAAGGGTTGCTAACAACTATCTGTAGCTCCAGATTCAAGGGATCCAATGCCTTCTTCCGACTCTGCGGGCATTAGGTATACATGTGATGCACAAATATATATGCAGGCAAAACACTAATACACATGCAATCTAAAAACATAAAGTAGTTCTTTAAAAAGCTATTCAGTAAATAACAGCTGTGAAGATTCTGAGTCTGCTTTGACCCCAGGCTAGTGAAGGGGAGAGGGCATGTTTATATGATTCAGGTGTTTTCAGCCAAGGATCTAGTACTTGAAATGTGCTCTAAGGGTTTTGTTTTTAATTTTTGTGTTTTTTTTGCATGTGTGTCTATATACATGTGCATATGTGGTGTGTGCATGTGGAGGTCAGAGGTCCACATTAGGTGTTTCCTTCAATCATTCTCCACCCTTATATATATATATATATTGAGACAGGGTATCTTTGCATAACATCCCTGGCTGTCCTGGAACTCTCTTTGTAGACCAGGCTGGTCTTGAACTCATAGATATCTACCTGTCTTTGCCTGACAAGTGCTGGGATTAAAGGCTTGCGCCACCACACCTGGCCACATTTTTTTTAAAGGAATGTCTGTCCTTCCTTCCAGTCTTTCTTTCTTTTTGTATGTCTTTCTCTTTTTGTGTGTGCGTTTGTGTCAGAGAGAGAGAGACAGACAGACAGACAGAGAATATAACTTTTAGGAGCCAGTTCTCTCCTACCTGGGATTGAACTCAGGTCAGCAGGCTTGGCAGCTAGTGCCTTTATCCACTTGCTAGCCCACAAGTATATCTGTAACTTCTCTGGGATGTGTTAAAAGGGAAAAGATGCAGTCTTCATTATGAGTTTTGTAATTGTGACAAAATAACACTTTTAGTTTTAGATTTATTTTTGTATATATGAGTATTTGTCGGAATGTATGTTAATTCGTCATGTGTATGTAGGGTCCACAGAAGCCAGAAGAGACTGGACAGTTGTGAGCTGCCATATGGGTGCTGGGAAGTGAACCTGGGCCCTCTGGAAGAGAATTCATTGAACCATCTCTCAGCACTTTAAAAAAAGAGATTTATTTATTATTATTTATACTCTGCCTCCATGTGTGCCTGTATGCCAGAAGAGGGCACCAGATCTCACTATAGATGGTTATAAGCCACCATGTGGTTTCTGGGAATTGAACTCAGGACCTTTGGAAGAACAGCCATTGCTCTTAACCTCTGAGCCATCTCTTCAGCCCAGCACTTTTCTTTTTTGAGAAAGGGCCCGATGCAGCCCATGGTGACCTTGAGTTTGCTAGGTATCTGCTGAGGGCCTTGCATTTCTGATCCTCCTGCTTCCACCTCTGGAGCTGGGGTGACAGGTATGCACTGTCACACCCGTTGGTGGAACCTGGGGCTTCATGCATGCTAGGAAAGTACTGTACTGCCTGAGCTAGAGCCCCAGCCCTGATAAAGTAACATTTTCAGGACATAAGCATCCTTACTTGTGAAATGAGGTTGTTATTAATAAATAGAGGTGTCTAATAAGCAGCATGCCTGTCCTCCTTTCATGTTGCAGGTAGGACAAGACTGTTGTAGCACTCTGTGGCACATGGGAGTGGGAAAGAGCACTCAAATGTGTGTCTGACAAAGAGGAGGGAAACAAGGAAGGGAGAAAGGAAGGAGAGAAATGGATTGAGAGACAGAACAAGAAAGATGGAGAATGGGAGGGAGGGAGAGATCAGTATAGCGTTAGATTGATTACATAAGGCTTTTGTAGTACGGTAGAATGACTTCTGTGCTTTGAATGAGACTTCTAATCAACTGAGTATTCATACCTCCTTCTTTATCCATAAGGTCTTTCAGGGGACTCAGTCTGCTTGCAGAAAGAAAAAGTATCAGCAGAAGAAAGGATGTTAGTTGACTACCTGACAAATTATCAGGTAAACACACACACACACACACACACACACACACACACACGATCTCTCTCTCTCCCCCTCTCTTCCTTTTTCTCAAAATGTCTGACCTGTAGACAGTCTCCTTTGGATAAACTTATCTCTAGAGCTGTTTAAAGCAAATAGAGCCTCACCCAAGGATCTAGTTTCTTGTTTGAGTTTCCTGGGAGACAGAACCTGTCTTAGTTTGCCTTCTGTTGCTGTGTTAAACACTATGACCAAAAGCAGCTTGGAGAGAAGAAAGGATTCATTTCAGCTTTTCAATTCTCAGAGCATAATCCATCACTGCCAAGGCAGGAACGTGAGGCAGGAACTGAAACAGAGACCAATGGTGGAATCTGTTTACTGGCTCATGCCCCTGGCTTGCTCAGCTGCCTTTCTTGTACATCCCAGGTCCACCTGCTCAGAAAGATAACACTCACAGTGGTCTGGGCCTTCATCAATTAGGAATCAAGAAAATGTCCCACAGGCCACTCTGGTCTATAATGACATTTGTAGGTGCAGAAGAATGTGTACCCATTGAAATAAAATAAAGCACATATTCACGATTCCATACTTTAATGTGCCATAAGCTCACACAGCTTTTTTCATATCAGGAAACAGACAGACAGAACAGACAGATTCAACAGTATGGCAAGACCCTGTTTATGTCAATGTCTGTGTAGGGCGGTTTCTCGGTGGAGACTTCCTCCTCCCAGATATCTAAGTTAGTATCAAGCTGACAGTGTCTCTGGTAAAAACCATTCCTATTAAGCGAGCTGGAAGCCAGGACATTTTCTGTAGATGCTCGGTCACACTTCTTCATCTCCCCATGCTTATCAGCAAAGATCTTATTTGGCTCAAACCAGCATGTCTGCAATATTTCAGGGGTTAGTGCGCTTTGAGGATGTGACTGTGGACTTTACCCAAGAGGAGTGGACCTCACTGAACCCAGCTCAGAAAAACCTCTACAGAGATGTGATGCTGGAGAACTACGAGAACCTGGCCACAGTGGGTAGGCTGCTGTTGCTCCTTGTAGCCCCTCATGGACTGACTGTGTTCAGGAATGGTGGTGGCAGCTCTGAAGAGGACACTGCTCCATCCCTAAATACATTCGTGTGTGTGTGTGTGTGTTTTGAGATGGAGGATATTATTTTAGCCTTGTTGGGCTGGAACTTGAGATCTAAAATACGCTGGTCTCAAACTTACAGAGATTACCCTTGTCTCTGCCTTCTATATGCTGGAGAAAAGGTGTATACCACCCTAAATATGTTTTAAGCTACTGGGGTGGTTTTGGGAAAGTCCAAGATCTTTCTTTATATTTTTGCTAGGTGTGGTAGCACAATGCCTTTAGTCCCAGCATGGGGAGGCAGAGGCAAGTGGACCTCTGAGTTTGAGGCCAGCCTGGTCTACAGAGCAAATTCCAGGACAGACAGGCTGCACAGAGAAACCCTGTCTTGAAACCCTGTCCCCCCAAAAAAGTATATATTTTCTCTCTCCATATTTGATAGGCTAAATAAGAAACCTCAGTGTAAATTCTTACACCATTTATGTGTCAGTAAGTTCTCAGGAGTTCGAGAGATGGCTCAGTGGTTAAGATACCTTGCTTAACAATTCTGAGGACCTGCTTTCAGCATTCCAGTATGTAAAAAGCCGGGCATGGTCTTGCAGACACCTGTAACCCTAGTGTGGAATTGAGGGGAGGGTAAAATGAGGATCACTGAGACTCTCTGGCTGCTGGCCCAGCTGGAAAAGTACAAGCCAAGGTTCCAGGAGAGACTGCCTTAAAGAAGTAAAGACAGTGCAGAAAAGAGCAGCTAACATCCTCCTTTGTCCTTGTATGTGGGCACAGGCATGCACATCTGCACACACGCACACACACACGTCCATATACCACATACACATATACCATACACATAGATACACATAAATACATGTATTTAATTAAAGGTGTTGGAGAGATGGCTCATTAAGTAAACTGGTTACTGCTCAAGCATGCCCGACCCTAGCTAGATCCCCAGCTTTCATGTAAAGGTCAGGTGTGTTGTTAATCACTGCATACACAGAAACATACGCACATACATGAGCATATATACACACAAAATAATAAATACATTAGAAATTTTAATTCTCTTGATGACTGTGATGAATAATGCTTTATATGAACCACTTGTAGTTACTTTCCCTGTAGGAACAAAGATCTTTTTGTTGTGATTCTCTTGCTTCCTGTTTAGACAAAAGTAAAGGCCTGGGTTGAGACATGACTTAGTGGCCAAGCACCTACCTATAACATGAACCCTGGGTGCAACCTTAGGATTGTAGAACGCAAACTCTAGTGCTCTATAAATGTGTGTATTACTAAGTAAGGTTTTAGGCTCCAGAACAACTAAACTTCTGAGGCATAGACAGGTACACTTATATTATTAGCCCCTGATGTTATCACTACAACTCTGGTTCCTGGCCAGGTTTGATGGCACACTTCTGGAATTCAAGCACCTGCAAGGCTGAAAGAGGAAGATTTCTGTGAGCCTGAAGCCAGTCCAGGCTCACTTGTCTCAAAAAACAAACAAACCAAAAACCAAAAAAGCAAAACTTCTAATTCCTGAATCCTGGGAAGTTTTGTCATTTTTCTGTATGTGCCACTAATGTGTCTTACCTTGTGTACAGGAGATCAACTCATCAAACCCAGTTTGATCTCTTGGTTGGAACAAGAAGAGTTTAGTGCAGGTCAGAAGATAGTTTTTCCAGGTCAGTATTCATGGAAATTCTATTTAATGAAAGTTTAGTATGTTTGCAACTGAAATAAACTTAAAATAAAAACAAAACCTTTGTGATATGGCTCAGTTAGTAAATGTACCTGCAGCCAAGCCTGACAACTTGAATTTAATCCCTGGACCCCACATGGTGGAAGGAGAGGGCTGACTTCCATAGTCCTCTGACCGCCACATACGCGCTGAGGGGGGTGTGTGCGTGCATGCGCATGCACATACACTCAGTAAGCGAATGAATGAATGAAAAATCCTTGTGTATTTGTGTATGATGTGTGGATGTGGGAGCATGCGTGTGCTCCACAGCACATGTGTTAAGTTAGAGGACAACATCGGCGTCAGTCCTCACCCTCCGCTGTGTTTGACAGCGTCTTTGTTTGTCACTGCATGAGCCAGGCTGGCAAGCTTTGGTTGATTTCCCTGTCTCCATCTCCTATCTTGTCATAGATGTACTGGAATTTCAGACACATGCTCTCATCCCAGCCTTACTTGAGTTCTGGGGATCTGAACTCAAATCCTCATGCTTGTACAATAAGCACTTTACCTACTGACCGGTCCCAGCTCCTATAATGAAGCTATTCAAGATAAAATTTGTCTCAGAACTCTGAGGCAAGAAACAGAATCTTCAGCTACGCATGGTGCCTTTAATCCCAGCACTCAGAGAGGCAGATGTAGGTGGATCCCTGAATTCAAGGCCAGCTTGGTTTACAGAGTAAGTCCAGGACATCCAAAGCTACACAGAGAAACCCCGTCTTGAAACAAACAAAAAAGGAGGAGGAGGAGGACCTTTAACTTTCAATGCTTTTTCAGTTTACTTCTGCTCAAACCTTTCCTGAAGTTTATTGCTTTGAGATATGCTCTTCTTGAAATTTTTTACTCTCTTTCCCTGTTAATTTCTATTTACTGTCAGTTTTAACTTTTGTATAATCAACTCTTAATATGATCTAAAAGTTCAATCCAGTGTCTTTACCTTTGCCTGGCATGATGATTCCTTCTCCTCAGGAAGCTGAGGGAAGATGGTTATGAGGTCAGACAGTGTGGGCTATATAGTGAGTTCAGGCTAGGCTGCTGAGTCTCAAAAACAGAACAGGAAAAAAAAATTCATCTCTTTCTACCTTCTAAAATTCAAAATAAAAATAAATGAGCCCTATTATTTAATTCCTGTTAAAAAATAACTCCATTTCTTTCTTGAAACACTTATATTTGTTTTTCTGTTTTACTTCAGAATGGAAAATGCAGCTTGAAACCAAATGTTCAGCATTCCAGCATGTCAGTGGTGGTATGCAGATGGTAAGAATAAAAATGCTTTTTTATTTGTGTTCTCGAAGAGGCCAGAGATGTGTCTCTTGTAGAGTACCTACTTGCATGCTTGAAGCCTTCTGGGGGAGAAAACTATTTTCTTTAAAGGAAATACTGAGATACAGCAGATAATACAAAAGAGCAAATGTTGTGCTCCCAATGTGTAATGAAACTCACTGCTCCAGAACTCGTACAGATTACATCTTTTTCTTGGAATGGTACAGAAATCTCTTAGAGATTAGACCAGATGCCACAGCATTCTGGAGTAAGTGTTTAATCTCACTGCTTGAAAATATTTAACAGAATATGAACTGTATGCATGTAGTGAAAAATAATTATAATTACAATGTTTTGTTACCAAATGGTTATATTCTTAGCAATCGGCTGCAGAAAAATCCTATTTATACCTCTTAGCAGGCAGGAAGCCAGAGTGGAAGGGAGCTCTGGGAATGGACGCAGTACGGAGACTCGAGTGAACTCTCATCCCTTAATACACATATGAAAACTCCAACTACACAGGATCATTATGATTGTAGTCAGTACAGAAAAGACTGTCTAGTGCTTCCAAATAAAAACTGTGCTGGTGAGAAATTTTCTGACTTCAATCAGAGTAAAGAAACCTCTGTCACACACCCAGTTAAAGTTTATCAGAAAATTGCCACACAAGAGAAATTTTTTGAATGCAATGACTATGGGGAGTCACCTAGGAGAACTCACAATGGAGACAAACTTTATGAATGTAATGAATATGGGAGAAGTTTTATAAACTCAAGACTTGCTGTGCTTATAGAAACTCTCAATGCGAAGAAACCTTACAGATGTAAGGAATGTGGGAAAGGCTATAGATACCCTGCGTATCTAAATATTCACATGCGAACTCACACTGGTGAGAAGCCCTATGAATGTAAGGAATGTGGGAAAGCCTTCAATTATTCCAATTCATTTCAGATACATGGAAGAACTCACACTGGAGAGAAACCCTATGTATGTAATCAGTGTGGGAAAGCTTTCACTCAGTACTCAGGCCTTAGTATACATGTAAGATCTCACAATGGTGACAAGCCCTATGAATGTAAGGAATGTGGGAAAGCCTTCCTTACATCCTCCCGACTTATTCAACATATAAGAACTCACACAGGAGAAAAGCCTTTTGTGTGTGTCAAATGTGGGAAAGCCTTTGCTATATCTTCAAATCTTAATGGACATTTGAAAATGCATGCTGAAGAGAAGACCTTTGAGTGCAAGATTTGTGGGAAAGCATTTGGATATCCTTCATGTCTTAATAACCACATGAGAACTCACAATGCCAAAAAATCATACACATGTAAGGAATGTGGGAAGGCCTTTAACTATTCCACTCACCTTAAAATTCACATGCGAATCCACACTGGAGAAAAACCCTATGAGTGTAAACAGTGTGGAAAAGCTTTCAGTCATTCCACTTCATTTCAGATACATGAAAGAACCCACACTGGAGAGAAGCCCTATGAATGTAAGGAGTGTGGGAAAGCCTTCATCTGTCCCAGTTCCTTCAGAATTCATGAAATAAGTCACACTCACACTGAAGAAAAACCCTATAAGTGTCAGCAGTGTGGAAAAGCCTACCGTCATCCTCGTTCACTTAGAAGGCACGAAAGAACTCACTAGTAAGAAGCCTAGTTGATCTAAGCAATGTGAGAAAGCTCTTACTAGCTTCTAGTTTACTTTGAAGACATGCTGGTACTCACACTGGAGAGAAACTATTAAAATTATATACATAGCTTAGATCAATGCTGTATTGCCACACTGGGCAACACAAATATTCCATGTCAAAAAAATTAAAATGAATGTCAGCAAGATGGCTCAGTGGATAAAAGCACTTAATGTCAATGTCTGACAACTTGAATTTGATCCACATCCATGTAAAATAGACAGATGTAGTGGCATGTGTCTCTATTCCCAGCACTCCTACAAGATAGGAGACAGAGGCAGGAAAATTACCTGGAAGCTTGCAGGTCAGCCTGCCTGGAGTACGCAGCATGACAGAAAGAACAACAGAGACCTTGCCTCAACAAGGTAGAAAAAGAACTAATGCCTTAAAGTTGTCCCCTGACCTCCATGTATTTGCCCACTCTCCTACATATATCACAAAACTAAATAAAGTTTTAAAGAACTTAAATGGGGCTGTTGAGACGGCTCAGCAGATGAAAGCATACTCCATACAGTCCTGACTTATCTGCATCCTATCCCTGGATCCCACCGTGGATTAAGATAATTAGCTCCTAAAAGCTGTCCTCTGACCTCCACGTAAATGCTGTGGCATGCCTGCCCCACGAGAATACTACATTTTAAAAATTAAAATGAGGGACTGTAGAGATGACTCAACAGTGCACCTGCTGCTCTTGCAGAGGACTTCCTCTTCCGTTCTTAGCATTCATGTGGCAGCTTGCAGCCATCCACAACTCTAAGTGCAATAGATTTGGTGACCTCTGGCTGCTGTGAGCATTCAGCATACAGTTGAGTGCACATGTGCAGTCGGTCAAAACATGTATAAAGGAAAAATAATTCAAAGGAAGTTGCAATGAGTCTGTTAGGGTGGAGTGGCTGATGTCCTCAGAAGGTTAAGATGCAGCAGGATGCACGGAGAGAACATCATGGAAAGCCTTCTGCAAATGGAGACAGATGGCTACCACAAGTGTTTCTACTAATGGCTCCAGAGGAAACCACCGAGTTACACTGATCTTTTCTTTCCAGTCTCCAAATTGTAAGAAATAAATAACTGTGTTTAAGCTACCTGGTCTGTTACTTTCTTGCATCAGCTCTCTCTCTATATTTAGATTAGATTACCCAGATGCTTTAGTTTACCCAGATGCTTTATTTATATGCAGATCTGAGTGGTGGCCCCTGTTTCTATAATCCTCCAATATGAGAGGTGTAAGCAGGATTTTAAGTTAAAAGACCTGCACTATATAGAAAGTTCTTGTCTTTCTTTTTTCTTCAGTATTCCATCTTTAAGAAATAAAATCAGAGGGTGGGGCTAAAATGATGGCTTAGTGATTAAGAACACTTGTAGAGGACAAGGTTCCCTGTGCCCATATGATGGCCCACAATCATGTCTGTAATTCCAGTTCCATGTCATTCTGGCTCCCAGGGGCACCATATATTCATGTGCATGCACATTTATTCACACAAAATATTAAATAAATCTTATAAAGACAGATAGCATGAAAATGATGGCACATTAATATAATTCTTGGGTTTGAGGCCAGAATGATCAGGATTTCAAGTCTAGCACTGGCTACATAATGAAGTTTGAAGTCATCGTGGGTGCCATAAGATCCCATCTCAAAATAAAAATAAAGTAGGTGTGGTGGTGCATGCTTGTCTTCCCAGCATTCAGGAGGTGGAAGCAGGAGGACTTAGGGGTTCGAGGTCACCCTTGACATGGTAAGGGTGAGGCTGGCCAGGGCTAACTGAGATGCCTGTAGCGGTTTAAATGAGAAAGGCTCATGTTTGCATGCTTGGTCCCCAGTCAGTGAAACTGTTTAGGAAGGATTTAAGAGGTGTGCTTTGCGGTTTCAGAAGTCCATACTAGTATTTCTCTCTGCCTGCTGCCTACAGATCAGGATGTGAAGCTCTCAGCTACTGCTCCAGCAGCAAACCTGTCTGCTTCCCACCCTAATGATTGTAGACTGGCCCTCTAAAACTGTAAGCAGGCCTTCAGTGAATGCTTCTTAAAAACTGCCTTGGTCATGGTGTCTCTTCTCAGGAATAGGATAGTAACTAATACACTGTCTCAAAACAAAAGAAAATACCTGGCAGGGGAGATATGATTAAAAGGAGGTTTTCCATGGAATGACCTATTTATTGCACTCCAAATGATCTGACATCTGCAGTTTCTTCATATATGGGAAATTGGTATAATTTGTAGTAATGGGGAACTGTATAGCTGCTAAACCACCTCTCTAGCCCACAAGTAGACTTCATAACGTGTTTCAATATATGTTATACATACATATGGAATGGAGAAAAGCTTTTGTATACTCTATAGCCTTAATATTCACATGTGAAACCAGTCAAGAAAAACAAATGTAAGCAATGTGGAGAAGGCTTTCACTTATTTCAGTTCAAGTACATGAAAATACTCAAGTTGCAGGAGGCCCCATGTATTTAAGGAGTATAATAAATGCTTCAATTCACAGTTTCTTTTGATGTATTTTTTCATTTATTTTATGATAAGGTCTCTACATAGCCCTGCCTGTCCTGGAACTTGTTAAAGATCTGCCTGTCTCTGCTTATTGAATGCTGAGATAAAAGGCAATGTACCACCAGGCTCAATTTTCTTTTTTTAAGACTGATTTTTATTTGTCTCTGTGGGCATGTGCAGATGAGTTTCATTGCCTGTGGAGGCCAGAAGAGGCTGCTAGGTACCCTGGAGCTGGAGTTAGAGGTGGTTGTGAGCTGCTAGATACGGCTGCTGGGAGCCAAAATATGGATCTTCTGCAAGAGCAGTAAGCTGTCTGACCACTGAACTTTTTCCAAACCTAGTACTTTCGTACCCCGACTGATGCCGGTGGGGCTGTGGGCATATAGATGCCATGGTGTGCAGATGGCAGTCAGAGGACAACCTGTGTACGTCAGTTTTCCTTCACCATGTGAGTCCTAGGTTGAACTCAGGTCCTCAGCCTTGTTGGAAAGCTGATCTAGGGCTGAGCCATCTTGCCCAGTCTAAGGCTTTTCCTGCTCATATCTATCAAGAGTTTATACGTCTCTTGTGTGCAGCTGTTCGTATCTTTCCCTAGATTTTTTTTTCTGGTATAATTTCACTTGGGTTTGTGTTTTGTGCTGTTAATTTTTCTCTCAGGTCTTTCTTCCCCATGGTTTCTCATGTGTTACCTCTTTTTTTTCATCTCCAAGAGTGCTTGAAAATAGTATTCATGTTTTTTTCTCCATTTTAAATGGCTGAGTATGGGTTTCCCTTGATTTTATCTTCAATAACTGATAATATTTTTTGATATACTAGTCGTGCTTTCTACCATGTTTTCTTGTTTGATTTACTGATAATTTGTTTCTAATATTTCTCTTTTCTTAAAAAATCTCAAATTCCTTGCTGATTTTTGTCTTTCAAGACAGGGTTTCTCTATGTAGCCCTAACTGTCCTGGAAATCACTCTATAAATCTGCATGCCTTTGCCTCTCAAGTGCTGGAATTAAAGGCATCCATCACTATGCCCAGCTTCCTTGTTGAATCTTTCGTCCACATTGCTATCTTCCTTTTCCAGTTTCTGAACTGCCTTACTCATTCTTAAACTATTTTTTATCCTCTCTGAGGTCAGTGATCATTTTAAAAACTGGACTTTTCAAGACTAGTGAGGTAACTCAGCAAGTAAAGGCACTTGTTGCCAATTCTGAGGACCTGAGTTCAATCTCCAGAATCCACATGGTGGAAGGGGAGAACTGACTTCCACAAATTGTCTTCTAGTCTCCGTAAATACACCCTGGCATATTGGCATATGCACACACACAGACACATGAGAAAAAAAAAAGACTTCTGAATTCTTTGTTCAGCATTTCAACCATTCTATTATGTTTGGAGTCAGTAATTGAAGAACAGTAATCTTTTGGAGGAGTCCTAAAGCCTTGCTTTTGTTTTGTTTTTTGATTTTTGATTTTTTTTTGAGGTAAGATTTCGCTGTCTAGCCCTATCTGTCCTGGGACTTGCTATAGATCTGCCTGTTTCTATGTTGTGATTTATACATATGGTTGGATGGAAATCTCTTCTAGTTTTATTTGGAAGTCTTTTTAGTAAGCAGTCTTCTTTTTAGGGGTCATGCCTAGTACTACTCAAAAAGAAGACAATTACAACAGCAGTAGAACCAAAAGAACCAAGATACAAACAAAAAACAAAACTAGAATAAACTGACATTACTTGTACCACCAATGATCACACAAAAGAAAATGTCTAAAATATTGTAATATGTTAAAATTAAGGTAAAAGTGGGTCATGTATGGTGGCACATGCCTTTAATGCCAACACTTGAGAAGCAGAGGCGGGCAGATCCATGTAACCAGTTCCATCTTGCTGGCCTTGTACACTAATTTTTAAAATAAAAAATTTAAAACTAAAAAGTTTGAGGCCAACATGACACACACACACATCCTCATACAAAACTTCTGGATTCAAGAGTAACAATCCAACGCAAATATATAAAAGGACTTGAATAATTTCATCAAGTACACAAAAGGAGAAGCAAGTACAGCAAAAGATGGTCAAGTTACTAAATGGAAAATATATCCAAATCACAATGAGAGGGCTGTACTGTATCAAATGTATTTAGCATGGGCAAGGGTATAGAAGTAAAAATGAGATATCACCTTACCACACTGATGATGGCTATTATCAATAGCAGATAGGAAAAATTTAAAAAATTTAAAAAGAAAGAGGGTTGGCAAGATGGCTCAGTGGGTAAAGGTACTTGCTGCTAAGGATGATGACCTCAGTTTGATACCTGGAGTTCACATGACAGGAAAGAACCAACTCTCCCAGGTGGCCTCAGACCTTTGCACTTGGGCCCATTCCCATGCAATACAAAATGAAAACTAAGAGACAGGAAAAGTGAAAAGGTAAGGAAATTTGTGTTACTGTTAGTAAACAGTGTAGCGGGTCTGGAGAATTGTATGGTGGTCCTCCAGTATTAAACCTCACTATTACATGATTCAGTGACACCTTTTCCCGTCCTGTAAATCCTGTAAATCCCTTCCCGAGAGCTGGAAGTTAAAGAAAAATTTGTACTTCAATGTTGTTAGGATAACTATTGACAATAGTGATTGTTTCAAAGCCTAAGCAAGCATCTTTTTTTAATGATTTTTAAAATTATTCTTTGTGAATTTCACATCAGGTACTCCAATCCCACTCATCTCCCCTCTACCCTGGCAACCTACCCATCTAAAATAATAAAAATTAAAATTAAAACAAAACAAATTATTGTTGTAGAAGCTGCATTGTGGGACACTCTGTCCCACAGTATATCTGTTTGTCCACACATTTTTGCTCGTTTTAATGAATCCTTCATTGGTCTAGTCCGCAGCCTCTGTCTTCTGCTACATTATCAATACTGGATCCTCAACAGGACTCTTCCTGTCCTGTGTCATGGAGATTCTACAGCCTTGGATCTGCAGGACCAGCCCCTTCATGTGCTCCAGCAGTTCATAGGTGGGGTGGATTTGGGGGGTGGGCCAGCTCAAAACCCTGGATCTGTGGGTCTGAGTGGTAGCTGAGTTAATCAGCCTGGCAGCTCTTCCACACCCACAGTGCCTGGGCCAGCTCATCCAGTGCCATATCTGGCAAGGGGTGGGGGACCAGCTTTCATGTTCTGATGCCCTTGGGGGCAGTGCACCCAAGCCCATGCCACCAAGACCAGCTCTGCTGTGCTGCCCAGGTGAGGCAGAGAGGCCCCCAAGCAAACAGCATCTTTTTTCATCATGCTTTTTATACGTCTTGAAATTGTGCCCTAGCACTGCTAGCCATGGATATGGTAATCTCGGTGGCTGTGAAGATCCTAATCACTTAATGCTTTCAGATCTGACCCAGAAACTCCTGGATAAATTGCCAAGTAGCGTCATCTAGATGGTCTTGCAATTCACCTCTGCCTGACTACCTTCTCTGCTGGGAATTTTATTCTACACATTTATGCACAGTGATTACGAAGATTGAGGGAGCCTGTTTAGTCTAAGGTTGCCAAGGACTTGCCTCACCTGCTCAATTATTTAGCTGTGGCCCAAATTATGCTTGTGTTCTACTGCCACCTTGTGGCCACATTTTTTCTTACTCTACTAAAGCATCACTTGAACACACAACATACTGTAGTTGTATTTTTTACATTTAGATTCCTGATCAATTGGTAGTTTACTATTGTATATGATATAAGATATAGATTTTAAATTTTACATGTATTTATTTATTGGGAGTCTGCACACGACAGAGCACTTGTATGGATGTGAGAGGGCAGACTGGGGGTGGGGGGAATGGTCCTCTCCTTTTACCAAGTAGGATCCAGAAATCAAACTCAGGTTCTCAGGCTTGGAAGACAGCTCTCAGGTATAGCTTTTATATAACTTCAGCTTTTCCTGGATATCCTGACCATTTTTCTTTTTAATGTGTGTGTGTTTTATGTGTGGGGGGGGCATCAATACAAAATACTTTTTAAAAACACATATTTTGTGTGTGTGCCTGTGTGTGTGTGTGTGTGTGGTGTGCAAATGTGTGTGTGGCTGCACACACCTGTAACTACGTTCAGAAGCCAGAGGAGGACATCAGCTGTTCTGTTCTATCATGCTCTTCCTTATGCTCGAGACAGGGTTTGCTCACTGAATCTAGCCCTCGCTGTTCCTAGACTACGCCAGAAAACATCACCATCCTTCTGTTCTTTTTTCCCCCCTACCATTGTTGGGGTGACAGCTGCACAGGACCATTCCCAGCTTTTATATGGGTGCTTGGGATCCAAACTCAGGGCTCATGCTTATGCAGCAATAACTCCTGTCCGCTGAATCATCTCCCTAGCCCATCTTTTAATATTCTTAGTGATGTTACATTTTTCTGTATAAACTCTTGGGGCGATAGCTGGCCATGTCAGTATCTTCACAATGCGCATATGGTCTCAGTCCATATGGAGAGAGTACAGTGTAACATAAAAATACGCAGAACAAACTATCAAGCCACACAGTATGCCGGCGAGCATCTGTCAGAGTGATACAAATGAAAGTCATCTGTGAAAAGTCTTAATTGAGGAGTTGTCCTCATCAGGTTGGCCTGTAGGTCTGTCTGTGGGGCCATTTTCTTGATTGATGATTGATGGGGCTCAGGTCAATGTTAGGTGGTGCTACCTCTGAGTAGTTGATCCTGGATGGTATAAAAAGCAAGCTGAGCAAACCACTGGGCAGCATTTCTCTATGGTCTCTAGCTTCAATTCGTGACTCCAGGCTTTTTTTTTTATTTCCTGCCCTGACCCCATCCAAAGATCAGCTATGATTAAAATATGTCAGGCAAAGCTGGGCAGTGGCAGCACAGACTTTTAATCCTGGCACTTGGGAGGCAGAAGCAGGTGGATCTCAAGTTCAAGACCAGCCTGGTCTACAGAGTGAGTTCTAGGACAACCAGGGCTACACAGAGAAACCCTGTTTGAATGAGAAATTGTGATTTCTGCTCAGCTGTGGCTGAAGACCAGCATTGATTAACAATAGAACACTACTGCTGACAATTGCTGATTAGCTGGAGCTCAAAACTCAGTGGTGACTAAGGCCACTGGTGTCACTGAGGTGAAATCTGGGAATCTTTCTTCAGGATCACCGCACAAAAGCTGTGTTCCAGAGGGGGCCAAGACTCCATCTCAAGCTGACAGCTGAGGTTGGTTCTGATGTAAATGGTTTGGGTGACAAGAAGGCTACAGGATGGAGGGGGTCTTGGAGAGTAACCAAGGCTTGACTCACATGCCATAGAGTCAGAGTCCCTGAAGAGATGCCATTGGTGAAGGTACAGCCTCAGTTGCAGTAGAGACCCCAACAACTGGAGGGGACATGATTGTGGCAGGTGGGCAGACTCAGGCCAGATCCATTCCACAAGTTGGGTGTGCTGTGGATGGCAAAGCTGAAGAAATGGGGCTGCTTAGGCCTTTTGGAGCCCAGAAGATCAAGACTGGGTCCTAGAAGTTAGACACTACGCTACTGGACTTTGGTTTTGCTTATTTGTTTTCAGTCTTGTTTCCCTGCACCCCCCACCCCCTTTTGTCTTTTTGTCTTTTTAAGACAGGGTTTCTCTGTGTAGCCATGGCTGTCCTGGAAGTCGCTCTATAGACCAGGCCAGCCTCGAACTCAGAGAAATCCACCTGCCTCTGCTTCCCTGAGTGCTGATATTAAAGGTTTGTATCATCATGCCTGGCTCTAACCCCATCCTGAGGCAAGGGTATTGCCCACAGGCCTGGCTCTAACCTCAACCTTGGTGTTTCTTTCCCTACATGACTGACCGATTGTAATGCAATCATCATAGGAGAAAGGTTTAATTTTTGTGCCTGATTCAGTTCAACATTGCTGATCCCTCAGGTACCACCTGTGGTAGATTTCTACAGTCATGTGAGGCCTGGCTCTAAACATGGATTCCTTTTTGGTCTTCCCAGTACTAGGGCTGACCTGACTTCCATGATTTCCACATGACACCACCCACACTAGGGCAATGGTTGTCAATGCTGCTATAGGACCTCAGACTCAGAAAACTATGTTTATCTCTGGTTACTAGTCTACAGGATTTATTGAGATGCGAAAGCTCATGTATAAACCCCTTAAAAACTTAGAATTGTTCTGGGCATGGTGGCCCATGCTTTAATTCTAGCACTTGTGAGGTAAAGGCAGGCAGATCTCTGTATGTTCCAAGGCCTCAAGCCCATACTGTTTTCCATAGAGAGACTCTGTCTCAAAAAGAAACCAAGCTGGGAAGCAGATGAATGTAGATTTCCGTGAGTTTGAGGTAAGCTTCGTCTTCATAGTTTTAAGGACAGCCAGAGATACATAATAGAAAGACCCTGCCTCAAACTGCCTGCCCTCTGCTAAAAAAGAAGAAAAAGGAAAAAACAAACAAAAAACCACTAAGACTTGTGAGTATGTTTAGTAAGGGGCCAGTGAAATAGAGCAATAGACTAGGGTGCTTGCTGCCCAGATTAAGGATGTGGATTTGATTCCTAAGATCCACATAATGAAAGGAGAGAATCAATGCCTACAAGCTGTCCCTGGTCTCTAGCACACTAAGGCATATGTGTGCACGCACACACAAAACATAGAAATGCAATAAATGTTAAACAGTGTTTAGCAAGGTTTATTGTAAAATCTCTAGTGAAAGAGGTCAAATACATTTTTCATATTTACTACAAGAAATCAGTTCCTGGGGTGGGCAGCTCTAGATTGTGAGAACAGGGTGCTGCTTGTGAATGATACATAGGTTTCAACTGTGACTCACAAATGTTCCAACTTAGGCATCTGTGAGTAAATCTTTCAAGGACCCATAGATTTTATTTCAGACATTTAGGATAGCAACAAGTCTGGTTCATAATAAAAACTCACACAAGACATTCAAAATGTGATCGCCAGCTACTCAAGTCAGTGACAGGCTAAGTCCCAGCACACACACAGAAAAGGAAAACCGCACGACCATGTTCATTTCAAGAGCAAACATAATATGGAGGTGTAAAGCTCTCCTACAGGGCAAGGCCTCATTTTCTCTCTCACTAAATTTTTAGTTTAATGTAATTAAAAGTATTTCAAATGGATGCTTGGATTGCCATCAATTTTAGTGCCTAAATTTGAGCTTCCTCTCTCTCTCTTTTTAAATCTGATGTATATGGGTGTTTTGCCTGCATGTATGCCTGTATGCCTAATACCTTCAGAGGGCAGAAGGCAGGGTTGGGAGCTGGAATTACAGAAAGCTGTGAGGCATATATAGTTGTGAACTTCAGGTCCTCTCTGGAAGAGCAGCTAGTGGTCTTAATTGTCAAGCCATCTCTCCAGATTTTCTTCATTTTCAATTAAAATTTAAAGTAAAATTTACTAAGTTTTTTTTCACATGTATGGAGGTCAAGAGAAAAACTTTTGGGAGCTGGTACTCTGTTTCCACCATATGAATCTTAGCAATTGAACTCAGGTCATCAGGATGGGTGGCAACAACCTTTACCTGATGAAGCAGCCTGAGCTTCTTTTCCTTATAATTGGACTGAGGTCACCCAGGAAAAGGTGAAAAGGGTTACTGCTCTTCCATCCAAAGACCCCACAAAGTCATGTAAATCAACAGTCTCAAATCTGGGGCTAGAGGGTTGGCTCAGCAGTAAAGAGCACTGGCTGCTCTTGCAAAGAATCTGGATCATTCCCAGCTACAGATGGCTGCTCAGAACCATCTGTGGCTTCACTTCCATGGGTTCTGGCACCCTCTTCTGGCCTCCATTGATACTAGACATGTATGTCGTGTACATATGTACTACAGGCTAACCATTCATACACATAAAAATAATATTTAATAAAAGTGATTGGTTTTATTTTTATTTTATCTATGTGTGTGTCACATGGGTGCAAGTGCCTGCAGCAGCCAGAAGAGGGTATGGGATTCCCTACATCCACAGTTACAGGCAGTTGGGAGCTGACTGGGAGCCAAACTCAAGACATCTTCAAGAACAGTATATGCTCTTTCTTAACCTCTGAACCATTTCTCTAGCCCTTCTTTCCCTGAACTTCTGTTTCCTATTTCACTTTTAAAAATTTCCTCCTTTTCCAAAAATTTTAACTTTCCAGGCTCACCTTTGATGCTTGTAGTTGGGTCAGATTTACATACTCGAGAGTTTCACCGCAAGGTCAGTTCCTCTCGTGATCTCCAGTTTGTGCTGCATGTTTTCAGGAATATGATGGGGGTAAAGACACTGGGTAGAGACCTTTAAAAGGTAAAGACCTTTTAAGTGTGTTTTCTTAGCTGAGCCAACAAGGTTTCTTCAAACTCAGGAGTGAGGTATGTTTTCTTGGGCTTTTCTCTGAGGTGTTTTCTCTTACCCTTGGGGACCTCACCTGACCCCTCTACCCTGTTGCTGGAGAGAATATGCCTGTCACTTTATGGTCAGGTAACTTACACAGTTTATAAATTACAAAGGACAAGGGGCCATTCTGAAGCTCGTAAGTGGCTCACCAGGTAAGGAGGTAGGCTTTGATGTTTTAAACCTACTTTATTTGGGGTTCCTAAATGTCTCTACCTCCCTTCAAACCCCCTCCCCTAGGTAGGAAAAAA
>CM053747.1:14761615-14779580 GCA_028658305.1 Pachyuromys duprasi | reverse complement strand
GAGGTGGGAAGGAGAAGCTGGCGACTCTCCCGAGACCCCGAACTTCCCGGCCTGTGCTTTCAGCTCCGCTCGGGAACGGTCTCCGGAAAGGCCGCTCTCCCTCAGAAACCTCGCTTACGCTTCACCCTTGTCCTTTGCCCCAGGTTTTAACGTCCGCTTCGGAATCGTCGGCACCCAGGTCCCGGGAACCGAGACTCCCATTCCGGAAGGATTCCGACGCGGCGAGCGGAAGTGAACCGCAGCTCGCCCCCGTCTCTTCCGGTGTGGCTGCGGGCGGCCCGTTCTCTGTTCTCCGCGGGAGCAGGCTGGCCGGCCGGGTTCTGGTGAGGCCGGGCGAGGGGACGGACGGTGGCGGAGGTGGGAGTGAGTCCCGGGAGTGGCCGCCGTGCAGACCCCGCTCGTCCCCGGGCCGCGCGTCTTGCCCCGTCGCCTCTCAGCGGCTCGGGCCCTACGGTCCTCAGGTCCCAGCCGGGGGCCATTTCGCGTAAATGTTACTTGAGCTCCCTGAGCCTTCGAATGTAGTCCTTGCTTCCTCGAACGCCTTTAAGGTAGTTTTATAAAAAATTTTGCTTTTCCAGAAGGAAAAGTATTTCCGCTTGTCCCCCCCCCCCCATCACCCCACGGACCTGGCCATCCCGGCGCTTTCTGGTGAGCACTGGGTGGAATTTGATGGAACAGGAAAAGCCGCAGGGTGAGGGGCTTCTTTGTAATGTCTTCTTTCCCCTGTCTTTCTAGCCTGTCTCACTATCAACATTTAGAATTTAACATCCTTCCCTTTTGGAAACACGGAAACATTTTTTGAGTTCTGTTTTGTTTTCTACTTGTCAGCCCCCATTGTGGCTTGTTAATTTAGGCAAGAAGAGAAAGTTTATTTAAATGCCAGGCTCTGCATATTCGTGCGTTTTGCAGACTACAAATCATCTCTTGCCCCTCCCCTTCATCCTAACCAAGTGTTCACAAGTGAAAAATAGGGAAGTTGGCACTGAAGGATGGCTCACGAAAAACTGGAACTTGGGGCTGGAGAGATGGCTTAGCGATTAAGAGCTCGGCTGGCACTTCCAGAGGATCTGATTTTGGTCCCCAGCACCCATGTTAGTGGCTCATAACAGCCAGTAACTCCAGCTAAGAGGGGATAGGGAGACCAGAGGCTCCAGGCACCTGCAGTCATATGGCACACATTAACACACAAAAACGAGAATAAATAAGTGATACTCTATTATGGAATGGACAAGGCATTATTTTTCTAAATTAGTATAATATTTGAACTATTAGTATATATTTGAATTATTTCCTCTGGGGTGAGGGACATGTTTCAGGAAAACTTACAGTCATTACCTCATGTTTAATTGCAGGAAAACAATGGGTTTCATTATGTGTTCATACTTGCACATTGTGTATTTTGATCTTATACTCTGCCCGTCCTTCCCTTTGTCAGCCCCTCACATAAGTTTTTTTTAAAACAAAAGTTTATTGGGCGGAGAGATGGCTCTGTTTTTAGAGCACTTGTTGCTCCTGCGGATGACTGGGTTTGATTCCCAATGCCAATGTGGTGGCTCACAATCATCTGTAATTCCAGTTTCAGAGGACTGGACACCCTCTTTTGGCCTGTAGGGGCACCAGCCATTCAGATGGTACACATATGTACATGTAGACAAATGTTTAAAATTAAACAAACAAACAAACATGCATGCATGCTTTTCCTTGGAGGCTGGAAGGGGTGATTGATTGGTCACCTGAGGCTGGACTTTGAGGTGGTTGTGAGCAACCTGTTGTTGGTGCTGGAAACTACTCGTCTTCTGAAAGAGCAGCAAACACTTAAATACTTTGCCATCTCTCCAGTCTCTACTTTTAAATTTTATTATTACTGTTGTTGTTGTTGTTACTATTAAACAAATTTGCTTTCTTTATATGTGTAGGTATTTTGTCTGAGTGTAGGCCTGTGCACCCTGTGAGTGGAGTTTCCTTGGAGGGCAGCAGAGGGTATCATTTCCCTTTTAACTGGCGTTACAGATCATCACGAACTGCTGTGAGGGCGGTTGAACCCTGGTCCTTTGAAAGAACAGCCTGTGTTCTTACCTTAGGAACCATCGCTCCATCTCCATTATGGTTATTTAAATTCTGAATTTGTAACCCAGGGTGCATTCAGTGAAATGCCTCCCTAGTGCTGGGATTACAAGCATGCATGAACCACCTTGCTTGGCTTTTTTTTTTTTTTTTTCTTAATTTAGATTTTATTAGAGAAAACATGTTTGTTGGTTTACTTGCTTATTGTGATCTCTTTGAATCCATGTGCCAAGCTTAACTATTGTAAGACAGCCATGTGTTAAACTATTTGAACTTTAAGATCCAGCTCGTATGGATTTATCTTACTAAAGTCACAGCAGTAACTTAGTTGACTGGTTAGTTGTACCTGCTGAGACTGAGGATGATGATAGCTTGAGCCTATGAGATCTGGACTAGCTGGGACACAGACTGAGATGCCTGGACAGGAAAAATTGTCAAAGTGTGATTAGTGGAAACAGAAATGTTAATGTATGCCTGAGAAAGCCTAGATTCATTGAGTTACATTTGGAGTGGAGAAGACAGGCCCGGAAAACTGGAATTATGGCAGGCCAAAATAATTTAAAAATGACAACACTGAGCAAGATAACTGGAGCCCATGCTGATTCTAAGCAGTGGAAAGAACAATAAGGGAAATTGGGTCCTAAGCCATTTGATCACCCACATTGTGCAAACCAGGGTTTGGAGTGGATCATTTTCAAGATGACAGTCTAGAAACTTAGCAGCAAGCTGATGGCTGCCACCCTTATTTAGTGAACATCTAATTCAGAAAAACAACAGTAAAGACATGCATTTATGCAGAGTACAAATCTGCTGAAAGTTACACTTCAAGTAAAGGAAGTGATTTTCACAACTTTCAAGAAACCCTGCTTTATGGTTTGATGATTCAGGTATGCAGCTTATTATGGACAGACCAGTGGGGGACCAAGTAGTCAACTGTCTGAGTGAGTGGGGGATACTCTCATACAAACTAGTACATGGAGGGTACATGTCCTACATTTTAAAGGTTTACTTACATGGTTAAATCAAAAAGGACTTAGAGGCATGTTTGGATCATCTTGTGCTTCCTCTTTTCGTTCCTTTAGTAGGTTCCAGGTTACTGGAGGAAAACATCTCATCAAGAACTGTGGCTACTTCAGTAATTAAGTGAAAGAACCATAATGGAGTTTCGTGAGACAAACAGAAGGCATTGCTGAGTACCATGTGTGATAGAACTCTGTGGAATGTTACTACTTTTCATCCCTTAGCCGGGATGTCCCTAGTAAAGTAAAGGGTAAAGACACAACAAATAATATATACCTGACAAAGCTTGAAGCAATCATTTTATTACTCATTGCTCTGAGAAAGTCTCACATCTTCCAATTCATTATAAATTACTGAACCATTGCTTAGGATTTTTTCTATTAGGAAACAAAATAAACTGTCTCTAGCCATTTGATGACCAAAGTTGCAGGGGGTTGACTCACACAGTTAATATGTAATTTTTTAAATTTGTGTGTATGTGTGCCTTGAGGTCTGGGGACAACTTGTGGGACTCATTCTTTTCTAAACTGAGAGGGCGGGGGGATTGCCAAGAGTTAAACTTAGATCATCAGACTCATCAGCAAGCACTTTTACCCACTGGCCATTTTACCAGTCCCCTGCTGTTGATTATTAATATTTATTATTGATTTATCTTTTTTGTTGAACAGTGGTTATTCCTAAACCAGCTGTATACCCAAATCACCACACAGAGACTAGGATTTATTTAATTAACCTAGAGCACAATGCTGGACAATATTTACTCCATCCTAAACCTCCAAGCCTGCATGGTTTCCTCCCATTCAGATTTCCCACATTATACTTGCTTTTAGTCATATCTTAGGTCTGGTCCATCTCTCCTCGAGGTTCCAAGTCCTCTCCTACCTATCTCTTTTCCCGAGTCCTCCTTTCCTCCCCTCTGGACCAGGATGTCCCACCCTATTTTCTCCATTGTTCAGCACTGGCTGATTGTTTTATTGACTACAGCAGAAAACAAATGGTGGCATGTTTACACAAACTTGAGACAGGTGATGCAATACAATGTCCAGATTGAAACCAGATAGTGGGGTAGAGAAGTCAGCATTTGAATGAACAAGGGCAAATTGTGTACATTCCACAAGAACATTGTGGCAACAGTCCCCACATACTTTTTCTTTTATAACATTTATTTTTGTTATTTTGAATTTTGTATAATTTGTTTTGATCATATTCACCCACCCTGCTTTTTTTTTTTTTGTTTTTCGAGACAGGGTTTCTCTGTGTAGCCTTTGGCTGTCCAGGACTCACTTTTGTAGAATAGGCTGGCCTCTACCTCACAGCCTCTGCCTTTGTGAGTGATGGGATTAAAGGTGTGTGCCACTGGCTTTGTGTTATTATAATTTTTTAAAATAATCCCATGAAGGTCAGTTTGTGCTGTACATTATTTTAGGATGTGTTGACCTACCCTGGGGCCACAACCTGAGAGAAATATGACTTTCTCTAAGTAGCCATCAATTGAAAATAACTTCTTAGCTGGGGTGGTACTTAAAGCGCATCTCCCTCTCCAAGCTGAAATTTTGTCCTGCTTGAGCTAGCATAGGTCTACATGCTCTTATTACTGCTGTTGAGTTTGTATGTGTAACTTTCTGACGTGGAAAATACTGTTTCTTTGTAGTCATCTATTACCTGTCTCAGTATTTTTCTTACTACTCTTCTACAGTTATCCCTGGGCTTTGGGAGAGGGGTATACTCACTCCCTCTCCCTCTCTTTCTCTCTCTCTATATATATACACACATATGTATACATAAATGGAATATAGGACTGAATGACTCACTCCCTTATTCTCTGTACTTAGACTAGTTGTGGATCTCCCATTTTAATACCCATCTAGTACAAAAGGAAACTTCTGATTAGAGTTGAGAGAGACATTAATCTATGGGTATAATAAGTTATTAGGAATTTGTTTAATAACATATCTAGCAGAACAGTAATAGCAATTTCTGCCTTAGGGCCTGTCATGTGTCACAGATTTTAGTAATTATATTACACTGTACAGATGCTACAGATTCCAGATACGGTTTTATAAATATATTTAATATTGAACATAGTTTGAATAAGCAGACTTCCTTGATTCCAGTACTTAGCCACTCAAATATAGGGTGTCGGTATGTCTATCCCTGACATATATCTGAATGGACTCCTTGTACATGTGGTCACTAAAGTTAGTAGAGCTTTCCAGAATTAAAATATGTGAAAATGGTTCTTGAGAGTTTTTGTAAGCATTTTCGCTTTTCCTTGTAATTTTGATGAATGATTTTTCTGATTCCCATAATACAGGAGATACGTGTGGGTAATATCTGTATATTCACTTACAAAAGGAAAATCTAATGCTTACATATTTTAATTGAAAAGTTTTTTCACACAATGCATTTTGATCATATTTTCTTCTCCCCAAGTTCTTTCAGATTCTTTCTACCTTTCTACCCACCCAACTTTGTTTTCTCTCACTTTCTCTTTAAAACAAGGTGTGTCCAAACACACATACACACACTATTCCACAAAACTAGAAATCAAGATAAACAAGTAAAAGACTAATAAGACAAAAAAAAAAAAAAAGGCCAGGCACAGCAAAATGAGACAGAAAGTCTAGAAAAATGTGTTCATTTTGTGTTAGCCACCTACTCTTGGGTATGGGGCCTACCCTGCAGTGTAGTTAAGAGCCTCAGTGAGACTCCAGCGTAGAAAGCTGGCTTTTCTTTCCTTTGTCAGTGGATAGCAACTGCAGGTGGTTTTTTGGTTGGAGGTGGGGGCCCATAAACACTTACCCCTGGTAGGGTAGGGCCTGGCTTGAACGTGAGGCGGTGTGTGTGCTGCCACTGTCTCTGAGTTCATATGTACGTTGGTCCTGTTGTGTTGGAAGTGTTGGAAGACACTTTGCCTTGGATTAATTCATCACCTCTGGTTCCTAGAATTCTTTTCCAAATAGATTCCAGAGCCTTGCGGTGTGGCTTTGATGAAGCTCTCCTATATGGGATTTAGTGGTTTGGAGTCTTGTCAGTCACTGCACATTGTCCAGTTGTGGGGGTCTGTGTTGGTGCCTGTGTATTGCAAGAAGAAATTTCTTCGATGAGGCCTGAGTGCAGCACTGATCTATGGGTATAGCAGAATGTCATTAGGATTTTTTATTGCTCAGTTCCTTTAGCTGGATAATTTTCCTCTAGGCTCATGGCGCATTGAGTCTCAGGGTGTTGGCCACATTTGCAGTGCCAGATACACTCTCTGTTTCATGGAAGGGGCCTGAAACCCAGTCAGAAAGTAGTTGCTTTACTCTCATAACATATGTGCCACCATTGCACAAGATTGTCTTGCATGCTGTTGTAGGTTACAGGGTTTGTAGCTGGGAGATATTGATGATTGCCTTTCTCTGGTAGCCATCAACATAATGTTAGCCATCACATTGGTTAGGTGTGTTCTATGGAGACAACAGATAGTTTCTAAGCTAGACAGTATGCATCTTTTGGTGAGTTATAGCCATTTACATTTATTTGAGGCTACTATTGAAAGGAGTTTAGTATTCCCTATCATTTTGTTGAGTGTTATTCTGACCCAACCCCTCCCATTTGTATTAGGAGTTTGCTGTTTTGGATGTGATGAGTTTCTTCCAGGTTTTCCTTTGATAATGCATGTGTTCATCTTAGCCATTGTCTGTTTTTTCTTGTGCTCTTGGGCATGATCCTGTCTTCTCTATTTTTTATTTCTGCAAAATGTTATTCCTGTTGATTTTAAGATTTAATTTTTCAGGGTTAGAGAGATGTAGGCCTAGATTTTTCAACAAACCTACTGTATTTAGGGTTCTTAAACATTTCTGCTTCCCTTAAAACCCACTAACCAGAGCTAGGGGGAGAAGAAGGTTATTGGGAAAAGGGGGCTGTAGACCTATTTAGAAGTAGTTCCTTGGGTTATGAGTCCACTCTTTGTTGTCTGGATACCAGTCTGAATGTCAACACCAAACAGCAACACAAATCAGCATGATTCACAAGATTGGTACAAGTCAGCGGAAGCTGCTAGACTCAGTTGGATTACCCTGAGAAGTTCTCTGGAACGTTTCTCTTTGAGAAGTAAAGCACGGAAATCAGCAAAGTGATGTTGATCTGAAAAGTGGTGTCTCACTGTCCGTGGGGTTCTATGTATCTCCTCTTCTCCGAGTCCACCTACAAATGTTTTCAGCTGGCCAAATCATGCCCCTTGCACAAGACAACTCACAGAAAAACATTACAAGTCCTTTCACAAGAAATCCTCTAATAAAACATCACATGACACAACTGAGTCTTCAGAAACTTCTACTTCAGAGAGATGACTCATTGGTTAAGAGGCACACTATTTTCAGGGGATTCCCTCCCACCTTCCTTGGGCTCTAGCTACACAAGGTGCACACATACATAAGCAGATAAGATATTCATATACATCAAAATAAACTAGATAAATCAGAGTTTTTTGTTTGTTTTCTGAGGCGGGGTTTCTCTGTCTAGCCCTGGATGTCTTGGAACTTGCTCCGTAGATCTAGTTGGCCTTGAATTTATGGAGCTGCACCTGCCTCTGCCTCTTGAGTCTCTGCTGGGATTAAAGGCATGTACCACCATGCCTGGCAGAATTATATTTTAGAATGTTTTAAAATACAGTAATTTTGGTTGACTTATTTATATCTAGGACTTAAAATATGTCATTTTATGCTTTTTTGACTTTTTAGGGCTGTTGATGAGGTGTTATCCTAATGTTACTGTCTTTGCGAGTGAGTTACTATTATAGCTCTCTAGCCATTTTATTTCTCTTTTTTCATTTCTTGAGACAGTCTTTTTTTTCTCTGTGTAGCTCTGGCTTTCCTGGACTCTCTTTGTAGACCAGGGTGGCCTTGAACTCAGTGATCTGCTCCTGCCTCCCTGAGTGCTGGGATTATAGGCATTTGGCATTCAAGACCACGCCTGGCTTGCTTTATTTCTTAAGACAGTGTTTCATGTAGCTCAGGTGTTGCTGTAATTGAAAAATAGCTTGTTGGGCTACATAATGTTTATTACTATTAGCCCTAAGGTTATCATGGTGTTATTCTTTAACCTACTATCAAAAATAATAAGACACAAAGACTTGGTAGATTTTTAATTGCCTTGTTTACCTTGGGCCAGGGCCAGGCAGCTATTTCACTTACTCTGTCTCAGCCCTCACTCAATGCCATCTGCCATAATTATTCTCATCTGGATTATCTTCCACCCATAGTCTTGTAAATACTTGCTTTTATTTTTCATCTGGGCCTTTTCACTCCGTTATTGGAATCCTTCCTTCCAGTCCACATGGTTTCTTCTCCATGCTGACCCAATGTGGCATTGTCCTTCCTCCTCTCTTGCTGTCTTCTCCCGCCCCCCCCCCCTCGTGATGCTCCTGTTGGAAGCCTAGGAACCTTAGGCACACCTACCCCATTCTGCCCTGCTCAGGTATAGGCTATTTAATCAACCATTCAGATCTAATGACTTAGGCAGGTTTACAGAACAAAGGGTAGGTGTAACCAGATCTTGAGGGCTAGCATCAGAACAACGGCCAACATTCATGTGTCCTTCAAAGTCATACCTTGAACTTCTCTTTCTCTTAAGTGCTGTGATATGTGACTACATTTTGTGTGTGGCACCAGTAAGTGTGCATGCATTTTGGGTGCCCAGTATACATGCAAAGTACTTGTGTGGAGGTCAGAGAATGACCTTGAGTGTTGGTTCTAAAGCTTTTTTTTTTTTTTTTTTGAGTGCGGGTGAGTCTCTTAACATGCTTGCTGTGTGACAGAATTTTCCTGGAGATGTGCTACGTACATCTATCTACTTAACCCAGAAAGGGAGTCCAAGACAGACCAAAGTAAAGATTGTGCCAATGTCCAGTTTGATGAACCAGTGAATTTTTATTTGGGTTACTGTGGTGTTTCAAATGAGAATGAATGGCCCCGTAAGTTCATGTATTTTAAAAATGGTCCCCACGTGGTAGAACTGTTTGGGAACAACTAGGAGGTGTGGTCTTGTTTGGTGAGGTGTGTCACTGGGGTTAGCTTCCAAGCAGAAGCTATTTCCTGTGTGTGCTCTCTTCCTGATGGTTGTTTCAGCACATAAATTCTTAGCTAACTGTTCAGTGCTATGTCTGCCTACTTGACCATGATGGTCACTGTGGTAAAACATGGTCCTCATAAGCCTGTGAGAGAGTGGCACTATATTAAGAGATGTGGCCTTGTTGGAATAGGTGTGGCTTTGTTGGGGAAAGTATGTTACTAGGGGCTGAGTGTTGAAATCTCAGAAGTTTAAGCCAGGCCTAGTGGGTCACTGTTTCTTCCTGCTGCCTGCGATCAAGATGTACAACTCCCAGCTCCTTCTCCAGCACCGTGTCTGCCTGTTCATTGCCATGCTCCCCACCATGATATTAATGGACTAAACTTCTGAAACTGTACGCCAGCCCCAGTGAAATGTTTTCCATTGTAAGAGTTGCCATGGTCAAGGTGTCTCTTCACAGCAGTAGAAACCCCAACTAAGACAGTAATGTACCGAAACTGTAAGCAAGCCCCTAATAAACTCTTCTATAAGTTGCTTTGGTCATGGTGTCTCTTGACAGTAATAGGAAAGTGACCAAGGCAGTATGGGTAAGTTGTTACTTACTGGCAACAATGAAGTCTCAAAAGTAGCTGCTTCACCCAAATCCCACTCCAACTTTGGTCTTGTGAAAACGCCAGTCTTGATGGACTCTGTGCCCTATGTCAGAATATCTCAGCACCTGGGCTAGTCAGTCTATCATCAGCAATTGTTTACTTCATCCCTGCTGGGTGGAGAACCCCGAGAATCTTTTAAGATCCTGTTTTCTCCTTTTGTTCACCAGTGGAGGCTCCTGAACCTCCCAGTCCTTCCCAGGCAAATGTTTGAATTTGGAAGGAATGTTGCAATTCAGAGGCACATACCATAAACTCGCCGATCTCATAGCCTTTGGAAAATACAAGCTATGTGTTGGTGATTGTGGTTGTAATTTTATTTTTTCATAACACTCAGTTTTCTATAATGATTATAGAAACTCATTTTGAAATTGAAATCCTTATTTGGCATATTATTTGCAAATCAGCTAACTTTTTTTCAGGTATCTCTGTGTAGCCTGGTCTGTCTTGGACTCACTTTGTAGACCATGCTGGCCTTGAACTCACAGAGATATGCCTGCCCTTCCCCTCCCCCAGTGCTTGGATTATAAGCATGTGCCACTGGACCCGACTGCAAATGAGTTAACATTTAGGTGCGTAGATTTTTTTCTGGGAACTTTGCTCTAGCATCCTATCTGCAGTGCTCCTACCCCACCCCCGGACTATTCAGCTTTGCTTTTATAAAGTATAGCTTGGCTGGAGCTTCCCCTGAAAATTCTTTAGCTATTTTGGATATTTGTGATTTATCCTAAAGATAAATTTTCTTTGATGATGCCAAATAGTACTTTGAATGTAGCTACTGAGTTGAGTTTGCTAGTATTTTGTTGTTTTTGCATTTTTATTAGTTAAACCAATGTACTTAAGTTAGTTACTGACAACCACACTACATTAAACCAATAAAAAATATTTTAAGTTCTTTTATTAGCCAGTGACCAAGAGTGGACCCATCCCTTTGAAAAGTCTCTTGGGTGCTTAAGCTCGGGTACAGTGTATTTTAAAGACAAAAACCACAATTTCATCTCTCTTTGAGGGGATTTGAAGTACCATCTGTCTTGCAGAGCTTTTTTAGACCCCACATGACAATTTTTGATTTGCACTTCTTAGTTTTATGTTTTAGCTTGTATAAATATCCCTTATTCTGGTTAATACATCAGGGCCATGGTTAGAGTCATGGACAGTTCTAAAAGCATTGACAAGACAGATGAAGGTTGGGAGGGTGAACAGCTTAGGCGTGTCTCAGCAGACACAAAATAAAGTCAGGGCAAGATGGTGTCACCTTCGCCATTCCATAGTCAGGGATACTGATGGTCTTTGTGTCTGGCTTTGGTAGCATAGTGATAAATTTGGAAGTATTTCTTTCTCCTCTTCTGTTTTTTTGGAAGGGCACAAGTTTTCTTGAGTTATTTAGGTACTTTTTAGAATGCAGCTGTAAAGAAACTTTCCCAGATGTTTCCTAGATGGGAGAATTTTTATGTGATTGTGTCATCAATGGTGGTAAATTATTTGTGGTTCTTTTTTTTTTTTAAGATTATTTTTTCAGCTAGGCAGTGGCTTCGCGTGCCTTTTTAATCTCAGCACTTGAGAAGCAGAGGCAGGTGGATCTCTTGAGTTCAAGTCCATCCTCGTCTACAGAGTGAGTTCCAGAACATGCAAAGGTACACAGAGAAATTCTGTCTCAAAAAAACCATACACAAAAAATTGATTATTATCTTTTGATCATAAGGATAATTATTAGAACAAGATGCAAAAATACATAATTTCAGCACCATCATTAGAGAAGTGCTTTCAGAAAGCACATTTTCTCTCTATTTGTAGTTTTCTTTGATTAGGAAGTTGCAGTTTCACTAACCAAGCAGAGAATTTCCTTACCAAGTATAATTATGAATATAGTCAACACTAATAAAATAAAATGTAAAGCTGCTAAAGAAAAGTCCAGCATGAAATGAAACTTTAAACAGAAAGAAAAAAAGGAAAGATTAATAGATATGTGCTCCCGTGGAATGAGGGCTCTCATGCATTTAGTGTGAAATTGCTACCTGCCATTTAAAAAAGGACACATTTTAGAAACCTTTTCAGTTTAGGAGAAGTAATACAGAGTGCTGAGTGAAGGAAGTGGAGAAGGACAGTTACACAGAGGCTTGGACCGTCCTATTGCCATCTTAGTATTTATGTGGGTAACCCTAAAAAGTTAGTGTATGTCACTCAGAAGTAGCTATGAACGCTTCAGAGGACCTTGAGGTCCTCATACTTCTAGTCTCTCAGTTTTTTTTTTAATTTATTTTATTTTTTATTTTTTGGATTTTTGAGACAGGGTTTCCTCTGTGTAACCTTGGCTGACCTGGAATTCTGTAGAACATCCATTTGCTTCTGCCTTTTGAGTTCATTTTCAACTTTCTATGAAATAAAGCGTTGTTAGGAAAAACGATTACTTTTCTTATATTTCAGTTATTTGTATTTGTCTATGTGGGGTATGGGCATGTGAGTGCTGGTGCCCATAGAGGCCAGAAATGTTGAATCCCCCTGGAGCTGGATTTGGGGGTGTGAGCTGTCTGGTGTAGGTGCTGGGAACTAAACGCAGGTCTTTTGCAATAGCAGTACTTGCTTTTAACATCTGAGCTGTCTTTTCAGTCCTGTGTTTTCATTGGAAATGCTTATTGCTGTAAAATTTCCACTTACCATCAGCATTTCTTTTTAAAATTCTTAGCGCATTGTTCCAGGTGTGTTGTTAATTCCTATATATTTCTCAACTTTCTAAGTTTGCTTCTATCGATTTCTAGTTTGAACTAGTGTAGTGTGCAAAGATACTTGAGCAATTTCGGTCTCCTTACATTTGGCTTTTATGCCCTATCCGTTTGAGAAAAATGTATTTTGCTGTTGTTGGGTGCCCTATCTATAGGTTCTTTTGGTATAACATGTTTTCCTCATCCAGTGTTCCATGGTTTTGTGTGTTGTTTAGTCAGGATGAATTGTCTGTTATCACACATTACCTTTCTGATATCCACTATTTCAAAGCAGGCAATAAGTCCATTCAGACTTCCTTGATTCCAGTACTTAGGCACTCAAATATAGGGTGTCGGTATGTCTATCCCTGACATATATCTTTATATAATATTTACTTTTTCTCTCTTTTTGGTGGTACTGGGGATGCTACAGTGCTTTACCACTGAGCTACATTCAGAGCCCTTCCGTTTGTCTCTTATTACAGTGTCAGATCTCAGGCTTAGCAGCAAATGCCTTTACCTGATGAGCTATCTCACTAGCCCCTAAAATACAGTGTAACCTCCTGTTCCTTCTCCTCCTCCTCTTCCTCCTCTTCCTTTGCCTCCTCAGCCTTGTCCTCTTTTTTGGTAGACAGGCAATTTCCCCAGCACAAAAGAACTCCTTAGTGGTTCTTTGAGAATTCCTACCAAATAATTAATTTTTTTGGCACATGGATGTCTTTTTTTCTACTTGAGCACCAGATAGGAATCAAAAACCTAGTCTTCCTTACTGTCAGACTTCAGTGAGGCTAAACTGTGGTCAGTTCTTGCTCTTATGTATTTGTAAGACAAGGAGATTCTGCTTATAATGCCTTACAGTCAAGTAAAATAAAATAAAAAGAAAACTGTATGAATATACTGTTTTTTTGTGAGCGTGATACAAGCTAGGATCGCCTGAGAAAGGGACCTCAATTGTAGAAAATACCTCCATAAGATTGGCCTATAAGGCAACCTGTTGGGGCATTTTTTGGATTGATGATTGATATGGAATGGTCCTGTCTACTATGGGTGGTGCTGTCTCTGGGTAGGTTGTTTTGGGGTATATAAGAAAGCTGGCTGAAAACTTCAGTGGCTAAATTTCAGAGGCCAGAAGGGAATATTTTGTAAATAATGTATATATTCAAGCAAGATGTGGTCTCCCAAGCTGAATTCTAGATTGTGTTCACTTGGCTCACTCTGCTAGGTTTCAGTCACCCCAGAGATAACGTTTACTCATGGATGACATTTATTTCATGTATTCTCAGAAGGATCCTTTGGCTTCTATAGCCATTTCTCTCCATTTTTAAGATCACACGGGAATCAAGGTCAGCTTTGTAAAACCACTTCATTTCCATCACCTGTGGTAGGCCAGCATTGGAGCCATTGTGAAATCTAGATTGTTGTGTACCTGAGTGTGTGGCTGAGGACGCGAGGCAGGAGCAGGTCGCAGAGGTGTTAGCTATGTCGCTACATTGCTGCTTTGCAGTGTGCGGGATTTTATTGCCTTTTGAGTCAAATGGGAAAACACTTTGTATATTATCAATGTTTCTAGTTACGATAAACAAGGCACCCTGACCACTGCTGACTCTCACTCAAAGTGAAACCATCTTATAATGGCCATGTGTCATGATGTGTTATATATTTGGCCAGGATAATCTAGAGGCAACACTTTTTAATGGTAAAATAAATCTAATGAATATAAACTATCACAATTAACCCATTTTTTTCCATCATTGATCTTTTCAAGTGTTTAAATCAATAACAGCTGTGTACTGTGGGGGGGGGGAAAAGGAAAGCTGGCTGAGCAAACCAGAAGGGGAAGCCATTAGCTAGTAACAGACAGCATTCTTCCATGGCCTCTGCTTCAGTTCCTGTCTCTAGGTTCTTGCGTTGAGTTCCTGCCCCAACTTTGCTCAGTGATGAGCTGTTAATTGGAAATGTAATATGAAGTAAACCATTTCCTCCCCAAGTAACTTTTGATCATGGTTGGCCTTTTTTTTTTTTTTTTTAAGAATTTCTTTTTTTAAATTATGTATACAGTGTTCTGCCTGCATGTATACCTGTATGCCAGAAGATGGCACCAGATCTTATTACAGATGGTTGTGAGGCACCATGTGGTTGCTGGGAATTGAACTCAGGACCCCTGGAAGAGCAAACAATGCTCTTAACCTCTGAGCCATCTCTCCACCCCTGATCATAGTGTTTTATCACTGTAGTAGAAACCCTAACTAAGATGGTGCTTTGTATGTATGTATATCTGTATATCATGTACTTACTGATGCCCAAGGATGCCAGAAAAGGGTGTTGGGTCCTTTGGGACTGGAGTTATAGATGGTTGTAAGGGTGCTGGAATTTGGACTCAGGTCCTCTGGAAGAGCTATTTTAACTTCTAAGCCACCTCTCCAGTCCAGGATGTTATATTTTAAGAAACTCATGTACTTTTTTTCCTGAGTCCTTCATGTGTTGTTCATTATGGAGTATAATAGTCATGCAAAATGACATTTTAGGGACAAAGTTACTGAGATTAACATTCCTGTTCTCCCTTCCCCACTACTTTGTACTTGAACAGTCATTTATTTTGGGAGTATAGTTTGCTTTGTTATCTAGTGATTATGATATCTGCTGTCAAGGAGTGTTCAAGTAGTTAAATGGAATGATTATTTTGTGCAAGCATCTATCTATCTACACACACACTTATAAATACATTCATAAAAAAGGTTCTAGTATTACTTAGAGTACTGTATTAGTTATTTTTCTGTTGCTATAAGATACTATGACCAAATCCTTTTAAGGAAAAAGGATTTTTTTTTTTTTTTTTGGCCTGTGGTCCCAGAGGTATAGAGTTTATAATGGTGGAGAAGCTATAACATAGCAGCAGGAGCCAAAGCAGGTAGAGCACATTTCACCTGTGCACAGATCAGAACAGGAAGTAGGATGAGGCTTATAAAGTCCTATGGCCACCCTCAGTGATGTATACTGTCAAGCCTGGATCCACTTCCTACAGGTTGTATAATTTGTCTAAACAGGGACCAGTGTTCAAAGACATTTGAACATTGAGCCTTTGGAACACTTCTCATTCAAACCACAACAAATACATGCAATTAACTCCTCAGGCAGTGCAGGTGCTGTTAATGAACTTATGTTACAGGGTATACACTTTTAGGGGTTTTCATTATCTTATCTGCAGAAAGCTAGTATATAATGTTTGATGACTGCTAAGTGTTGCTTTTTGGTTGTCGTCAGTAGGAATCTAAGTAATCCAGATTAAAGAGAAATGGATATCGTCATTTTCCACTTTGATGCATAAGTTTCCCTGACATTTCCTTGGAGTCACAGAAGAAATTGTTTACACATTTTACCATCAGACTAATAGGATGGACATTTCCAGTTTGTCCTGTGGTAAGTCCTGTGGCTACTGTTATCGAGAGAATCTGTTGTAGGACCCTCTTACACAAGTAGAGCAAGAGTATGGACTGCTGAGGTAGGCCAAAGTGCGCTGTTTTATGTATCAGCCCTCTAGTACGTTCTTGGGAACAGACACTGCATAATCCATTACTGATTTTTTTCATCATTGGCAAATTCAGAGTTATATTTCTCAGAACTTAAGTTTCCTTGCCTTTAAAGTTGATGTACTTTTCTTGATGGTCAAGACTGTTCATCATCACATTTTCCTGCTGTAAGAATTGCTGTGGCATTGAAGGTTACTGGAGCTTATATTTGCAGGTTATCCTGAGTGAACTGAGTTAGGTTGCAAATAGGTGAACTCCTGTTCTTATAGTGAGTATGAACTTCTTGGCAGCTTTGTATTACTGTTTCTGTTTTTCTAGGAAGTCTGCTTTCTGAGGACCACGTCTGCAGTCAAGGAGAAGGAAAAGAGGGAGAAAGCACACTGGTTGATCGGCTGGAAAACTGTAATAAGGTATGAAAAAGTTCCACAGACTGGCCTCACTGCATAGAGAGGTATGAATCTTTCCATGCAGACAAACTTCTATGCAGGGATTATCAAAAGGAATAAATAAAGGAGAAAGGAGCTTTTCATATTTTTGTAAATGCTGTATTATTATAGTCATTACTAGTTAGTCTTCATCCTTGTGAGGCCAAATGCCAGTTTGTTTTTTAGTGTTCTGAAAGATAATAAAAATGTAAAAGAATCAATTTCTCAAAGAATTTGTTTTCATATTTACCCCATTTATAAAATATGTCCAGGAGTATTATTAAAAAGAGGCAAGATGAAAAAAGTCAGGTGGCTGGGCAGGGGTGCACATATTTAATCCAAGTGCTTGGGAAGAAGAGGCAGGTGGATCTCTGTGAATTTGAGGCCAGCCTGGCTAGCCTGGTCTGTGAGTTCAAGGCCAGTTCTGGCCAGAGTGAGTTCTAGGACAGCTATGGCTATACAGAGAAACCCTATTTTGGGGTGAGGGGCAAGGTCAGGGTGTGGTGAGGTAAAAATGTTTGAAATGTGCCATTATAAAACCATGATTTGAGTATATAGACATAGAATGAGTGTGAATACAGAGACGCCTGGTCTAGGGCCAGTGAACAATGGCAGTGGACAGAACTTGCAGCTTTCTCTAGGCATTGAGTTCCCTGTTCTTACTCTGAGATGATTTGTGGGGATATTAACTTGCTTGAAACAAGCTTGTATGGGTGGTTTAGGATTTGATGACCTTTCAGGATGAGGCTGTGGATATCACTCAAGAAGAGTGGAATACAAAGGACCCAACTCAGAACTGCATACCTAGTGATGTGACAGTGGAGGACTACAAAAACCTGACCACCGTAGGTGAGTTATTCTCATGGTACTTCATGTGGGGCAGGCACAAACATGTACTTAGTATGTTTAGAAACTCTCAAATCCAGTGAGAGAACAATGATAGCAGTTTCTCTTCTAATATGTTTAAACTAACATGTTTGTTTAATGGGAGGGTGCATCAAGCTTCAGTGCCTCATATATGTTGTGTATGCTTCCTTACTGAGCTGCACACTTAGCATACTGTAGGCTTTTCTTTTTTCTTTAGATTTAGGGTGGCAGTAATGTGCACCTTTAATTTCAGCACTCAGGAGGCAGAGACAGGTGGATGTCTGAGTTCAAGGCTAGCTTGGTTTATAGAGTGAGTTCCAGGACAACCCAGGGCTACTCAGAGAAACTCTGTCTCAATAAACAAAAACAAACAAAAGACATTGGTTTTTATTTATTTTGTATGTGAGTGTGCAGGTGCACATGTGCCAACAGCACACATGTGGAAGTCAGAGGACAACTCACTGGGAGTTAGTTCTCTGCTCCCACCTTGTAGTTTGAGGAAGGCTCATTCTCATTTTTGCCACTGTGCTTCTGGTCAGTTCTTCTGTTTCTGTCTCTCATCTCACTCTAAGACTGCTGAGGCTAGGATTACAGATAATGTACCATTGCCTTTGACTTCAGTATTTGGTGTCTTAGTTTGCTTTCTGTTGCTGTGATAAAAT
>CM053747.1:14721349-14761515 GCA_028658305.1 Pachyuromys duprasi | reverse complement strand
TGTCTGTTTGTTTTATGACTTTATTGGAGTTGATGAACTATAATATTTATGTTAATGGCTTATTTTATTGCCTAGCCAATATTGCTATGATTTATTTTATCAGAAATGTTAATATGAAATTGATTAGTATTTCAGTGGTCAGAGATCCTTGGAATTATGGGATTAAAGCTTTGTCTTTTTAGTCCTTTTGAAATATTTACTGTAATTTTCTATTAGACTTATTGACCAAACGCCAGGTTTGATTGTGCATGCTAATCCCAATAGGTTTGCAAATATGAGGGGCTTCCTTGGTCTACACTGAGACCCTGTATTGAAAAAAAAATGTATTATAGACCTGAACCATAGTAAAGTTTGTCATCTCTTTTATTAACACAACTTTGAGAGTAGGATGTCAGACACTTACGAAACCCAGTACTTTGACTTGCTTGAAAGAATTGGTGACCACACAGAGAGGAGTTGTTGAAGGTGAATGTTATTGAAGAACAACATTGACTAGTGGCATACATCATCAGCTCCCCCCTTTTTACTTTTTGTGTCTCCCAAAATTCTGTGATCTCATGAGATAGCATTTAATGTTTCAAGGTGATTATCTTTTGCTTTTGTAGTTTTTGTTTGTTTCATTTTTGAGTCATTGTATGGCCCTGACTGGCCTGGAACTCACTTTGTAGACCAGGTTGATCTTGAACTCACAGAAATTCACTTGCCTCTGCTCCCTGGAGTGCCAAGTTCATTTGTGTGTTTGTGTGTGTGTTTGTTGGGAGGGAAGTGATGAAATAGTCTCCAATTATATATCCTAGGATTTGCCTTGAATGCTTGCTCTTCCTTCCTTCTTTCCTTCCTTCCTTCCTTTTCTTTTTTTAATTTTTTTTATTATGGTGTAGCTTTAAATAGTTGATTCTCCAGCCTTAGATTTGTGTTTGCTGGGATTGCTGGTATGCACACCATGCTGTACTTTCATGATATTTCTTCTTTTTTTAAATCTCTGGTAACATGTTTTTATTTTATTACCATATATTAATGTTTTCAGAATTAACACTTTGCAAATTTTCCTCTAAATCTTTAGTTTGCTCACCAGGTTTATTTAGAAAACCATGGAGACATCTTAACACTTTTTTTGCTATATTGTTCTGTTAATTAAACCTAATCTTATTTTGTGGGTTTAATTCCAGAATTGGAAAAGCAACTACAAACCAAAGATTTAGCACTAGAGCAGGAATTTTTGACAAGACATACCTTCATGGAGACACAACAGGTGGTAAGTTCAAGGAAAAGTATTTCCTATTTTATGCACTTAGCCAAGTTTGACAATTTTTTTTTTTAATAGGATGTTATGGAGAGAAATGAGTTTCTTGGTAGAAGGACTAAACTCTTATCATATACTTTGAAGATGAGTATTAAGGGGATCCAAAGTTAATGTGAAACTGGCTAAGAGGCACAGTTTTTCATAAGTAGACTTGCCCTTATAGCAAAACAAAACAGCAAACAAACATCCATGCCATTATTACATTTCTAGTTGAATTTCTCTGGAAAGACATTTGTCTTGTATAGGTGAGGGATTACCCTGAAAGTTATCTCAGTATTTTAGTAATCATGTGTTTTAACTTCTATTAGTGATTAAGTATTTATTATTTTGTGTTCTGACAAATGATGAGACTCTCCATTTTAAAAGAAGTAAATTTATTTATAATCACAAAACAAGTTTGAAATGTGCCTGGAAATGTGCCACAACATAGGGGAGTAAGATGAATAGAGTTCTCTTTGTGGTTGTGGTGACACAAGTTTATTTGTAAGAGGTGTGGGAATCCATGAGTACAGACGGTCTACAGTGACTGTGGCTAAGAGACACTCTAGGAATATTGGGTCCTGAGATAGATTATGGGGGACCTTAGTCTCTTTTATAGGTGTGGCTGTTACTTCCTCATTCTTCAGTGAGCACAGGTAATGTTTACTTTGCTCAAGTTGGCATTTATGTGATGGTTTAGGATGCAGTGACCTTTGAAGATGTGGCTGTGGACTTTACCCAGGAAGAATGGACTTCACTGGATCCAATTCAGAGAAACCTATACAGAGATGTAATGCTGGAGAACTACCAGAACCTGGCCACAGTAGGTAAGACTGCCATCATTTGTTCTGTCTTCATAAGAGAACAGAAATACTGTTCTAGAATATGATTTCAGCTCAGAGAACAATGGGAAATAGCAGATTAAATCCCTTAACATAATTTAATCCATCATGTTAGTTCTCAACTAAATGGTGATTAGTAGCACCAGTATTACTATACCAATAATGTTATTTTGAGATTCTTCCTCTTTTTGATTTGTTTTTGTTTTGAGGACAGGCCTCACTCTATATACCTCAGGCTGGCTTCAAGCTCCTGGCAATTCTCCTATCTCAGACTCTGAGAGCTGGGATAACAGATATGTGTTATTATACTTGGCTGTTGCTACTTAAACAACCTTTATGAATCTGTTTCTAAAGATAAGAACTGGTGCTATCATTTTTCTCTTTAAGAATGAAGACCCATGGCTAGGTATGTTTTTGTTGTAGAATGCTTGTTTAGACTTATGAGGCCTTAGGTTTGATCTGCATCCCTGGGGGGGGATAGGCTGTGGTGACTTTATAACGTCATTACTTATATTACATTTTATTGGAAGAAATGCTTTACTGCATTTTATTTTTTTAAAGCATAGATTTTTCATTAATAATGAAGGCATTAGGAATTAATAGTATGTCTTAATTTATTGACAGTGGTGGAGGATTTAATTTAGGACCTTGTATAGTCTAGGCAAGTGCTCTACTACTGAACATTCTCAACCATTTTTTGGTTACATGAAACAGGTTTGATTGTTTAGCCCTGTAGCCATGACTAGCCTGGAACTCTTGTTTCCTTGCCTTGTTAGCAATGGGATTACATCTGTGCATAAACAGACTTGGTCTTCCCTAATGTTTTTTAACTGTGCATTTAGTTCTGAATGTGGATTTGATGGGTTATAGAAGATTTCTAGTCACCAATAGCATAAATATTTGTATTCAAAGCTTTTTGTTAATAATTTTAAGTCTTTTCTGAGAAATGTAGTTTTCTGTCATTGGGGAATTGATGTGAACCTTTTCTATTGATGTATCTGTCTCTTTGTCTAGGAGGTCAGCTGTTCAAACCCAGCTTGATCTCTTGGTTGGAGCAAAAAGTAGAACTGACAGTAATGGAGCAAGGAATTCTCCAAGGTTGGTATTTGTTGAACACATTTCTTGTCGTTGTCAAGTTCCGTATGTTTGGAAGTGTGTCTAGGGAACTGTTAGGAGACCACCTTGGTTCTGAAGGCTGAGGTCTTAGAGAAACACAATTTAATTTTCATAAAAAAGCTAATGTAGCATCTGTGAGGCGCCAGTTTTTTGTTTTCTTTTTCCTATTATTCTGTATACCATCACATTTAATTTTAATAGAAAAAAATCTGTAAATTATTATAGTAAATTATTATATGTGATATCATATCCTATGCTTGTCAAATTCTAGCCTTAGACAGTTGCTTTCATGTCTCTTCATTTATTGTTTAATGTATTTTAATATGAAAATACACAAGTGAAATTCTGGCCTGGAACTCAGCTTTATAGGCCAGGCTGGCCTTGAACTTACATAGATCTGCTTGCCTGTGGCTCCTAAAGGTGTGTACTACCACTCCTGGCCAATTGAAATGGGGGTTTTGGCTGTTTTAAAAAATTTAACCTTCCAGCCAGGTGGCGGTGGCACACACCATTGATCCCAACACTTGGAAGGCAGAAGCAGATGAATCTCTGTGAGTTTGAGGCCAGCCTGGTCTACAGAGCAAGTTCCAGAGCAGTCAGAGCTATGCAGAGAAACTGTCTCAAAAAAAAAAAAAAAAACAAGAAAAACCAAAAAAAAAAAAAAAAAAGCCCCAAAAAACCTGTTTGTTGTATAAATCCTTTAATAAGCTTTTTGGTTTCACTTTAGAATGGGAAATGCACCTTAAGACAAAAAGGACAGCACCTCAGCAGGATATAGTTTCATCAGATATGTCAAGTGGAGTACAACTGGTAAGACTCACAGAAATGAAATTTACTTTTATGTTTATGGGTGCTTTGCCTGCATATATGTCTTTGTACCATGTGCATTTCTGGTGCCCTTGGAAATAGATGAGGACATCTGATTCTCTGGAGCTGGAGTTATAGACAATTGAGAGGTGCCAGGTGGGTGTTTGGAAACTAACCTGGGTCCTTTAGAAGAGCAGCAAGTGCTTTTAACCTCTGAGCCGTCTCTTCCACCCCAGGATATTTCTTTTTTAAAAATACTTTTACTTGAGAATATCTCGTATAATGTGTTTTAATAATATTCAACTCCCACTTCTCCTCCTAACTCCTCAAAGATCCACCGCCACCTCTCTCTCTTCCCCACCTTCACATTCTCTTTTAGAGTAAATAATCTATCAACTTGAATTTTTGCTAACCAAACTGTTCCATGGTGTATGTGGGGCTATTAGAGCATGGTTGATCTACTAGGAGCCGTATTCCTAAACTGATACCTTTTTCTCCCAGAACGTATCAGTTGTCCTTAGCTTCTTAGTCAGGGGTTGGGGGAAAGAAGGATCCTAGTGTCCAAGGTCAGGAAAGATTATGGATTCACTAATAAAAATAGACACAATGAAAGATACTTGAGAGAATAGCTGTCATAGGCAAGGGAACTCTTTTATCTTTCCCTCCTTTTTCTTTTTCATTTTCTTTTTTTCTCTTTTCAGAGAGGGGCTCACTATCACTCAACGTAGCCTTCACTTGGGATGCTTTTCCTTGAGCCTTCAGAGTTCTGGGATTACAGTAGTAAACCAGTGTTCTCTGCATGAAGCGATGTCCCAAATGTATCGTGAAGTTTAGTTTATCAGAATTTCCACAATTACATGTTCTTGTACAAGCCTGAAAAACTTAATCATCTTTTTACCCTTTGTCAATAGGAAAGAGAACACAGTAGAGAGGAGCTTGCTGACTCCAGAAAAATTGGAAGAGTTTTCAGTGAAGATTCATGCCCTCAGACCCAGATTAGTACTCCAAATACAGAGAACGCTTCAGAGTGTAATTTGTATGAAAAAGATTTTGTACCACCACTTAAAGAAACTTCTACTACTGAAGAGAACATTTTTCAATTGAACCAGTGTGTAAAACCTTTCACTTTGACTCCAGATGATTCCAAGAGAATGTGCACTCTGGAAAAATCCATTGAATACAGTGACTGTGGGAAAACTCTTTCTAATCAGTTAGAACTTGAGGCACATAGTTCTTCTCACAGTGAAAAGAATCTCCATAACTCAGAGCAGTGTGGGCAAGCTCCTACGCATCCTATAAGCCATGATGGGCATGTTGTAATTCCCACTGAAAAAAAATACTATGAATGTAAGAAATGTGAAAAATTTTTTACGCATCCTCTATACCTTAATATCCATATGCAAAGCCACACCGTGGAGAAGCCCTATGACTGTAAGGAATGTGGGAAAGCCTTTGCTGAGCGCTCAAGCTTAATTGTTCATCTACGACAACACACTCGAGAGAAGTCTTACGAGTGTAAGGAATGTGGGAAAACCTTTATCCAGCCCTCACGCCTTACAGAACATATGAGAAGTCATACCGGGGAGAAACCATATCAGTGCGACCAGTGTGGGAATGCCTTTGCATCTTCCTCTTATCTTACTACACATTTGAGAACTCATACTGGAGAGAAGCCCTTTGAGTGTAACATTTGTGGGAAGGCATTTACACGTTCCTCTTACCTGCTAGGTCACATACGAACACACACAGGTGAAAAGCCCTATGAATGTAAAGTATGTGGGAAAGCATTCAGTGGCCGTTCTTGGCTTACAATACATTTACGGAAACATACTGGAGAGAGGCCCTATCCATGTACAGAATGTGAGAAAGCCTTCACCAGCTTTGCTCAACTAACTGAACATATAAAAACTCACACTGGTGAGAAACCCTTTCGGTGTAAGGTATGTGCAAGAACCTTTAGAAATTCCTCATGCCTTAAAACCCACTTTAGAATTCACACTGGAATAAAACCATATAAATGTAATTACTGTGGAAAAGACTTCACTGCACGTTCAGGCCTTACTAAGCATGTACTGATTCACAATGGTGAGAAGCCCTATGAGTGCAAGGAATGTGGGAAAGCCTTCAGTACATCCTCTGGCCTTGTTGAGCACATAAGAATTCATACAGGAGAGAAGCCCTTTGAATGTTATCAATGTGGGAAAGCCTTGGCTCATTCTTCATCTCTTGTTGGACATTTACGAACTCACACTGGAGAGAAACCTTTTGAGTGTAATCAGTGTGACAAAACATTTACACGATCTTCTTATCTTCGTATTCATATGCGAACTCACACCGGAGAGAAACCATATGAATGTAAAGAGTGTGGGAAAACTTTCCCTGAGCGCTCATGCCTTACTAAACACATAAGAACACATACTGGTGAAAGGCCCTATGAATGTAAGGAATGTGGGAAAGGCTTCATTAGCTTTGCTCAACTTACTGTACACATAAAAACTCACAGCTCAGAGAGACCTTTTCAGTGTAAGGTGTGCACAAAATCCTTTAGAAACTCTTCATCCCTTGAGACCCACTTTCGAATTCACACTGGAGTAAAACCCTATAAATGCACTTACTGTGGGAAAGACTTCACTGCTCGTTCAGGCCTTACTATACATTTACGAAATCACACTGGGGAGAAGTCGTATGCATGCCAAGAATGTGGAAAAGCCTTTAGCACTTCCTCAGGCCTTATTGCACATATACGAAGTCACAAAGGAGAGAAACCCTTTGAATGTGACCACTGTGGGAAAGCCTTTGCTTCTTCCTCTTATCTTAATGTGCATTTGAAAATTCACACTGGAGAAAAGCCCTTTCAGTGTACAGTATGTGGGAAAACATTTACATGTTCTTCTTACCTTCCTGTTCACATGCGAACTCACACTGGAGAGAAGCCTTTTCAGTGTATAATATGTGGAAAGTCATTTTTGTGGTCCTCCTACCTTCGAGTTCACATGCGAATTCACACTGGAGAGAAACCCTACGTATGTCAGTACTGTGGAAAAGCCTTTACAGAACACTCGGGCCTTAACAAACATTTGCGGAAACACACAGGAGAGAAACCATATGAATATAAGGAATGCAGTGAAGCCTTCACTACTTCTGCTGATGCTAATGAACATGAAAATCCCCAATGGGGGGAGAACCTTTGAATGTAAGGAATTCAGATAATGTTCTGGAAGCCCTTGACTCATCCTTTGGAATCAGAAGTCACAGTTTATACAATTCTTATTAGTATAATAAGCAATGTATAAAAACATTCAGTTGAGTAAAGACAACTCATTCTGAGGATGCTCTGGGTTTAAGGGTTGTGGGAGAGACCAGAATCTCACAGTGTATGAATTCACTGGAGGTTTGTAGTATAGGAAATGAAAAACCTCTAGTGTTTCCATGTGTGTTGATGCAAGACATGTAGCAATGTGTCACAGATTTTCACTTGCTCTGTTCACTTATCTCACACAAAAATCTTACTCAAGTTTGGGAAGTAACTTTTTATATTAACTTTATGTGGTATTTACAGACTGAACACAAAATTACATGTGTAATAGGGGATTTGCTTCAGTGTCCTGAAGTCTTGGATGGCAACACATGGATTTCCTGGGTGCTTCTAGATGAACTTTGAATATTTCTACATTTGTATATTTTTATGACTTCAATTATGTTTTTAAATTCCATATAGGATTTCCTTTTTAAGCTGTTCCTGATTGATATGATTGAAACTTGTTTATGCCTAGTGTTTATTATATATCTCATGTCAGCATTGTGAATGAACACAAACTCCCATCTACTCACTACTTGTTAGTTTATTTGTTGTCATGTACCCCTGCACTGTTTCTTTCCCCTTTGTTATTCACCTCCCTCCCCCCCCCTTTTTTTTTTGGAAAAAAAATAAAGCCACAAAGTCTCACTTTGTGACTTAGGGTAGTATGAATCATGTAGCCTAGACTGATGTCTAGTTCATGGCAGTCCTGGCCTAGCCTCCTGAGTGCTTAGATTACAGGTGCAAGCCACCATATCATCCTTGTACTGTCTCAAGTGCTGCCTTTACTAGCACTGAAATCACTGTTTTACATAGTGCTCAAGTACTTAAACAAGTAGGTTTGGATCTGACCAATACAATCCCTTTCTCTGAGTTCCAAATCTCTGGTAGATATTATTCCATTTTCTGATTGGAGTTCAGCTTTTCTTTAACCTCTACTTGCTAGGTCATGTAGCATGTGTATTAATTCTATCTTTATTTTTGTGACAGGGTCTTGTGGTAGCTCAAACTGACCTCATATTCCTAACCTTTCTGCCTCAGATTTTATTGCTGGAGTTACAGGCATGTGCCAACATGCCTAGCTGTTTGTATGGCTTATATCAATTTACATGAGGTTCTCAAGGTGGAACCATGTTATGGCCAGCTATTTTAAGTCACTTTTCCTTTCATTTGTGTATGGATACTTAGTTTCCATATCTTGGCTGTTAGGAGTATTGCTACATTGAATATGCATGTATCTGTCTCTTTAAATTGATGTTCTTATGTTCTCAGATAGAGTCCCAAAAATGTGTTTGTTACAGTAATAAGTGTAATTCAGTGTCTGTACTATTTTGTAATGACTATCCATTTATATTCCCAATGATGTACATAGCCTTTTAATTATCTTTTACTTTTCTTTTTCTGCCATTTAAAAATGTGAGATAGTGTCTTCATAGTTTTGATTTGCATTTTCTAATCTATAAGCCATTTGTATGTCTTTGCTAAAATATTGATTTCATTTATCAATTTTAAAATCAAGATACGTGTATTTTGCTGTGACCCATTGTAATATATATATGGTTTACAGGTATTTTTTCTGTCTGTGTACATGCCATTTCAGATTTGTTTTTTTGCTGTTTTGTAAAATCTTTGGTTTGATATGGCCCTAATTATTTATTTTTGCTTTTAATGCTCATGCTTTCCCTGCCTGCTCTAAAATTCTTTGCTGATATGTCTGGAAGCATTCTTCCTGGACTTTTATTGTGTTGTAGTTTTAGGTTTTGCTTTCTGGGTTTTATTTGAGTTGCTCTTACCATGTAATCCACGGTAGCATGGAACCCACTGTGTAGACCAGGGTGGTCTTAAACTTGTAGCAGTATTTCTTCCACAGGCCTCCTGAGTGCTGAGATTTTGGGTTTGAACCAGCCTACCCCACTTAACTGTATTTCTTTTACAATTACTTAATTCTCTTTTCCTGCACACACACACACATGCATACCTACATACTCTTACACGACACAGTGTCTGAGTACTTGTTTTGCTTGCATATGCATTTTTCTCTGTTTCATGTTTGTTCAGCTATCCTTTTTATGCTATGATAGTTTTTTGAAAATTTGCTTATAAGCATTTTTTATTGTCTCTGCTTTGGTGCTAGGAATTGAACTTGTGGTCTCATGAGTGCTCAGCACGAGTTCTACCATCAAGGTATAGTTCTAAACTCATTGTTGAAATTATGTTGACTGTAAAGGTGTTTGTTGTTGTTTGTTTTGTTTGTTTTTGAGGTAATCTCTATAGCTCTGGCTGTTCTGGAACCTGCTATGTAGACCTCAAACTCACAGAGATCCACCTGTCTCTGCTTCCCAGAGTGCTGGGATTAAAGGAATGTGCTCCTACACCCAGCTGTTATTACATATTTATTTCTAAACAATTTGTTATGTTGTTTGTATCACCATTTTCCTGATTTCTACCTATGTAATGGGTTTTGTTTTGTTCTTATTCCCTGAGACAAGGTCTCTAAGAGCTTAGACTGGCTTTGAAATTAACTAATGGTCAAGAATAATTTTGTACCCCTCATCGTCTTGCCTCTAGTTCTCCGGTGCTAGAAATATAGGCATGTACCACCACACTCTTTTATTTTTCTGCAGTGCTTGGGTATTAGTCTTCATGCCAAGTAAACACTCTACCAACTGAGCTTCATCACCAGCCCTGTAATACATTGTTAAACTTAAAAATTTTGGTTTTATTTAAGTCTTTGGTTTATCTGAAAGGTTTTGGTTTCTTATGCTTTCTGAAATTTTTTTATTAGCCTGTGAAAAAAATGTCATTAGAATTATTAATACAATGGCAATAAATCTACAAAGCTCTTTGGGTAGGATGAACATTTTAACAATGATAATTCTCTCAATGTTCATGGGATACCTTGACATTTGTTCATAGTGGTTTAGATTTTTCCTGTTTAATTTTATTCTCTACTGTTTTATGTAGTGTGAATTTTTTTATGTTGACACCCTGTCACCTGAAACAGTTTTACTTTCCTTACTGTGGTGACTTTTTTTTTTCTTATCCTAATTGCTTTAGCTAGTCTTTCCCCAGTGTTTGTTGAATAAATAAAGGAAAGTTAGGTATGCCTATCCTTGACAAGTTTGAGCTTTGTAACACTGAATGATAAGTGCGTTTGTTTTTTATGTACTGCCATTATGACTCAGTACATTTTTTTTTAAGGTTTATTTATTTATTTGATGTATATGAGTGTCACATCATAGATGGTTGTGAGCCACCATGTGGTTGCTGGGAATTGAACTCATGACCTTTGGAAGAGTAGACAGTGCTCTTAACCACTGAGCCATCTCTCCAGCCCCCGACTCAGTACATTTTTAATTTATTGACTGTTTTCTCCATCATCCGATATCCTATGTTGTTACATGATTCTATATGTTTTCTGCAATATAGATTTTCCCTTTCATTTTGTTCATTTAGTATATCACATTTATTTCCATAAACCATCTTTGCAATAAGTTATTATTGACCACAGTTTGTGTGATCTTTTTAAAAGTTACTTTATGAAGTGACCAGGATATTGAAATTGTCTTAATAAATAATTTTTTATTATTTATTTTTGAGATAGGGTCTTGCTATGTAGTCCAGGCTTGGCCTTGAACTTACCATGTAACCTAAACTGACCCCCAACTAATGATCCTTCCACACCAACTCTCAAGTGTTGTGGCATCAGTAATAGCCCATTGTGCCTGGCTGTTAATGTTCAGAAAGACTTTCCTGTTTTGCCAATAAGTGAGTCATTTGTTAGGGCTTAAATAGACCGAAAAAGAGATAAGATGGTTACCTTCTGTTGTAAGGGTGTCATGGTTGTAAAGAGATCCTAGAAATTGAATACTCAAGTGTGGAAAGCAAATATTAGTGTATATGTAGAGAGAAAGCATTAGGATGAAAACAAGATCATTTCAGTATTCTTTGACATTTATTTAACGCTGAGTTTTTTTATTTTATTTTATGTATGAGTGCCCAATCTGCATGTATACTTGCATACCAGAAGAGGGCATCAGATCCTAGAATAGATTGTTAAGCGCCACCATGTGGTTTCTGGGAATTGAACTCAGGACCTATGGAAGGGCAGACAATGCTCTTAACCAGTGAGCCATCTCTCCAGCCCCAACACTGAGTCTTAAATTCACTAAGGAAACCATACTTGAACTAGACTTGAGACCAAATAGATCTAATAATTATATACATAACATTCTATATAAGAGCCAGAGAATACTTTGTATTAATTTCACAGGTACATTATGAGAAATTTCATAGTAGACTTAATCAAGCTTTACTTTTAAGATAGACAAGATTGAGTTTATTTAGTTTTTGGGAGAGGGTCTCATTGTGCAGTTCAGACACCTCCAGCTTACAATTCTGTCTCAAAGATTAAATGCTACTTTGTATTTTATTTTTATATTACATTTATTTATTTGGAATGGGGGTGCACAGCATGTTTTTGGATTTCAGAGGACAACTCAGGAATTGGCTTTCTCCTTCCACTTTGTAGGTCTTGGGAATTGAACTCAGGTGGTTGGGCACCTTTGTTTCCTGAGCCAACTTGCTGGACTACATAGTTATATATTTGATATGAAAACACCTAATGTCTTAGAAAATTAGAAAATGTGTAGTTGCATAGGCTCTAGAAGTGGATTCTTATATGTATCTCAGTGAATGGTGACTGATGTGGCAGGAACTTGGAGTGGAACCAGGAAAGCCTGTGTTAAGTTTCACACAGTCTTGGTTTGTCAGGAAATAAAATGGGCCATTTTACCAACACCTAATGTCTTAGCCAGTTTTCAGTGTACAATGTATTCTTGTTCACTATTGTTACAATGGTGACATAACAAAGTGTATGCTCTTATACATTATCTCCTTATTTCTCCTAAACCTTAATCACTGGTAGCCACTGTTGTAGTTTAGTTCTGTGACTTCATTTTTGTTTTTCAGATTCTAGGTGTGAGATAATGCAGAGGTTGGTTTTGTGTGTGTTTGTTGCAGGTATATGCCTGGTGGCCAAGGAGATCAGAAAAGGGTATCAGGTTTTCTCAGACTGGAGTTACAGACACTTAGGACCCTCCATGTGGCTACTGGAGTTGAACCCAGGTCCTCTGTAAGAGTAGCCAGAGTAGTCTATTTGAAGCTAACTTGAATATTGTTTGAAATCAATTTGGTTTGAAAGTGAAATGTTCCGTTCAAGCCTATGTGCTTGAACATGTCTCCCCCAGCTGGTGGCACTTGTTTTCCAAGGGTGTGGGTAGGGAGTGGTCTTTGAAGGTCGTACCTGCCAATAGTTTTGGTCCACTTCTCTACCTCTGATCTGCGAAGATGTGAACAGTGTTCACCACAAGCTCCTGCTGCCACAAAGCCATTCTGGCCACCATGCCTTTCCTGACATGGTAGATTTTGCCCTCTGAATTGATGACGTCAAACCTGTCAGGAGTTTTGACAAGTAAGACAGAACCCACAGCACTTTAACTGATGAGCCATCTCTCCAGCTTCTCTTTTTATATACTGACTGGCCACTTGCATGCTTCAGAAAAGTGTCTAGGTTTCTTTCATGTTAGGGTCTCATTTATTCCAGAATGTCCTCAAACTTGGTATGTGGTCAAGAATTACCCTCAACTTTGAGTTCTGTCTCTGCTCCTAATATACATGTAACATGTTGAGGGTTGAACCTGGAACTCTATGCACGCTAGGCAAGAACATTATCTTCAGAGCTACACTGGCATTTTCAGATGTGTGTATAATGTACTTTGCTTATATTCACACACACCCTTGCCTTATGTTATCTTATTCTGATTTCCTTCCTCTAAAGTCCCATCTTCTCTACTTTCATGTCTTTTTTATTCTATGCATGAGAAAAAATAATTATTTGTCACTCTGAATCTGGCTCACTTAATAAGCTTTTTAGTTCCGTTACTTTCCCTGCAGATTATCCGCTTTTTTTCTTTATGACTAAATAAAGCTCCATTCTGTGTGTCATTTTTTTCATTTCATTATTGTATGTGTGTGCCCCCCACGTGTTTGGATGCCTAGGGGGGTTAAAGAGGATGTTGACTCACAGGTTGTGAGCAACCCAGCAATGGTGCTGGGAGCCAAACTCTGCTCCTCGAGAAGAGCAGACTTAGCTGCTGGGCCATCTCTCAGTCCATTTTTTTTTCTCCCTTTGAGACAGGGTTATCTTGCTGTCCTGGAAGCTCTGTAGACCAGGCTAGCCTTGAATTCAGAGTTCAGTCTGCTTCTGCCTCCCGAGTGCCGTGATTATAGGCACGTGTTACCACTGCTCTCAATCCATGTCTTCATAAACGCCTTGGCTGGGTTTTAACTTTGCTGCTTGTAGTGGTGCTGTGTTAGGAGTCAGGGAGTGGAGCGTGGTGGTTCGAATGAAATGGCCACCGTAGGCCCATATTTGAGTACTTGGTTCTCTAGTTGGTGGAGCTGTATGGGGAAGGATTAGGAGGTATGGCCTTGTTGGAGGAGGTGTTTTACTTTGGAGGGCTTTGAGCTTTTAAAATCCCACGCCAGGCCCAGTCTTTATGCCATATGGTTGTCTTAATATGTAAGCTTTCCCGCTCCGGTGCCATGCCTGCCTACCTGCCACCACCATGCTCCGTGCCATGATAGTTATATATATATATTCAACCTCTGAAATTGTAAGTAAAGCCCAGAATTAAATGCTTTTTAAAGTTGTCTTGGTCATGGTGTTTCTTCACAGCAATAGAAAAGTAACTTAAGATAAAAACCACTTTCTGTCTCTTTCACCACCCCGCTGCTAATTTTAAAAAACACACAAGGTTAGAGCAAACATTTCATCTTCATCTCCTATACAAAACCAGCCAGGTGGTGGTGCACCACCTTTGAACCCAGCACTGAGGAAGGCTGAGACAGGGAGGTCGGGCCTGACAAAACTGTGTAATTCAAGGAAACACAAACGTCTTTGCTGATAGCAACAGTGTTCTGTTTGTGCAGACCCTGTCAAAGACTGCATAAATGAGATGTTCATGGGCAGCAGCTAAGACACTTCACAAGAATGAGCTCCGCAGTGTAGCCATTCCTACCGTTTTAGTGGATGCCGGGGATTAAAAACCCAAAATCTCAACTGTTGGAATTGAGATAAGTGTCCCAGATGAAGAAGAGAAATCAAGGTCTAAAAGGCCCAGAGAGTAAACAGGATTCAGTTCGTTTCATGGATGCCCAGGTTCACCACTGGAGCTAATCAACTCAACACTTGTGTGTGGAAAGCAATTGCGAGCACGCTGTCTTCTAACCTTCCTGTCCTCTGGCACCGGACCTGCCGCCCAGGTCCGCTGATGATCCCACCCGCAGCCCGGTTCACCCTCGTAACTGTGACCTCGACCTTGTGGGTGTCTCTCTTCCCTCCTGTCAGTCCACTGAGGGTTAACTGCACCTTGGTGCACGGGAGGAAATTCTTGTTTCTTTTACAGGATTTCAGACTACCAGAGCCGGAACTGGTCCTGCAGCCTGGGCCGGAAGCGGAAGCGCTCTCTGTCGTTGCTTTCCGTGTCTTCTGTCGCGGGTTCCGGGATTTGTAGTTCTTTTGCTCCTTAGAGGCGGTGGCCTCAGGCGGCTTGCAAGAGGCGGGTCTCGGCCCTCGCGGCGGCGCTTCCTCCGGCTGTGCGGGCGAGCACGACTGGATCCATTAATTTTTCCAAAAGGAAAATAATTTGCTCCGTCTATTTTGGCCCTAAGTCCTCTTCAAGGACTTGAGAGTCGGAAGTGTTCTTGCGGTTGATGTGAGCGCCTTTTCCAGTTAAGGCGGTTGTGTAAGCTGGAAACTAAACCGAGCCCAGGCCCTCTGCAAGAGCAGTGTTTGCACCCTGTTGAGCCAACTGCAGCCCCTGCAGCACTTCTCAAAGTAAGGAAAACACGTTATTGTTGGATGTGGCGGAGCCCTGCGGTAGGAGGATCAGGAGTTTGAGGCTAGCCTGGGTGCCATTACAAAATCCTGTCTCAACAAACAACTGAGCCTGAGAAAAACTAAAAATTCACACATTCTTCCCCCCAAAATCTAATTTTTAAAAATTGTTTTATTATGAGTAGAGGATGGGCCGGAGAGATGGCTCAGCCGTTAAAGGCTAGGCTTACAACCATAAAGATAAGAGTATAGGTGTTTTTTATGCATAATATGTTTTTATGCATACATATCATACACATGCATCCATGAAACGAACTGAATCCTGTTTAATCTCTGGGCCTTTTAGACCGTGATTTCTCTTCTTTATCTGGGACACTTATCTCAATTCCAAGAGTTGAGATTTTGGGTTTTTAATCCCCGGCACCCACTAAAACGGTAGGAATGGCTACATTGCGGAGCTCATTGTGAAGTGTCTTAGCTGCTGCCCATGAACATCTCATTTATGCAATCTTTGACAGGGTCTGCACAAACGTGCTTGGTGCCTATGGAGTTGGATCCTCTGGAACTGGAATTATAGATCGCTTATAGCCTCCATGTAGGTGCTGAGAACTGAATTCAGGTCCTCTGGAAGAGCGGCCAGTGCTTTTAACCACTAAGCTATCTTAAGCACCTCCCCTACCCCCAAAGTATACATTCTCCTTTCTTATTAAACTATCTAACTAAGGAGATACATTTATTACTACAACTTGATTAGGATGTAGAAATAGAGGACAGCATGATTCTGTCTTTTAAATGGAAGTAGTGAATAGAAGAAAAAGGAATGTTTGAAGTGACACCAAAAGTATAAGTAGGAGGGTGCTGGAGAGATGGCTGTTTTTCTTGAAGAGAAATTATATACTTCAGTTTGTAGCTGACAGAATAAATGGTATTCAGCTGGCTTAAGTCAGGAAAAACAGTAAAGCAAGAATGTGTTTTAATTTTCCGTAGACAGGACATTCAGGAATTAGAATCTTTGAGCTCACTTTGAGTACCAGTAACAAGAAACTTTTGACAAGGTCTTGTTTTGTATAGAGAGTGATTTTTTCCTTTATATTTTTGTTATCAGTCAAGAATTCCAAGAGGATGTGTGTGTGTGTGTGTGTGTGTGTGCATTTACTTTGAAGGGAACAGGTTTTTTGTTTAAACTTTTTTCCCTTGTGTCTGTGTGTTGCCATGTGTGTGGTGGGTGCTTGGGAAGGCCAGAAGACAGCCTTAAATCTAGAGCAGAGTTACTGGCAACTGTGACCTGCCTGAAGACCCGAAGCTGGACCCTCTACAGGGGCTCTTAACCACTGGCCATCTCTCCCACCCCCTAAGACTATTTTTGTTTTGTTTAATTTCAAGACAGGGTATCACTATGGTTTGGCTCACTGTATAAATCAGCTTGCCTTCAGACTTACAGTGATTTGCTTGCACCTGACTCTCAAGTGTAGGGATTACAGGCATATGCTACCACATAGGGCTTGAAGGAGAGAGTTTTAAAGTAATTGTCCAGTAACTCATAAATCCAAAATTGAGACAATCTGTTGACAGAACATTCAGCACTATATGACTGCTTGCCAACTGGTCAAGTATTTTGTGTTTTGGGCTCTGTCCTTTATTATGGATGTCCTTGCTAATAAATGGAAATAACACAATGCCATTAAGCTCCATTACATATGATGGTCAACAGCGCCATTTGTATAGTTTTATTCATTCATGCAATCTTAAGGGACAAGGGACATTCTAGGATGTTTAATTTCTAGGGTAGGGGTAGTTGTCTTTAGCAACATGAAAATGTCAAGGGACTGAGGGCAGATGAGCTCCTGTCTAACTCGAGGTGGAATATATCAAAGGATCCATATTTGGGTTTCATTCTTTCAGTTTCTTGTCAAGTTTAGAAGTTGTTTCCATGTCCTAGACTTTAATGGGCAGCTGGATATGGAGGGTAACAGGCTCAGGGGTCTGTGAGAGCCTCTCAAAGCCTTACCATTTGCCAGTCATTAGTTGTTTAGATGGTGAATAGCCGCTCAGAGGTGACAGTTTCCTGAATTAGAATTCCAGGACTTGCTACTGTCCTCATGACATAGTCCAGAGATTCCAGTAGGAATTAACAAAGCTTTCTAATGCGTCTAAAATGAAGAACTGACCTTTCTTCCTTCTCCCTTCATATCCTGTCTTTCCTTTTCATACATTTTTAACCTGACAGAATTATTTTAATGTCTTTGTGGTTTGTCTTATGAACTATTTTTGCAAATGAGAGGCAACGAGTTATTGCAATCATCCTGAAACTGCCTGGTTCTTTTGTTGTTTGGTGCAGAACAAATAGAAAACAGAGATAGGAGTGAACACACTGCTGATGTCAGTTACACCTTCAGTGAAAAGTAATAAGCACTGAGTTCATGAATCAGTCATGTTTTTTCCAAAATATATTTTGTTGACTCAGGTTTCTGACAAACCTGATGATTAAAGATTATGCTGCAGATGCCACTAAGTTACAATGAAAGTGGCAAAACAAGAAGGGCTATACCTCTTTTTACAAAATGGAACAAAGGCATACTTCAGGCATAATAAAATTTTAGTTTTAATTTTTAAATATCACTTTATTACTTTATGTATATGCATGTGCCATGGTGCAGATGTGGAAGTCAGAGGACAGTTTTCAGGAGTCAGAGTCTGTTCTCTCTCTCTCTCTTTATCCAGTGGGCTCTAGAAATTCAGACTATCAGACTTGGCAGCAAGTGCCTTTACCTGCTGAGCCATTTTGATGTCCTGTGCCCTTTTTCTTTTGTTTTCTTTCCTTTCCTTTTTTCTTTCTTTCTTCCTTCCTTCTTCTTCTTTTTTTTTTTAATACTGGTTCTTGATGTTTGAGGCTGGCCTCATACTGTTGATCTTCCTGTCTTTACCTTTCAGTGCTGGAGTAACATACAGGCCTGTGTCACTGTGCCTGGTTAAGTTTTAGTTTTTGTGTGGTTCTCATCTTTGTAGTTTTAATCTTTGTCTCTTGTTGCTTGGTTAGCATACTGGTTCTTATCTCTGTATTCTACATCATTCGATGCTTCTCTTGATGTCACAGTGTGGAACAAGTCATCTGCTACACAATCTCCTTAAAAGAATTTTTCATCATTTGCTTTCTCCAGAAGAAAACTCAGTATTTCATTTCCATACTATGTGAAGGTAAGATCTGTGTACTTCTTCAGTTTTAAAAGACTAGTATTGATCAGAATGGTAGGCAGATGGATATGAGAAGGGTACTTAAATATCTGAATATTTGGGGCTGGAGAGATGGCTCAGCATTTAAGAGTTCAGGCTGTTCTTCCAGAGGACCTGGGCTCAGTTCCCAGCGACCACATAGCAGCCCACAACTGTCTCTAACTCCAGTTCCAGAAGGTCTGACACTCTTACACCAATACACATTAAAAAAAAAAATTAAATGTCTGAATGTTCCTTCCAGGCAGTTCCTGTGCACTATGGCACAGAGAGACATCTGGCCTGCCAGGGCCACAGCAGTCTTAGGGTGTTTCATCTAGACTTTTCAACACAGGACCTAAAGTGCTTGCAGGAGACACAAGAGCTGAGTCTCATGGCTATAGCTGGTCCCTGGGGAGTGCTACCAAGGCTGTAGTTGAAGCCATTTCAGCAGAGAACCTGCCATGTTTCCCTGACTTCCTTCCACTGAATTCAAGGAATCTGAAACTAATTCTCCCAGGACCAGGACCTGCTGCTCTGAGCCAGGGGCAGGGGTCCAATCTATGCTGTCTTCTGCAACTTGTTATACATGTAAATAACACCCTGGAAGGCCAATTGTCACCAGCAATGTGGTATGTGACATGTGCTTTAGGTCAAAGACAGGTCTCTCTGAAAATCCTCAGTGGTATACTTTAAAATCTCTTATTGGGAATAAGCCCTGTTTTTTCTTTACAGAGAGTCAGAGAGGTATTAGCCATTAAAAGAAAATCTCATTTCTGTTATTCAAATAACAAAGACTCTTTTGTTATCAATCCACAAAAGGATTCTAGTGATTCCTGAGGGGTCAATGCTTGGAAATCTTGGTTCAAACACAAAGACTTTACCAGCAGGTCCTCTACAAACTCTGTGGCAACTGTGACTTCTGTCCTCCCTCTTTCCCTCTTTCCTTTCCTGCCTTCTTTCCTTCCAATTTTCTTCCATTCTAGTCAGTTTACTGCAGTCCTCTGAGTAGCTAGGGTTACTGGTGCTTGCCGCTATGACTGGTCCCCCTTACCAAGGTCCCACTGTTTAGCTCTGACTGGTCTGCAACTGTCTATGTAGACCATGTTGGCATCAAACTCACAGAGATCTCCCTGCTTCTATGTTGAAGTTATTTATATAAATACTGTGTTTCTCCCTTAACCTAGCTACTCTCTTAACCTGCTATCACACCAATAATTGAAACTCTTTTATACTTGTCTAATAATAAGCTTCACAACCCAGTAACTAGCAATTATTACTTTATTCTTAACCCTCTTAACTAATCTGTTTTTTTTCCCAGTGTATATCCCAGATCCTTGCCCTTTGTAGCTTTTCCTGCTCCAGCTCCTTTCCTGTTGTCACCTGGATCTCTCTTTGGCAGAATCCCCTACTTCCTTCTCTAACTCCTCCTCCCCTGGCTGGCAGGAAGTCCAGACCTATTTTCTCCCCTGCTCAGTGATTGGCTGTAAGCTGCTTCATCGGCATATCAAAAGACAGTGGGGAGCAGTGTGTACACAATATTGAGATAGGAAATTCTCAGAACAAGGACTGGATCCACATATGAGAGGAGGAGTTGTACAGAAATCAGCATTTGAATTACATAAAAACCTTATGCCTGCACTTCTGCCTCCAGAGTACTAGGATTAAAAGTTTGTACTGTTATGCATGGCCTCATTACTATAGCTAGCAGCTTGCTCTAGAGGATTCTCTGTCTTTGTTGCTTCTCACCTGGGATTACAGGTGAGCTGCCATATCCAGTGTGTTAGTGTTTTCTTGCTGTAGAGAGACACAATGACCATGGCAATTCTTATAAAGAAAAGCACTTACTTAGGGCTAGCTTACAGTTTCAGAGGTTTAGCTCATTTTGGTCATGGAAGGAACCATGGCAGCATGCAGGCAGACATGGTGCTGTAGAGGTATCTGAGAGTTCTATATCTGGATCGGCAGGCAGCAGGAAGAGAGAGTGACACTGGGCCTGGCTTGAGCTTGTGGGACCTCAAAGTCTCCCGCACACTTCCTGTAAGAAGGCTGTATCTTCTAATGGTGCCACTACCTGTGAGCCTAAGGGGGCCATTTTCTTTCACACCACCACACCCTTCCCTAAGCTTCTCTCTCTCTCTCTCTCTCTCTCTCTCTCTCTCTCTCTCTCTCTCTCTCTCTCTCTCTCTCTCTCTCTCTCTAACTAAACAGTGGTTATTCCTAAACCAGCTGTGTACCCAAATCACCACACAGAGACTAGGATTTATTTAATTAACCTAGAGCACAATGCTGGGCAATACTTACTCCATCTTAAACCTCCAAGCCCGCATAGCTTCCTCCCTTTCAGATTTCCCATATTATGCTTTTTAGTCATATCTTAGTTTTGGTTTATTCCTCCTGATGTTTTCCAGTCCTCTCTCTTGGATCTCTCCTCCCAGTCTTTCTCCTCCCTTCTGGACCAGGATATCCTACTCTATTCTTGCCATTGCTCAGCATTGGCTGGTTGTTTTTATTAGCAATACAGAGAACAAATGGTACCATATTTACACAAACTTGAGACAGGTGATCCTTAGAATAAGCATCACAATGTAATGTCCAGATTGAAATCACATAGTGGGGTAGAGAAATCAGCGTTTGAATGAACCAGGGTAAATTATATACATTCCAAGAACATTATACCGACAATTATAGATCTTCATAAGACTGGGCGGAAATAACCACAGGACACAGTCAACACCATGCTTTTTGGAAATCTCCTCTGCCAAAGCTGTTAATCCATAACTCTTCAATTTAGGCTCAGGCAGTTTTTTTTTTTTTTCCTTTGGACAAGGGCAGAAAGCAGCCACATTCTTCCCCAAAATATCACAAGAATGGTCTCTCGGCCACTTACTAATATTCTTGCTCTCTGAAACCTCTTGAGTCAGGCCCCCTCAGTTCAAATCACCCTCAGCACCACGATCTCAGAAAAGTAATGAGGCCATGGGGTTAATGGGAGCCTTACAACCTGGATTGCCTACCCCTTCTGCTATACCCAAAGATACTTTTAAGATTATACTAGATTTAAAAGATTATTTTTATACTATTACTCTTGCTCTTCAATATTGTAAGAGATTTGCTTTTAGCATGCCATCAGTAAATTTTAAAGAACCTATGAAGAGGTATCATTGGCTTGTATTACCTCAAGGTATGGCAAACAGTCTGACCTTATGTCAAAAATTTATGGCTCAACTAGAGAAACATTCTTCTGTGTATATTATTCATTGTATGGATGACATTTTACTGGCTGATAAGAATGAAGGGATTTTATTAAGTGCTTTTGCACACTTACAACAAGCTTTGAAGGATCAAGGTTTTGTACCAGAAAAGGTTCAGACAGAGCGACCATACCATAATCTAAGTGGAGTCTTTTGTTGTTGTGCCCATATCTTCTTGGAGACCTTGGTTTGGGGGCGGGGTTACTGTTAGGATTTGGGAGTCTCTGTCATAGTACGTTTAAACATCTTAAATGTCATATTTAGCAGGTCTCTGACAGTTTTGAGGGCTAATACCTACCAAGTATATCTGAGTTAAACAATCTTTGTCTATTTTTAGTTATTTGCTTTAAACTGTACCTTGCAAACATAAAACAGGAGGCTAAATAAAGCTTAATCTTGTAATTAATTGTGTCAGTTCTTAGCATGACTTCAAATATGTTTTAAAACATTAAAGGATTTGATCATTTATAAGATTACTCCACTTAGATTATTGTATGCTGGGCAAGACTGCCCTGGTGCCTTGCCTGCCCTCTGCTAGGGACTGGCCTACACTGGTTTCGGAAGGCACAGGAAGAGAGATGGACATTGGGCCTGGCTTGTGCTCTTGAAACTTCAAAGCCCACTGCCCCTTGTGACACACTTCCTGTAACAAGGCCACAGCTACTCCAGTAATGTCACATCTCCGAACAGCGCCTCTCCTTGTGGGCCTGCAGGGACCATTTTCACTTGAACCACCACGCCCACTGGGTTTTTTTTTTTTCTATTTCTCTTTCTTTTTATGGGTTTTGGGTGTTATAATTAGGGTCCTCACTCTTGTGTAGCAAGCAGTTCACCAGCCAAGCCTCTCAAGCTTATTAAATTAACTTTTTTTATATTTAGAGTCTGGTGCCTTTTTGGAAAATGGATTCTGTATAAACAATATTGCAGTTAAAGTGAGGCATACCTTTTTTGTATTTTAAAAAAATGTCTGGGGACACAATATTTAAATTGAATGAGCCCTGATATAATTGTAATTTGAGTCAGAGATTGAGTAAGCCCATGCTGTTTTGTTAATTGGCATCACATTTGCAGTTCTCTTGCTTTTTTGCCTCCATGTGCTTGGATTACAGGTGTGAGCCTGACTCCCTGCTTTGTTTTAAAATCACCAAGTAAGTTAGCAACATTGTGTTAATTTGACTTACATTTTTCTTTATCAAACTTTTAAATTTAATCTATTCTGATGTCTTGGGAATAAAACAGTTACAGGGCTAGTGAGATGGATTAGTGGGTAAAGGCATTTACTGCTTATCCAAACAATTTGAATTCCATTTCCGTTGCCAAATGTAATAAAAAATATAGATCAAAGTGAGAGGGCAAAACTGGTCATTGATAAGTTCAGTGTAGTTGGAGGCACAGTGAGGGTGTGTTTGTGAATGTGTGAATGTATAGGTGTATGTATAACGGTAGGTTAGAAGACGACTTTCAGGAGTCTCATCTTCTTCTGTAATGTGGGTCTTGGGTATTCAAGCTCTGTGTATCAGGTCTCGAAGCAAGCATCTTTACCTACTGAGCCACCTCACTGCCCTCACTGTGTTTGTATTCAGTTTGAAAACAATTGCAAATAGTTCAATTTTTGCCTTCTCCTAATTTTTAACTTCTTTGCTTTTTATGTCCTCAAGCTGAAATTTGTTTTTGTTAAATTTCAGAACAGGAAAATGCTTTTAAAAACCTCAAAGATTTAATACATCAACAGGATTTGCTAAGAGTACTATTTCCTGTGGGATACAAATGGTAAGTTTAACAAAGGACCTCTTTCTTTTCGTGTGTTGTCATTGAGCTACATTGTCAGCTCCCAATATTGTTTTCTTTTAAAAATTCTTTTGCTTGTTCTAAGACAGGGTTTCACTGTGTAGTCCTAGTTAGCCTAGAACTTGCTATTGAAGAGTTTAAGTTAGCCTGGGTACTCCATTTTGAAATGAGGAGCCATCTTGACCGGGAGCTGAACTCAGGTACCAGGAAATATCACAGAATGTGCACCTGGCAGAAAAAAAGTTAGCTCTCTTAGCAACAGCCTCCAGGAAATAGCACAGAACAAATGTTTAGTAAAAAATAGAGACAATTTCCCCTGGCAGTAATCAATGAGAATCAGTTGGGAAAATTTTCCCCAATATTCCAGATGTAGTTTAGAAGAATGACAATTGTGATTATGTAAAAGGTCACCTAGCCCCTATGGCTTTTACCCAATCCTGTAATGTCAAGGCATGTGCTCCCCTGCTTGCTGTCATGGAAACCCCCTGCTTTCAGTTTTTCCCTTTAAAAACCCACTTCTCTACTGTTGTGTCAGTGAGACTTAGGTCCCGAGTTTGATTGCTCTCGTAATAAAGCTCTCTTGCTCTTGAATCGAGTTGTCTATTGGTGGTCTCTGAGGGTCCCGTGATCCTGGCATTACACGGGGTAGACAAGAAGTCTTAAATTCACAGAGCTCTGCCGCTGGGTCCCAAGTGCTGGGGTTAAAGATGTTCATGACTAGGATAGTTTTTTATTTTGTAAATTCACAGAAGACTAAGAATTCATTATAGAAAAATGAAATATAAAAAGTTACTTGAGAAATAAAATTCATACAGGATGTAGTAATGTCTCTAAGAGGTACTCTATATAGAGGCTATATAAAGATAGCATGGATTTTATTAGTATCTAATAAACAATAATAGGATTAACAGAGAGCACATTTCCTCACAAGTAGAACTATCCCCAGAGGTCATTAGAACAATAACAACAAAGAACATGTTTGTGTTCAAAGACAGGTGTGTATCTCACGTTGGTGAAAGATTAGTCTCAAAATTACCTTAGTATTTTAGTAATCATGCTGTTCTTAACTTTTCTTGTACTGATAACCTAGTTTATTTTTCTAAGTATTATAGCAGATTATAAAAAAGATATAGGTGTCTTGCTCCAAGAATGTGTTCATACATCATTAACAAATTTTTTTTAGATTTTAGTTTTGGGTGCATAAGTGTTTTGCCTTCATGTATGTATGTATACCATATACATACCTATTGCTCACGGAAGTCAGAAGAAAAGAATGGATCCTCTGGAACTGGAGTTACAGATAGTCGTGGGTGTGTAGACCAAACCCAGGTCCTCTGTAAGAGCAACAAGTGCTCTTAACTAATGAACCATCTCTTCCCCCATATTTATTAAGTTTTTCTCTTGTACTTATAAGTATCTATAGCATAGAAATAGGGTGAGAATAGGTCTCTTTGTAAGTTGTAGAAGCAGAACTTCGTGAGTAAGAGGTCCCCAAAGTCCTATGATTGATTTTATGAAGGTCCTCGGAATGAGTCTGGCTAGAGATGTCTTAGTACCAATGAGCTCTGAGACAAAACATTTGAGACCTTAGACTCCTTTACAGGCATGGGTATCACTTTTGCATTCTTCAGCGAACATAGGTGGTACAACTTTGCTCAAACTGGCATACATGTGATGATTTAGGACTCAATGACCTTTGAGGATGTGGCTGTGTACTTTGCCAAAGAAGAGTGGTACTTATTGGATGCATTTCAGAGAAATCTCTACAGAGATGTGATGTTGGAGAACTACCAGAACCTGGCCACAGTAGGTAAGACTGACATTATATTCTACAACCTCTTAAGGAAGACTGATGGTGTTAACCCTGACTATAATGGGAAACAGTAGAGACATTGTCATTGCGCTAGCACATTTTAATCTGTTATTGGCAGTTATCAATAAATGTGGCTTTCAGATTAGTAGCATCAATTTTATTTCCTTAGAAATTCACAACCTTATATTCTTTTTTAATGTAATTTATTTATTTTTCTATTAATCATAGGTTAGGTACTTTGCATCCCAGGCGTAGCCCCCTCCCTCATTCCTTCCCACTCTCCCCAACCCTCCCTCATCTCCTCCCTGCCCCCTCCAAGTCCACTGACAGGGGAGGACCTCCTCCCCTTCCCTCCGACCCCAGATCATCTTGTCTCTTCAGGGCTGGCTGCAATGTCCTCCCCTGGGGTCTAGCCAGTCTGTTACTCCCTGGCATGTATGGGGGAGGGTCAAAGACCCAGCCATCGAGTTCATGACAGAAACAGTCCCTGTTTCCCTTACTAGGGTCTTCAGTTGGATACTGAGCTACCATGGGCCACATCTGAGCAGGGATTCTAGGCCATATCCATACCTGGTCCTTGGTTGGAGAACAACCTTATATTCTTATCTTTGACATAATGAATCAGAAAAATCTCCATTTGTGTTCCTGTCATCTGTTTTTTCACAATTCTTACATTTGAATGTTTCCTCTCTAAAGATAACTACTAGCTGAGCATGATCGTGCACATTTACAATCCCAGCATGCAAGAGGTTTGCTACAAGCTCAAGGCTAGCCTGAGCTGTATAACAAGTACAAGGTCAGCTAGGGCTTGATAGCATGACCATGTGTTATTACAATCAAACAACAACAAAAATAAACAACTATTGGTATAGTCCTTTCCCATGAGACTTAGTGATTTTTTTTTTTTTTTGAGACAGTGTTTCTCTATGTAGCCCTGGGTGTTCTAGAACCTGCTTTGTAGACCTGGCTGGCCTTGAACTCAGAGATCCACCTGCTTCTGCCTCCCGAGTGTTGGGATTAAAGGCGTTCACCTCTGGCTAATATAGTTTTTTAAATGAAAAGCCATGGGTTCAGTGCCCAGTACTGCATAAAACTAAGTGTGGTGTTGCATGCCTATAATTTTAGTTCTTGGGTAATAAATGCAGGCATCCAATATTCAGCTTTGGCTACATAGTGAGTTCATGGTCAGCCTGGACTACAAAAGAGAAGTAATTCTTATGTTTTATTAGAATATAATTTCTCTTACATGGGAAGGTTTTTCATCTCTTTTGTGCGACTCGGTCATTGACATATCTTTTTCTGTGTATAGGAGTTCATCTTGTCAAACCCAGCCTGATCTCTTGGTTGGAGAAAGTAAATTTGTTGACTATAGTGGAAGAAGGAATTCTCCAAGGTGAGCATGGGTTAAAATAATTTCTTATTGACAAGTTCAGCATGTTTTGAAGTATGAGGAAGCTTTTTTGGAAAAAGTTTTTCCTTTATTTTTATTTTAGCTCTGCGAGTATTTTGCCTACATACATGTTTGTGTACTATGTGTGTGCTGTGCCAAGCAGTGCTGATGGAGCCCTGGGACTGGACTTAGACAATTTTGAGCTGCCATGTGGCTGTTGGCCATTGGATCCAGGTTTTGTGTTCTTAACTGCGAAGCCACCTCTCCAGCCACAGGAAAGTTTTTTTCAAATCCATTCTTCATGCTCCCTATGAAAAAACTTTTAAAGACTGACTTGAGAATTGATGAGGTGACTCAGCAGGTAAAGGAACTTGCTGCCAAATCTGACTACCTGAGTTTGATCTCCAGAACCCACGTGGTGCAAGCCTATATGTGTGAGTACACATGGATACACAAATATACAGAAAATAAATAAATGTAAAAACAAAAAGACCAACCTTAATCTGAACACTTAGGTCCTTGGACTACAGGTTTTGAGATATTTTCAGCATCTCTTACTATATTAGTTGTTCTAGTTAGACTTACTTCCTTTAAAATTAAGAAAATTTATTAAAGATTTATATACTCACTTAATACTCACATAGTACAGGATAGACATACTACAATGCACAGACTTCAAGAAGACGAGCCTCATGGCCATCTTAGGCCTCATGTGGACCCAGTAATTAGGGGAGTAGGTATCTCTGACATGGACTATGTTGTCTGCTTTCTGATCACTTCCCCCTGATGGGATTTCCCTACCAGGCCACAGGGGAAGAAGATGAACTCAGTCCTCATGTAGCTAGATGAGCTGGGGTGTCTGTGTAGGGGGGCTCCCCTATTCTGAGGAATGGAGGAAAGGGGGTATGGGAGAGAGGGTAGGACTTGGAAAAGAGGAGGGAGGGGCCTATGATTGAGATGTAAATTAAATAAATTAATAATAAATTTGTGTGGTTATTTTGCCTGCATGTCACTCTATACACAATTTGTGTACTTGGTACCTACAGAGGCTAGAAGAGAGGATATCAGATATCTTGTAACTGAAGTTGCAGCAGTTGTGAGCTATTGTGTGTATGCTGGGAATTGAAACTTAATTGAAAGTCTTTTGAAAAAGCAACAAGTCCTCCTAACTAACCACTGACCCTTCTTTCCAACCCCATATCCAGACTTTATTTCAACAATGATCTGCTCTTTTACACTTTGAGTTCATGATTGTGTTTTTGCAGTTGCATGCTTCCATCTTCCCCAAATTACATTATTTTTGTTTACCATCCCATGTAGTTTTCACACACATACATTCACACACACATAAAATTGTTTTGAGGCCACTAAGATGGCTTAGTGGGTAGAGATGCTTTCTTCCAGGTCTATTGATTTGTGTTTGATTCCTGGAACTCACATGGTAGAAGGAGAAAATCAACCCTACTAAGTTTTTTTCTAACCTCACTTGTGCTATATCATGTTTGCCTGTGCATACATACACTAAATAATTTATAATATTTACAAGAAATAAATGTTAATTTTATTTTGACCCAGATTCCTATGGCTGCCAAATTATAGTTATATAATTGAGTTCAATTATTTAATAATTCTGTCTGATTCTATCTTTGCTTTATTAACTTAGCATGTTTAATATCAGAAGAAATACTTAGTATCCCATTTTGTTACATATTTTTTTCTTTTTTTGGTATTTTTTTATTATTAATTACAGTTTATTCACTTTGAATCCCACCTGTAGCCCCCTCCTTCCTCCCCTCCTAAACCCACCCTCCTTCCCTCTGCCCCACCCATTCTCCTCCCCCAGCCCACTGATAAGGCAGGTCTTCCCTTTCTTCTGATCCCAGTCTATCAGGTCTCATCAGGAATGGCTGCATTGTCTTCCTCTGTGGCTTGATAATGCTCCACCCCCTGAGGGAGAGGGCATAAATATTTTTATGCATATTTTTCAATGTTTTATTTCAGAATGGAAAATGGACCTTGAGACAAAAGAGACAGAACTTCAGCTGGATAGTTTTTGGCCAGATATATCAAACGAGATACAACTGACATTAATAAAGGTATTTCTTAGTTTTCTAAGTCAGAGAATATTTGGAATTCTGTGATATTTCTGTGCATAAACAAAGATTTAAGAGAAGTAGCCTTTGCACACAGGGACCTGTTTTTCTGGACTAGTTTTCTAGCATGAAGCTTTGTGCTTCAGAGTTACCCAAAGAATATCCTGCAGAAGTCTAAAGAATTCTCTAACCCTCATTCATCTCTTTATCAACAGGCAGGAATCTGGAATGGAGAGGAGCTCTATGATTCTAAGAAGGTTGGAAAATTCTTCAGTGAATACCAATGCCTTCAGACACACAGAAATTTTCAATATACAGAGAAAATTTCTCAATACAGAAAAGACTTACTTCCTTCAGCCAGGAAAGCCTCTACTGAAGAGAAACTTTCAGTGTTGATTCAGTATAAAGAAACCTTTGCCCTGATGCCAAGCATTGCTTACCAGAGGACATGCATTCCTGACAATTCCTTTGAATGCAGTGATTGTGGGAAAGCCTTTGTTAATCAGTTGCAACTTCAGGCACATAGCAGAGCTCACAGTAAAGAAAATTTCTTTGAAATGGAGCAAAGTAAGAAAGCTTTTACTCAATCCACAAATTGTTCTGCTTTAGAGAGATGCTATGAAGACAAGGAATGTGGAAAAGCCTTCACTGTTCACTCAGGCCTTACTATACATGTACGAAGTCATAAAAGGCAGAAGTCTTATGAATGCCTAGAGTGTGGGAAAGTTTTTGGTAAATGCTCAGGACTTACTGAGCATGTGAGAAGTCACACGGGTGAAAAACCTTTTAAATGTAACCAATGTGGAAAGGCTTTTGCTTCTTCCTCCTACCTTACTGCACATTTGAGAATTCATACTGGAGAGAAGCCCTTTGAGTGTACAGTATGTGGGAAGGCATTTACACGTTCCTCCTACCTTCGAATTCACATGCGAACTCACACTGGAGAGAAACCCTATAACTGTAAGGAGTGTGGGAAAACCTTTGCTGTGCGCTCATGCCTTAATAAACATTCACGGACACACACTGGGGAGAAGCCTTATGATTGTAAGGAATGTGAGAAGGCCTTTACTAGCTTTTATCAACTAACTGAACATATGAAAATTCACACTGGTGAGAAACCCTTTGAATGTCAGGTGTGTGCAAAATCATTTAGGAATTCCTCCTGCCTTAAGAAGCACTTCCAAGTTCACACTGGAATAAAACCATACCAATGTAAGGACTGTGGGAAAGCCTTCAGTGGACGGACTAGCTTTACCACACATGTATTGACTCATACTGGAGAGAAGCCATATGAGTGTAAGGAATGTGGGAAAGCCTTCAGTACATCCTCAGGCCTTATTGAACACATAAGAAGTCACACAGGAGAGAAGCCCTTTGAATGCTATCAATGTGGAAAGGCCTTTGCATCTTCCTCATATCTTACTGCACATTTGAGAACTCACACTGGAGAGAAGCCATTTGAGTGTACAATGTGTGGTAAAGGGTTTACACGTTCCTCCTATCTTTGCAGACACATGAAAACTCACACTGGAGAGAAACCCCATGTATGTAAGGATTGTGGGAAAGCCTTCAGGGGGTGCTCATGCCTTAGCAGACACATAAGAACACACACTGGGGAGAAGCCCTATCCGTATTAGTGATGTGAGAGGGCATTCATCAGCTTTTCTTAACTCGCTGTAACATATGCAAACTCATACTGGTGAGATGCCTTTTGAATGTCAGATATGTACAAAATCCTTAAATTCTGCATGCCTTAAGTTGTACTTCTGAATTCACACTGGACTAAAGTCATATCAATGTAAGGACTGTGGAAAAGCCTTTAGTGGCTATACTGGCTTTACTGCACATAAACGGACTCACATTGGAGAAAAGTCATATGAATGCAGAGAATGTCAAAATGCCTTCACTCCTTCTGCACATTTTAACATCTAAGAAGCCACACAGGAGAGAAACCCTTTGAATGAACCAGTGTGGGAAGGCATTTATTTCCTTCTCTAAATGTTTGAGAACTCACACTGGAGTGAAGCCCTTTGAATGTACAGGGTATGGCAAAGCACTTAGGTATTCATTCAACTTTTGTAGTCACATGAGAATGTATGTTGGAGAGTTGCCCTATGTATATCAGAACTGTGGGAAAGTGGGAAAGTTTTTACTGGGCACTTAGCTCTTATTAAACATGAACACATACTGTAAAGAAACCATATGGTTGTAAGGAATTGAGGAAGCTTTCACAGTTCATACTTGAGTAGATATAAGCTCTAAATTGAAGGAATATGAGAAAGGTGTCACTTAATCTTCTGCTCATGTGGAATATAAATAATCACAGTGAAACTCATGTAGAGTGACAAAGTCTTCTAAGGAGTGTTCACATTTTGAAGCTCAGCACAGGTAGTCAGTTGTCCTAGAAGAGGCTTAACAGATGTACTTTTCCTCCTGAGATTGGTTGCTTCCCAATGCTCATGTTGAGCCACTCAATCATCTGACTCCAGCTCTAGGGAGATTCGATGGCTCTGGCTTCTGTAGACACTTGTACTTATATGTACATGCCTCACACACATACTTAATTTTAAATAAATCTTGAAAATACATGAAGGCCTCACATTCAAGATGCCCCATGAAAGTGATAATCTTAGAAAAGTAATTGGAGTCTACTCAAAATCTGACAAAATCTGACCATACAGTGTAACACAGAAACTCCACTATTTCCTCAGATTTTGCTAAGTATGTGAAAAATTGCAATAGAGCAAAACACTATTGATATGTGATACATGTAGCAGTTATATGTCTACTAAGTAGTTTAATGTTCATTTTTGATCTCACAGTAGAGAAGAACTTCATGAAAAGAAATACTAGAAACACTCCCCCCACACACACACACTACCTTTGATAAATGTGATACACACTGAAGACAAATTACATTTATGGAATATGGCAAATGCTTCCATATATTCCTAAATCTTGTATGCTCACAGAGACTACCAAGCCAGGGTTTCTTTGTATTGCCTTGGCTGTCTTAGACTCACTTTGTAGATCAGGCTGGCCTCAAACTCACAGAGATCTGCCTGCCTCTGCCTCCGTGAGTGCTGGGATTACAGGCATGCTTCACCATGCCCAGCTCTAACTTTTAATGTATTCTTTGTGAATTTCATATACTGCACTCCAGTCCTGTTCATCTCCTGTCCCGCACATGCCTCCAGAGCCAACTCCATTGTGCTTGTGAAGTCAGGGTTTGGGGCCAACTCTTCCAAGTGCTGCAGCCCGTGAGGGGCTGGGCCAACTTTCTTACTCTTACACCCTCAGGGCTGGCTCATCCATGCCCTCTCTGCCAGGCCAGCCCTACTGCCCTACCTCGGTGAGCTGCAGGGCCTGCTGCCGGCTGCAGCCCGTGAGGGGCAGGGACAGCACCCTCTCTCACGACTCCAGCTCTTCTGATTGCCACAGGTGGGGAGGGGTAAAAGTGGGGAGGGCACTACCCCTGCATCCACAACACCTCACAGCAGGTGCGTCCTTGGGGTGGCTCCCCCATCCCCCCTTGACCAGGGCCAGCACTCCTGTGCTGCCCAGGCAAGTTTCAGGACCCACTCTTGAGCGCTGCAGCCAGTGAGCGGCAGGGACAGTTCTCCCACTCTCCTGACCCTGGGGCCAGCGCTCTCGATGGCTGCAGGTGGTAAGGGACAAGGCATTACTCCTGCACCCAAGCTACCTCAATGGCAGATTAGTGGCAGGCCCGGCTCTCCTGAGCTCTCACCCTCAGGGCCACCAGGGTCAGATCTGCCTCCCTGTGAGGTGAGGTGCAGGGCCCACTTTTCTTGAGTGCTGTCACTGGTGAGTGATGGGGCCAGCTCTTCTGAGCACCACATGCAGAAAGGGGCAGGACCAACTGAATATCCACTAATCTCCAGGAGATGCTCTGACCAGAAACATCCCCATGTTTGTTAGCGGTAATGTGAGCCATGTTACACGGTCCCTTGCTGCTGCGTAGCTATGGATCCAAATGTGACCCTCAGTGGCAGCTCTGGCTGGAACCTCACCATGGCCCCGGGTTGTGGGGCTGGCCACTCCTAACAGGCTACTCCTCGCGGTTCTCCAGTTCATCTCTCTTACTGGATGCTGAAGCTCCTCTACTTCTCTTTCTCTCCCATCTAACCACCAAATACTCACACACTGGGGGCTCCCACTGCAGACGGGCCACACAGTGGGCCTGTGGGCAACATCGTCTCCATCCAGTTTTTCATGGTATGGTGGCAAGTTGTGTTTCTATGACGTGTCTTTGCCATGCGCTGGAGGGCAGGTTTGTGGGTGGAATGGTGGTCTGCAGGTGGCATGGTGGTCTGCAGGTCTCTGTCTTCCTACTCCTGTGCTGCACCACCTGGATTTGATATGATTTGATTTCTATGAGTCCTAGGCATAAGAGAACTTTGGCCAACAAGTCAGGCTTCAAGCTGGGCTGAACAAAGGCCTGCCATCTGTTCCACTCCTGATGGATAGAAGAACACCACCGTCACCACAATCTTGTCTCTTTGCCCATTGTCAGGGAGGGGGGAAAGCTGTATTCTCCAACCTCATGGCTCAATCTATAGGCAGCATTCACTGGAGAGACTCTACCCAGTAGTTTGTTTTTATAATCCTGGTAAAGGGTCACTGTTTCTGAACTTCCTGAATCTTGTTTCACTAGTTTAAGTTTTACGAATCTCTTCTCTTAGGAAAGAAGGAATGTTTCTCTTTGGAGAAAACAGCTGCATAATATTCCAACCTTTCATTCGCTCTTAGCTCCTTAGCACATGCTATACAATGTTGTTTGAACTTTGAATAAGGAAGATATAGATTCTGGATTAGTTTCTTCTATTGAGAGCTAAGCATTGGTCCACTAGGCCACTCTAACAGTCACTCACAGCCCTTTAACTAGTAAGGAATTTCCATAGTTACCATTGCAGTACAAAAAAGAAGCTCCCCTTATCAATGTGTGGTGGCTTTAAATCCAATCATAAAGCAGTTGATAGTGTTCACAATAGTCAAGCCACTGTTTATTCATCAGTGGATACATCACCTTACATGTTAGTAGTGAAATAATCAGGTTTCAATAATGCAGGACTCTTGTGACAGTATCTCAGGAGCCTACACTATCTCTGGTACTATGAAAGCCATCCACCAGGAAGATATTCTAGCTTCATTCTAGCCTTCTGCAGCCAAAGCATGCCTTGTCTTCAGCAATAGAAAATCATCAAATTTTGGCATGGGATCAATAGCAACACACTTTAATGGCTTGTGGGGATTCAAGGGCTTCACTGCCAGTAACTAATTAAGTAGCTCATCCTTGGTAGTGAGATTTTTCACTCACCACTCTTGTGGTTTATTGGGCACATTTGTTGGAAGTCTTAATCTATTTTTACTCTACTTTCTGATGCGTTTTCAAAAGGTTTGGCATTGTGCAAGCAAATATTTTTTAAAAGATGGTGGCAGGATCTTGGAAGGCTGACTACTGTGTATTCTAAGCAAGTGTCAGTTGAGCTTGGATGGCAAAGAGAATAGGGAACACATTAGCAATATCCAGTGTATCATGAAAGATCCTATCATTTCTATGTTTCCTGGAAAGAGCAATGTTAGGTTCACTGGGATTGATTTAGAATATGACAGTTTTAGTAGGACAAGCTTGAATTGTTCAGTCAGGCTCGTGCCCAAGAGGCAGAGCAGGGCCATGCTCTAACCTGCTAGGCCTGCCACTGGAGTCAGTTTCCAGGGTCTAACAGGCCCCAGGCCAGCATTATGGTTCTTGCCTTTCTTTGGTTTTAGCTGATTACTGAAGGGACCCCTGGATGAGTGAACAATGCACACCTCTAGTATTTACTCTTACAGAGAAAAGTGTACTAAGCAGTCTGGGAATAACTAACTGTTCACCCCTAGTTCAAGCTTAATGTATTTTTTATGCGCTTTTTTTTAAAATCAGTTATAACTGTGGTAAACTTTTGGTTCGTAAAGTCCTCCAGAAACTGAGTCTGGTTTCTAGCACCTGTGCTGGGCCAGTCATAATCATCTGTAACTCAGTAGCACAGCATTTTCAACCCCCCTCATCAATGCCAGTCTTACTGTCTTACAGTCCTAGATATTTATGGAAACTTCAACAGGCAATAACAAGTGTCTCTAAAGGCCAGTATGTATTGATCCTCTGATTTTCTCCCTAATTGCCTTAGGTTATGCAGCCTTTGTTACAAAGAGGATTAGTTATATAACTCAGTTTCTCACATGTCATTCAGACTGATCCCTTTTGTCTCCCATGTCTCATAGTCTTATTGGCCAGGCTATGAGCAGCTTTTTCATTTCTTACATAAAAGTTTTTTCCACTTAGAAGTTGAGTATATACCATGTGTGTCTTTCTGCTTCTGGGATACTTCACTCAGGATGATCTTTTCTAGTTCCACCATTTGCCTGCAAATTTCATAATTTCCTTGGTTTTAATTGCTGAGTAGTATTCCATTGTGAAAATGTACCACAATTTCTGCATCCAATCCTCAACTGAGGGACGTCTGGGTTGTTTCCATCTTCTGGCTATTATAAAGCTTCTATGAACATGGTTAAGCAAATGTCTTTGTTGTGTACTTGAGCATTTTTTTGGATATATGCCTAGGAGTGGTATAGCTGGATCTTGAGGAAGTGCTATCCCTAATTGTCTGAGAAGGTGCCAGATTGATTTCCAAAGTGGTTTGTACAAGTTTACATTTCCGCCAGCAATGGAAGAGGGTTCCCCTTTCTCCACAACCTCTCCAGCATGTGTTGTCACTTGAGTTTTTGATCTTAGCCATTCTGATGGGTGTCAGGTGAAATCTCAGGGTTGTTTTGATTTGCATTTCCCTGATGACTAAGCATGTTGAGCATTTCTTTAAGTGTTTCCCTGCCATTCAATATTCCTCTATGAGAATTCTCTGTTTAGCGTTGTACCCCATTTTAAAATTGGATTTCTTGATTTGTCTGTTTAACTTCTTGAGTTCTTTATATATTCTGGATATTAGCCCTCTGTCAGATATAGGGTTGGTAAATATCCTTTCCCAGTCTGTAGGCTGTCATTTTGTTCTGAATACAGTGTCCTTTGCTTTACAGAAGCTTTTCAGTGTCATGAAGTCCCCTTAATTGATTGTTGATCTTAGAGCCTGTGCTGTTGGTGTTCTGTTCAGAAAGTTGTTTCCTGCCAGTGAGTTCAAGGCTTTTCCCCACTTTTTTTTTCCTAACAGGTTTAGTGTGTCTGGTTTTATGTTGAGGTCTTTGATCCTCTTGGACTTTAGTTTTGTGTAGGGTTATAAGTATGGATCTATTTGCATTTTTCTACATGTAGATATCCAGTCAGACAGCATCATTTGTTGAAGATGCTATCTTTTTTCCATTGTATGGAATTGGCTTCATTGTAAAAAATCATGTGTCCATAAGTGTGTGGGTTTATTTCTGGGTCTTCTATTCGATTCCATTGATCCCTGTTTCTCTATAATACAGCTTGAGATCAAATACCTCCAGAAGATCTTTTATTGTAAAGGATTGTTTTAGCAATTCTGGGTTTCTTGTTATTCCATATGAAGTTGAGAATTTTTCTTTCAAGGCCTCTAAAGAATTGTCTTGGTAATTTGATAGGAGTTGCATCAAATCTGTAGATCGCTTGATGGCCATTTTTACTATGTTAATCCTGCCAACCTATGAGCATGGGAGATCTTTCCATCTTCTGATATCTTCTTCTATTTCTTTCTTCAGAGACTGGAAGTTTTTTTTTTCATACAAGTCTGTGACTTGCTTGGTTAAGTTGCACCAATGTACTTTATATAATTTGTGGCTATTGTGGAGGGTGTAGTTTCCCTAATTCCTTTCTCAGCCTATTTGTCTTTTGTATACAGGATGACTACTGATATTTTTGAGTCAATTTTGTATCCACCCAGTTTGCTGAAGGTGTTTATCAGCTGAAAGAGTTCTTTGGTTGAAATTTGGGGGTCTTTCATGTATACTATCATATCCTTTGCACATAATGATATTTTGACTTCTTCCTTTCCCAACTGAACCCCTTGATCTTCTTTAGTTGTCTTGTTGCTCTAGCTAGGACTTCAAGTACTATGTTGATGAGATACAAAGAAAGTGGACAGCTTTGCCTTGTCCCTGATTTCAGTGGGATTGATTTGTTTCTCTCTTTTTAGTTTGATGTTGGCTATAGTATGTCTTTACTATGTTTAGGTATGTGCCTTTTATCCCTGCTCTTTTCAAGACTTTAAACATGAATGGGTGTTGGATTTTGTCAAATGCTTTTTCAGCATCTAAGGAGATGATCATGTGGTTTTTTTCTCCTTCAGTTTAAATATATGGTGGATTACATTGATGGATTTCTGTGGCTTAATAGAATGAGTTTGGTAATGTTTCTTTTGTTTCTATTTTGTGGAACAGTTTGAAAAGAATTGGGAGTTAGCTGTTCTTTGAAGGTCTGGTAGAATTCTGTGCTGAAACCATCTGGTCCTTGGGTTTTTTTGAAGGGAGATTTTTGATGACTGCTTCTAATTCCTTGGGGGACATAGGACTATTTAATATATATACCTGATCTTGATTTAATTTTGGTAAATGGAATCTATCAAGAAAATTGTCCATTTCATTTAGATTTTCAAATTTTGTGGTATATTAGCTTCTGCAGTAAGACCTAATAACTGTTTGCATTTCCTCAGTGTCTGTCGCTATGCCCCCTGCTTCTTTTCTGATTGCACTGATTTGGATACTTTCGCTCTGCCTTTTAGTTAGTTTGGCTAAGTTTTTGTCTATCTTACTGATTTTCTCAAAGAGCCAGCTCTTGGTCTCCCTGATTCTTTGAATTGTTTTGTTTCTAATTCATTGATTTCAGCTCTGAGTTGATTATTTTCAATTGTCTCTTCCTTTTGGGTGTGTCTACTTCTTTATTCCCCCTGGGGTTTTTAGATGTGCCATTAAGTTCCTTGTATGAGATATCTCAAACTTCTTTCTGGGGGCTCTTAGTGCTATGAACTTTCCTCTTAGCACTGCTTTCATTGTGTTCCATACGTTTGGTTAAGTTGTGCCTTCATTTTTATTGAATTTTAGGAAGTCTCTAATTTCTTTTTTCATTTCTTCCCTGACCAAGCTGTCATTGAGTAGAGAGTTTAGTTTCCATGTTTATATAGGCTTTTTGTTATTTCTATTTTTGTTATGGTCTAGTTTTAGGCCATGGTGGTCTTATAGGAGCCAAGGGATTATTTCAATCTTCTTGTATCTATTAAGGCTTACTTTTGGCCTGACTATATGGTCAATTTTTGAGAAGGTTCCATGAGGTGCTAAAAAGAAGGTATACTGTTTTGAGTTTAGGCGAAAAGTTGTGTAGACATCTATTAGGTCCATTTGATTTAGGACCTCTGTAAGTGCCATTATTTCTCCAGTTAGCTTCTGTCTAGATGATCTATCCTTTGGTGGAGTGGAGTGTTGAAATCTCCCACTATTATGGTGTTGGGATCCATGTGTGATTTTTTGCTGTAATAATGTTTCATTTACAAATGCAGGTGCTCTTGTGTTTGGGGCATAGATGTTCAGGATTCTGATGTCCTCCTGATGGATTTTCCTTTAATGAGAATGAAGTGCCCCTCCTCATCTTTTTTGATTAATTTTGTTTGAAAGTCTACTTTATTAGATATTAGGATAGCTTCCCCAGCTTGTTTTCTGGGTCCATTTCTTTGAAAAACATTTTTTCCAGCCCTTTACTCTGAGGTAGTGTTAATCTTTGTTGCATAGGTGTGCTTCTTGGATGCAGCAGAATGTTGGATCCTGTTTCTGTAACCATTCTTCTAGTCTGTGTCTTTTTATTGGAGAGTTGAGTCCATTGATATTGACAGGTAATAGTGACCAATGAATGTTAGTTCCTTTTATTCTGGAGTTGGAGGTGATAGTTTTTGTGCTTGTTTTAACTTTTTGTTGTGAAGTGATCTATATCCTGTATTTTCTTGGGTGTAGTTGATTTTGTTGGATTGGAGTTTTCCTTCTAATATCTTCTGTAGGGCTGGTTTGCTGCGTAGTTATTGTTTAAGTTTTGTTTTGTCATGGAATATTTTGTTTTCTTCATCTATGTTGATTGAAAGCTTTGCTGGGTATAGTAGTCTGGGTTGGCTTTTGTGGTCTATTAGTTTGCATGATATCTGCCCAGGCTCTTCTGGCTTTCATAGTTCCTGTTGAGAAGTCTGGTGTGATTCTGCTAGGTCTACCTTCATCCGTTACTTGGCCTTTTTCCCTTGCTGTTTTTAATATTTTTTTCTTTGTTCTGTAGATTTAGTGTTTGACTATTATGTGGCATAAGGAGTTTCTTTTCTGATCTAGTCTATTTGGTGTTCTGTAGGCTTCTTGTATGTTTATGGACATCTTTTTCTTTAAGTTGGGAAATTTTTTTTCTTTTCTTTTTTTTTTTTTAATTTATTTATTTTTATCTCAATCACAGGTTGGGTACTTTGAATCCCAGGCGTAGCCCCCTCCCCCATTCCCTCCCACCCTCCCACTCCCTCCCTCATCTCCTTCTTCCCCACCCCCTCCAAGTCCACCAACAGGGGAGGACCTCCTTCCCTTCCATCCAACCCCAACTTATCATGTCTCCTCAGGGCTGGCTGCAAAGTCGGGAAATTTTTTTTCTATGGTTTTTCTTGAAAATACTCTTGGACCTTGGAGCCTGGAACCTTCTTTTTTGTCTATTCCTATTATTATTAGATTTAGCCTTTTCACGGCATCCTTGATTTCTTGGATGTTTTGTGTTTGGAACTTTTCTGATTTCACTATTTTTTTGAGAGATGTATCAATTTCTGCAACTGTATCTTCAGCGCCTGAGATTCTCTCTTCCATCTCTTGTATTCTGATGGTGATGTTTATCTTTGTGGTTCCTTATCTTTTCTCTAAGTTCTCCAGCTCCAGGGTTTTCTTTATGTTTTATTTATTGATTCAAATTCTATTTTCATGTCTTGCACCATTTCTTTCATCTGTTTGAATGTGGATTCCTGTCTTTCCTGATGTCCTATTTTTTATTCACTTCCTTTTTATTTTTTCATTTTCATTTTATATTAATCACAGGTTATGTACTTTGTATCTCAGCCGTAGCCCCCTCCCGCATTCCCTTCCTATCCCTCCCTTCCTTCCCTCATCTCCTCCCTGCACCTTTCCAAGTCCACTGATAGGGGAGGACCTCCTTCCCTTCCATTGAACTCTAGCTTATCAGGTCTCTTCAGGAATGGCTACAATGTCCTCTTCTGTGGCCTAGCAAGGCTGCTCCTCCCTCGGGGGGGGGGGGCAGGGAGGTCGAAAAGCCAGCCATTGAGTTGATGTCCAAAATAGTTTCTGTTCCCCTTACTAGTATACCCACTTGGGAATTGACCTACCATT
>CM053747.1:14685939-14720849 GCA_028658305.1 Pachyuromys duprasi | reverse complement strand
TATAGGAGGACTTCCTATTTTTTTTTTTTTTGAGTTGATTTTGTATCCAGCCACTTTGCTGAAGGTGTTTATCAGTTGAAGGAGCTCTCTGGTTGAATTTTTGGGGTCATTCATGTATACTAACATATCATCTGCAAATAGGGATACTTTGACCTCTTCCTTTTCGATTTGTACCCTTGATCTCCTTTAGTTGTCTTATTGCTCTAGGTAGGACTTCAAGTACTATGTTGAAGAGATATGGAGACAGTGGACAGCCTTGCCTTGTCCCTGATTTAAGTGGGATTGATTTAAATTTCTCTCCATTTAGTTTGATGTTGGCTATAGGCTTGCTGTATATTGCCTTTACTATGTTAAGTATGTGCCTTGTATCCCTGATCTCTTAAAAATGAATGGATGTTGGACTTTGTCGAAAGCCTTTTCGGTATCTAAGGAGATGATCATGGGGTTTTTCTCCTTCAGTTTGTTTATATGGTGGATCACAGTGATGGATTTCTGTATATTGAACCACCCATGCATGCCTGGGATGAAGTTTTCTTGGTCATGGTGGATGATATCTTTTATGTGTTCTTGGATTCGGTTTGCAAGTATTTATTGAGTATTTTTGAATCAATTGTTCATAAGAGAGATAGATCTGAAGTTTTCTTTTTTTGTTGGGTCTTTGTGTGGTTTAGGTATCAAGGTGACTGTGGCTTCATAGAATGAGTTTGGTAATGTTCCGTTTCTATTTTGTGGAATAGTTTAGAGAGAATTGGAGTTAGCACTTCTTTGAAGGTCTTGTAGAATTCTGCCCTGAATCCATCTGGCCCAGGGCTTTTTTTGGAAGGAAGACTGTTGATGACTGCTTCTATTTCCTTGGGGGATATAGGTCTATTCAATTTTTCAACCTGATCTTGACTTAGTTTAGGTGGATGGAATCTATCAAGAAAACTGTCCATTTCATTTAGATTTTCAAATTTTGTGGCATATAGGTTTTTTTAGTAAGACCTAATGATTGTTTGGATTTCCTCAGTGTCTGTTGTTATGTCCCCCTTTTCATTTGTGATTTTGTTGATTTGGATTGTTTCTCTCTGCCTTTTTGTTAGTTTGGCTAAGGGTCTGTCTATTTTGTTGACTTTCTCAAAGAACCAGCTCTTTGTTTCATTGATTCTTTTAATAGGTTTGTTTCTAATTGATTGATTTCAGCCCTGAGTTTGATTATTTCCAGCCATCTGCTTCTCTTTGGTATATTTGCTTCTTTTTTTTTTTTTTCCTAGGGCTTTCAGTTGGGCCATTAAGTTGCTTGTATGAGATGTTTCAAATTTCTTCTTGAAGGCACTTAGTGCTATGAACTTTCCTCTTAACACTGCCTTCATTGTGTCCCATAGATTTGTGTATACTATGTTTTCATTTTCATTGAATTCTAGGAAGTCTTTCTTTCTTTCTTTCTTCTCTTAGCAAGCTGTCATTGAGTAGCAAGTTGTTCAGTTTCCAAGTATGTGTAGGCTTTTTGCTGTTTCTGTTGTTGTTGAGGTCCTGCTTTAGACCATGATGGTCAGATAGGTTACAAGGAATTATTTCAATCTTCTTATATCTGCTGAGGTTTGCTTTGTGAACAACTATATGGTGTATTTTGGAGAAGGTTCCGTGTGGTGCTGAAAAGAAGATGTACTCTTTTTATTTTGGATGAAAAGTTCTGTAGACATCTATTCGATCCTGTGAGTGCCCTTGTTTCCCTGTTTTGCTTCTGACTGGATGATCTTGGTGAGAGTGGAGTGTTGAAGTCTCCCACTATTAAGGTGTTGGGATCTATGTGAGATTTCAGCTTTAATAATGTTTTATTTACAAATGTAGCTGGTCTTGTATTTGGGGCATAGATGTTCAAAATTGAGATGTCCTCCTGTTGGGCGTTTCCTTTGATGAGAAGGAAGTGCCCCTCCTCATCTTTTTTTATTAGTTTTGGTCAAAAGTCTATTTTATTAGATACTAGGATCGCTACCCCACCTTGTTTTCTGGGTCCATTTGCTTGAAACACATTTTTCCAGCCCTTTACTCTGAGGTACTGTTTATCTTTGTTTCATAGGTGTGTTTCTTGAATGCTGCAGAATGTTGGATCCTGTTTCCGCAATCATTCTGTTAGACTGTGTCTGTTTATTGGAGAGTTGATTCCATTAATGTTGATAGATAATAGTGACCAATGACTGTTAGTTCCTTTTATTGTGGAGTTGGTGGTCTTACTATGATTCATTGCTTTCTTTTTCCTCTTTTAATTTTTGCTGGGAGATTGCCTGTATCCTATATTTTCTTTGATGTAGTTGTTTTCATTGGATTGGAGTTTTCCTTCTAGTATCTTCTGTAGGGCTGGGTTGCTGTGTAGATATTGCTTAAATTTTGTTTTGTCATGGAATATTTTGGTTTCTCCATCTATGTTGATTGAAAGCTTTGCTGGGCATAGTCTTGGTTGGCATCTGTGTTCCCTTAAAGACTGCATGACCTCTGCCCAGGCCCTTCTGGCTTTCATAGTTTCTGATGAGAAGTCTGGTGTGATTCTGCTAGGTCTCCCTTCATATGTTACTTGACCTTTTTCCCTTGCTGCCTTTAATATTTTTCTTTGTTTTGTAGGTTTAGTGTTTTGACTATGATGTGATGAGAGGTATTTCTTTTCTGGTCTAGTCTATTTGGTGTTCTGTAGGCTTCTTGTATGTTTATGGACATCTCTTTCTTTAAATTAGGGAAATTTTCTTCTATAATTTTCTTAAAAACATTTTCTGGTCGTTTGAGCCTGCAGTCTTCTTTTTCATCTATTCCTATTATTCTTAGGTTTCATCTTTTCATGGCATCCTTGATTTCTTGAATGTTTTGTGTTTAGAACTGTTCGGATTTTAGTTTTTCTTTGAGTGAGGAAACAGTTTCAGCAAGTGTATCTTCATCTCCTGAGATTCCCTCATCCATCTTTTGTACTCTATTGGTGATGCTTCCCTTTGTGGTTCCTGATCTTTCCTCTAAGTTCTCCAGTGCCAGGTTTTTCTCTGTTTGGGTTTTCTTTATAGATTGTAATTCTGTTTTCATGCTTTGCACCATTTCCTTCATGTGATCGAAGGTGGCTCCTAGTTTTGTATTTGTTTCCTCTCTATATGTTTCTAATTGTTCCTCTACGTGGGTCATTATGTTCTTTTGAATTTCTTTGAGAGCTCTGTTCGTTTCCTCTTTTTGTTCCTGAATTAACTGGAAATAGCTTTAAAATCATTTTCCTGAATTTCTGCTGAATTAAAATATCCAGTTTTCGGTGATTCTGGTGGTGCCATGGTGTCCTGTTTTTTGTTGGGTGAGTTCTTTTGTTGTCCTTTGGTCATTGCTTATATATAATCTTCTCTGTTTCTTCCTCAAGTCTGACTTTGGACTGGAACCGTCTTACTGTGGTGTCTGTAGAATTCTTCAGGAAGATCAGTGGGGACCAGAGGTTTGAGAGTGTGTGTTGTTGCTTCAGTTGTTTCTGAGCAGGTTTCCTGGATACCTGGTGGTCTACAGATTGAGGCAGGGTCAGCAGGCTGGACTCTGAGGTCTGCGGCTGGTGCTGTGGGCATGACACGTGTTCAGTTGTGGAATCTTTGCACCTGGCCCAGAGTTCTGTGCTGGAAGCCTGGCAGGCTGCACTCTGCTCCCTGAATTGGGAAGCGCTATCTACTTTCTCAGCAGCTACCTCCTAAGACAAGCCTGTGGGGGAATGCTGGAGATCTGTGCTTGGAACGTGTTGCCTGTGCTCCTTGCAAGTTGCTGTGTGCACTGTGGGCTGCTTCTTCTGCTTCACTGCTGTTAGGGGTACCTCCGATGCTGCCTTCCTGCTGGCTGTGGTATCTCCCCACTGCTTCCTCTGGCTACATTTGCCGCTGCTTCTGTCCTTTGGGAGGAAGTGCCCAGGAATCGATTCCCCAGGAGAAGTCCACGGAGATGACTGCAGTTGACCTGTGTGCTATTGGACTCAGATCAGGTTTTGTGCCCTGTCTCCCTGGGCTCCTCGTATGGTTGTTTTGGGGTTCCACAGCCAATTCGGGGACAGGGAAACCCAGGGTCTGGTGCTCTAGGTCACACAGATCTGTCTGTGAAGTGTAGGTGGTGCTCTAGCAGGTCTCTGGGCTGACCTCGAGAGCCCGCCAATCTAGGGGACCTTTGCCAGGGAGATTCTGGGTACCCTAGTTCAGTCCCTGTTTGCTTCCTTCCCTGTGAGGTTTTATCCCAACCGGGCACCCCAGACTCTGATACTCTGGGGTACACAGTTCTTTTGTGACGGAGAGTTGGGCGCACAGCACGTCTCTGTGTGCCTCCGTGCTCTGGGGTGGAGGCTAGTTCAGAGATGGTGTGTGCAAGCCACCATTCTGAGAGATCTTTTTCCTGGGAATGGTGGGTGACCCTAGGTCAGTCCTGTTTCCTTCCTTCCCTGTGGGTTTTTCTCGAGACTGGGACTCCAATAAACAGTGTTTTTTTGTACCCACCGTTCAGCCTGGGAAGGGGATCAGGTCACGCAGGGGTGTGATTCTGATCTGGCGACCAGCTGCCTGCAGGACGGGGATCTCTTACGGGTTCTGGCTGGATGTCCTGGGAGTGGACCGGGCAGGTTCCCGCACCTTGGGGCTTCCTCTCACCTGGGAAACCAGATCGCTGTTGTTTTAGGGCCCACAGCTCAGTCCCTTGGTCGCTGTACCGAAAATGTTGTTCTGCAGCTCAGAAGCAGAGTCCTCCTGGCGCCACCATCTTGTCCCCCGTCTCACTTCCTTTTTTATGTGCGTCTATTTTTGTGGTTATATTTGCCTGTATTTCTTTGAGAGCTTTAAATTTCCTCTTTATTTGCTTCTATTTATGTTGCTATTTCTTTGAGAGTTTTGTTCATTCCCTCCTTATGTGCCTCTAATAACTTGATAAGCATAGCTTTAAAATCATTTTCCTTTGTTTCCAATGAATTAATATGTCCATTGATTTTTGGGGTTGCTGGTGAAGAAGGAAAGGAGGAGTTAAAGTTGTTGGATGTGTTTTCACACCAACCTCTAGCCATCTGCTTATCCATAACCTTCACTGTTTGTTCCTGGAGTCTATATGTTAGATTGGGTCTGTCTGTCTCTGGTGTCTGTAGTATTTTTCAGGATGATGACAGAGGTCCACAGGCTTGAGAGTGGGTGTTCGTGTTTTAGCTGTTGCTAAGGGAGGAAGGTCGCAGGCACATGTGCACAAGAACTGGTGTGTGCGTGGAAGTGTGCTTTGGGGGGCCAGGGTGCTACAGCATGTAGATGCCTGGAAGGGTGTAGCTTAAGTGCAGGAATGGTGCTGGTGCTGTTCCCGGGTGCAATGTGCATGTGCAGGTGCCCTGAACACTTCACTGGCCTACATGCCTGTCATACTGCCCTCCTGGTATTCAGATCTGTCTGGGCTCCAGGAATTGTTTGCTTGGACTCCACTGGCCCAATGTACCGCCGGGCCTTCAATGTTAAGAACACTGTCCCAAGGATCCCTACAGTGGGGGTGTGGGTGGGAAGGATCCAATGTCTGGTTGCTAGTGTAGATGGTCCTGGATCTGATGCTCTGCTCACACTCATTTGAAGGTTCTCTCACTTACTCACAGGCCTACTCTCTGGTTTGGGCCCATAGGGGCAAATGAGTGTGTAGGAGATCTGTCAGCTCACTGGTGTCCACTGTTTGCCCACTGGGCAGGGAGAGCTGTACTTGAGACAGCTGCCTCCGACTTCTCAGCCACAGAGCATGGAGGCTCCTGCTTGGGCTAGCCTCAGCCGCAGACCGGGGAAGCCCATATTGCAGCTGCTTCTGCTGTCTCCGTCACTGTGCATGGAGGATCGTGCTTGGGGCAACCACTGCAGCCTCTGCTGAGCAGGGAGGTCCATGCTTGGGGCAAAGGGAAGTGCAGGAGGGTTGAATATTCACCATTCTCAGTCCCCTGAGATGGCCACTGGTGACCTGGATCCAAACTGTCCCAGCTCATGGGTGTCCCCTCTTGCCCTGGAAGCCTCAGTGTTGATGTTCTGGCTTCAATTACACCTCCACTCACGAAGTTCAGAGTTTCAGATCTTGTGTGCCTCAGATATGGTGTTCACTAGTCGCTGCCATCTTGGACTCCCTGGATACTGTCTTTAACTCCTCTTTTCCTTCTTTTCTTATAAACTTCTTCTTTAGATTTCTTCAACAACAAATTCAAAAGATTTCTAACTAGACCTTTCATCAGTTGTTATTACAAGATTATCAGCCCATAACTATGGAATCACAAGCTTACAACCGCTGATTAAGTCCTAATGGTAAAGATAAAGCTGGCTCCAAGAAGCTGAAAAATCCCACACAGCAGGAAAACGTCTAACAATAATGCTACCTTCTTTCCGGGCCCCTAATTAGTTATCAATAATAAACAAAAAAGAAGGAATAAAGGGTAAACAGGCCCAGTGGAAAATCATCCTTCTTTTGGTCCATCCCTGATCCTGGGACTTGGAAATACCTACTCCCATGCCTCAGTGTTAATGGGCCAAGCAATAGTTCCAGCCATGATGTACTTTTCTACTAGCTTACAACACATGCTACAAAGATCCTATAAAAGCTTGCCCTTCTACCTGGTATGCTGCTGTTTCTGTTTCCAGCCAGAGGCAGCTACCATTCTGTGTTTCTCCCCAATAAATCTCTTGTGTGAAGCGTGTTGTGTGGTGTGACTTTCTGATATTCCCTAGCTCCTAACTGCCAAGATCCCTTTGCAACAGAAAACACTTTCTCACATGGTTATTTACTTGAGCAAGGTTAATTACTTGTAATTATATCAGTGAATATTATGACTTCCTCTCCTTCAGCAACCTTTAACAACCATAGCTTAAGAGTTTTTCAGGGAGAGTTGTGGGTCTCACTAGCCCTTGTTGTGTACCACTATTCACGAGGAGCCATAAAGAAACATCTATTCATATCAGATAGGGAACTGATAATATACCAAAATATGGATACCAACAAAGTATAATTTGTTTAACAAATGAGTTTTACTGGGGTCGTTTAAAGGAATATGGGTGAAGGGAAACTTACAGGAGTAGAAATAAGTCCAAATATCATCAAAGCCTAACCCAGCATGGGTGATAGCTCACAAAATCTGGGGCTCTGGATCATAGCGCATAGCTTGCAGGCAGCTCAACAGTCTGTAGAGTGTGCTTTCTAGGTAGGCAGTCTAAATCTCTTCCAGGTAGCATGGCTAAGCTGTTTCTTCCAGGTTACTCAGCTGTTTCTTTTAGGCAGCCCAGTTTGCTTTACAGAATCTCAGCAGTCCATACTGCTAACATGTGCTTGGAAAAGGAGGGACCTAGTGAATCTCATCTATTTTAGGAACTTCCTGATATTGAGATTTTTTTACTTGAGACTGTTTTTTTTTTTAACCTCCCTTTTAACATCCTATGTTTTACCAGATTTCCTTAAAGACAGAAAGTTTTCATCTTGCAGGAAACCACTACATAAAAAATGCCTCACTCATCCAAGATGAAATATGGAAGGGCCCAGCCACTGCTCTTAGGAGCTCATGAGTGCACAAGTCATGTTCAGAACATAGTGCTCACAGCACTCCTTTCCATCCTCCAGCTTATACTCCTTCAGTCCTCTCTTCCCTGATGTTTTCTGGGCCTTGGAAAGAATGATACTGACTTTCTATTTAAGGCTGAAAACTGTTACGTTATTTAATCTCTGCACTTTGACCAGTTACAAGTCTCTGTATTATCCATTGCACAATAAAAAAATAAATAAAAAAGGAGAGGCCAAGGCTGAGAGCATCATCATCAATACCCAGGTATTAATCTTTAGAAGACAACAGAACCATCTAGCAAAGGCACAGTAATAGGAGGCCCCCACCCTTGCCCAGCCCACAGGGTGCCTTAGTTTTTCTGAGTCTGTCAGCTGGTAAGACAAGGCAGATCTGCTTTTTCAGGCTTTTCCTCTTCTCATGTCTCCCCAAATATTCATTCTTCTATTCTGCCTTAATAGTGCTCTAGAAAATTGGCAGTCTCTAGAAGGGTGTTGTGACAGGAGAGACTTGCAGGAAGCTACACCAATATTAAACATGAAAAAGTAGCCAGATGGCAGAAAAACACTTTCTCACTGGGCCTTATATAACAAATGGAGCATGCTCACATACTCGGGAGAGGCAGGTACTATATAAATGTTGTATAAAGGGTCATAATGCTCTTGGCTTAGTGTTTTTGCAAGATTCCTTTTTTTCTAGGTTCTTTGCTTTCTAGACCACTCCCATTTTCCTGGAGTGCTCCCTGTTAGCATAAAGTGTCCGCGGAGTCTGCTTTTCCAGGGACTAGTAACCTCTGACGTCATTACCTACCACTGCTGCTCTATTACACTCTCCCTCCCTCTCTCTGTCATGGGCGTTCCCCTCCCTTTCCTACAATAAACCTCTTTTATACCAGATCTGTTGCGGCCTAGTAATCATCATTATCACACTCACCACCCCCTGTCCATTCCTTTTTTAGTGTCACTGTTATAGCCCTGACTGGTTTTAAACTATGTACACTGGGCTGGAACGGACTCAGGCTACTTCTGCCTCACCGTCCCAGCATCTCCTCCTCCCCAGCGCTGGAACTAAGGCTGAGGGCCACTATGCCTGGCCCCAAATTTCTTTTAGTTATTATTTTGTATAATGCGTGTGAAAGTGCAGGTGCACGTGTGAAGGTCAGGGGACAACCTGTGGGAGTCGGTTCTCCAGTCGGCAGGCTTGGGGGCAAGCTTTTTTACCCTCCGAATCATCTCATTCACTTTCCTTTTTTGGATTAAGCGTTCTTGACTTCCAGCCACAAGCTTTCATCTGATTCTGGGATGAGACATAAGTACCTGGGAATTAAGTGGGTACATACGGACTCACAAACTTAATGGCAAGTGCAACACTGTAGTAACATGCGTGCTCTGACCGGTCTGTCCTGGGTCCATACGTGACTCCTTTCGTTAGCCTGGTTGTAGCCTTAACAAGGTCAACGAACGTATTTCTGTGGCCAGTCCAGTCGAGACTTGGGGCAAAGCCGCTCCTGGAGCACAAAACTGTAATTTCCGTGCCCCAAGGGGCGAAAACTCAGGGTAAAGTCAAGCACCCGAAGCCGAAGGAGCCTGTAGTGGAAAGCGGAAGAGACACTGGCCGCCCTCCACGGTCTCTCACGCTCCAGATCCGGGTTGGGGAGTTCTTTTTCCGTTTCAGTGGTTGTCAGCCTGGACAAGTCGCTGTTGATGCCACCTAACTAACTCCCTGAAGGGCTTCCCAACCACCAGAACAGAAGCCCTAACGGATCCTGCAGCACCAGGCCGGAAGCGGAAGTGATGTCAGCATTGCCTTACGTCTCTTCCGGCGCGGGCCGCGGGGTTTGGAGTTCCCTTGCTCGTCGGAGGCGGTGCCCTGCGGACGGCGCAGGGAGCTTGCACGGCTTGAACTGGCGGATCCGGCGCGTTCAGGAGAGTGAAAGGTGAAAGCTGTGGCGAGGGCGGCGTTGCCACTTAGTGTTTACAGACGTTTCTTATTTGTTTCCAACACATTGGGGTAAGAGGCCGCCTTTGTAATTGTCGGTGTGCCTGTAAACTGGAGTATACCGGAAAAAAAAAGGACTAAGTTACTCTGTCCGGCCACAGGGGGAGAAGACGCAGCCAGTTCTGATGAGACCTGATAGGCTAGGTCAGGTAGTAGGGGAGGAGGACCTCCCCTATCAGCGGACTGGAGGAGGGGCATGGGAGGAGAAGAGGGAGGGAGGGTGGGCCTGGGAGGAGATGAGGGTGCTACAGCTGGGATACAAGGTGAATAAATTGTCATAAATAATAAATCAATAAAAGGAAAAGAAAACAAAAAATAAAATACCTTTAATCCCGGTTTGAAAACAAGTTATTCTGTCCATTCGAGCTTATTAGGCCCTCCCTACAGGGATTCAAAACAAGGGCCTGCAGAATGAACGGGTGGAGATTATTGAAATATTTTTATTGATTTGTTTCTACAGGAAAATGGTGGGTGAGCTGTGTTGATAAAAAAAAAAAAAAGCAAAGAAACCCTCTCACCTCAAAGGAAATAAGACTTGTTCCTGAACCAAATAATGACCATGTGTTGCCCCAAATTATATGTTCCAGTGTGGAAGTGGTTACATGATTTCTTTTTCTTTTCATTTATTTTTCTGCCAGCCAGACTACAGGGCAAGAGTGACACGTGCAGCCCTGGCTGGCCTGGAACTCTAAAAGTAGACCAGGCTGGCCTGGAACAGAGTTTGGCGGGCTCTGACTTCTCAGCCCTAGGATTTAAAGGCATAGGTGACTGTTCCTGGCAACATGAACTTTTTGTAGTTCCAGACCAAAAGTCATAAATCAAGGCAATTTCAAAACCTTGGTGGGAACATTAGGTAGAGTTGGGCGTAGCCAAGCAGGTGAAAAGCTGCTACTGGATGTTAGCCTTTGGCCTGGTGGTAGAGCTAGTGTTCTGCTGAGGATACAGAACAAAGGTGTTTACCTGATGTTAGGGGGCATTAGATGGTTGTTAAGGAGACTAAATATAGTTCCATATAATTTTGGCTCTGAATCTGCAACAGTCATTAAGTTCTAATTAGCCTTATAGAAACTTTGATGTAAATAGGAACTCCCCTGCCCCATTTTTTAAATTTCAGTTTTCTACTGTTTAAAGGAAATAGTCTGAAAATTGTAATTTTGGTAATTGAGCTTCAAGTGTCGGGCAGTACACCCTAAACTAAAGAAATTAGGGACTGGGGAGATGGCTCAGTGGTTAAGTGCTGCTCTTACAGAGGACTTAGGTTCAATTCCCAGTACCCATTTGGTAGCTCACAGCCATCAGTAATTCCAGTCCCTTGGGATCTGACCCCCTCTTCAGACCTCCATGGGCATTGAGCATACACATGCTACATAGACATACATGCAACAAAGACACTCATACACATAAAACACATGAATAAAAAAATAAGATATTGAAGCTTTCATTAACAAGAGCACTCTGCTCTTCCACAGGACCCTGTTTCAATTCCCAGCACACACATGGCGGCTCATAACTGTAAGTCCAGAGATCTGACATCTTTACCCTAACGCACACAAAATAAAAGTAAATAAATTATTTAATCCCCCCCAAACCCCTACACCTTTTGTGGAAAAAAAATGATTTTCCCCCATTGTTCAAAAAGTAGAATTTTGGTTCTTGGCTCTAATACTCCATCAAAGGTGTGTTTTTTTTTCCCCCCTAAGACTTATTTGTTTATGTGTTTTTGTCTGTGTGCCTGTATGAGCAAGGGTGCATGGGTACTTGAAGAGGCCAGAAGAGGGATCCCCTGGAGCTGGTGTTACAGGTGGTTGTAAGCCTACTCCTTTGAAAGAGCCTCTGAGCCATCTCTCTAGTTCTATTAGATGATGTATAGCACTGTAAAATGCTATATTATGTCCTTGTGCTTAAGCAATGCTTATAGTTATTCTGTTGTATCTTTTTGAAACAGTTGCTCATTCTTTCAGGAAGTTATGTATTGTGATACCATATTTACTTTGTTGCACAGGGTTTGGACTCAGAATCTTTGCATATGTGAGGCAAATGCTGTTCCAGTGATGCACATTTCTAGCCTCTTGATGCATCTAAATGTTTTGTTCATTTCTCAGATATGTGAATAGTTGCTTATGACAAAGCCACAAAACTCAGCCTGGAGATACTCTTAGGGAGCTTGTAACAATTGTAGAGGTTTAATATTTAACCAAGGAAATGAATATGTGACTGCAAGTTGATGAAGACTCAAAGTTAAGGGCAGGTTGGTTTTTTTTTTTTTTTTTTTTTCCTGTCTTTGAATGGGACTAGGTGTTGGAGTTAGTGATACTGAACCTGAATGGAGTGGGAGATAGTGACTTCTCCCTCCTCCCAAAATGTTAGTAGGTGTTGGGACTATCTTTTTCAGTGTGTCACCTGAGTCTTTTTGGAGAGAGTTGTTATTGTTAGGTCAAGATTGATGGAGGCAGTTTGAAAATAAAAGAAAGGTTACTGACCTCAACAGAAGCAGATCCTCCTTTACTGCGGAAGTGGAGAGTATGAGGGGCTTTGGGCTTCGGATTTTAGAGGGCAGAGGAAAGATAGAAATTTTTATCTTTGTGTTTGTTCTTTGTAGTCTTAGGGCTGAGACGAGCCAGTAGTTTTTTTTTTTTTTTATCGTATGTTAACTTTTTTTGTAAGGTTTATTCTGGCTCCTGACTGCAGATTTTCTCATTACTGTTGGCTTTTGTTTCAGACAGGTGTTCTTATCAGTAGTCTGAGGAGTTTCTCAGCTCCTCAGAGATCCTTTATTTTAATTCATTAACCCTCCATTGTAATGTTGTGTTTGTGTTCCTGAAGAAGATGGATCTTCTTGAGCCCTTGCTTGCAACAGTAGTGTGTGATGGCAGTTCTGTTAGGTAGCCTGGGAATCTATTAGGTGTTTTAACTAGGGATCTGTGCTACCATTTTATCAAATCAAGAAGTGGGAATGTCTTTGATTTTATTTTACTGTCTCTTATGTTAGAAGGTTTAGGGCCAGTATGGAATGCTTTTCTGCAATGATGGCTATGACTATTGAAAATCTAAGGATAAAGTTCAAGTAAAGCCTGTCTATTGTTTTCTTCTGTATTTATTCATTTGATTGAGATTTTAGGGGCACATTTAAACTTAAAGGGATTCCCCAGGCATAGCCATAATCTATAAGCATGATTGACCAAACTCATACATTTTTGTTAAATGTTGTGTTTTAGCTGGCTCACAAAACAAAACAAAATGAAAGAAGAGACTGGATTCTTGCTGGCTTCTAGGTGTTTGAGAATACAAAGGAGCTTTAGATACAGTGCACAGGACAGATTGAATGAAGATCATGAGAGCCGTAGATCCTCTCTTCTTCCTCTCCTTACTTTTCTTCAGTGCTGGATATGAAACCCAGGTCGTTGAACATGCTGGGCAAGCGCTCTACCTCTGAGGTGTACTCCAAGCTCTTAGTTACCTTAATATCAGATCCTAAGATACTAGAGTTGAAACTATGGGATAATTGAATATATTGTATATAAGAATATTTTATTACAAATAATGTAAGACATATATGATTAATTATACATATGAGAAATAAAAGTTATATAATATAATCTCATTCTAAATGGAAAATTTACATATTAAGTTGGTGTGTAATGAAAGGAATTCAGAGCTCCGCGTGGTTGGTGTATGCCTGTAATCCCACAAGCTAAGGTCATCTAAGAGGAGGGAAACTCAGTTAAGAAAATGCCTTTATTACATGCGGCTGTAGGCAAGCCTGTAGGACATTTTCTTAATTAGAAATTGATGTGGGTGGGCTCTGCTCATTAGCATGGTTCCATCCCTGGGCTCTTGGTCCTGGAGTCTATAAGAAAGCAGGCTGAGCAAGCCAGAAGAAGCAAGTCAGCAAGCGGCATTCCTCCATGGCCTCTGCATCAGCTTCTGCCTCCCGGTTATTGCCCTGTTTGAGTTCCTGTCCTGACATCCTTCAGTGATGAATAGTGATTTGGAAGTCAAAGCCAAATAAACCTTTTCCCCCCCAAGTCGCTTTGTCATGGTGATTCATCACAGCAATAGTAACCATAACTAAGATACCTTGATATGTAGATGTAGAACCTAATAATAATAGTTAGTGTAAGCTGGCCTTGGTGGCACACAACAGCATGTTCAGCATTTGGGAGCTAAGGCAGAAGGATTTTAAGTTTGAGGCCGCCCTGGGCTTCATAATGAAACCACCATCTTCTGTCTGAAAAGAAAAGAAAAAAAGAAAAAAAAAGGTAATTTTGTCAAAGAAAGTTTAAATAGGACCTCAGAGTTAAATCTGGATAAATAAAACTTAAAAATAGGATAGGAAAGATGACTCAGCAGATCAAGGCAGCAGATCAACCTGCTGTCAGAGTTGATGAACCGGGACTTCAATCCAATGGACTCACAGTGGAAGGACAGAACTGCCTTGTCCTCTGACTTCTGCATGAGTACTGTGGAGTGTATGCCCCTGCCTCCACAAAACAAAAGTGTTAAAAGTTAAAAAAAAAAAAAAAAGTCACAGGAAATAAAGTTTGAGTGATTATTCCCTAGGCATTTCTGTGACAGTTCATTATGGTGTAGTGTTAAATCTGAAAGTAAAGAAGTGGCACCGTATAGTATTTGACTGCAACCTTAATATGGCTCCATCCATGAAGGTTCTGTAGTATGGTAACAGAACTAGTTGTCTTGTATTTAGTCAGTCAGCAACTAAAGGTATTCTTCCTTTACATATTGGCTAACACATTGCTCATTGCCTGTTTAATAGTTCTATGAACTTGTGTTTCTGTTTTTCAAGGGACACAATTGGTGTTTTCCAGATGATACCTGAAGTGCTTCAACAATTTTGCCACCCTAATTTTTGCAGAGGAGATTATTACTACATCTGTCTTTCTTTAGGACAACAGGTATGACAAGACATTAATAACGTCTTGCATGAGCATTGATTTGGCATATTTCTTTTTTAAATTCACATGTGTATTTGTACATATTTATTCGTGGCTGGATTTGTGTGTGTATGTACACGTGAGGACAGCAGACAGTGTCATATTCAGGGATGCCATCCATCTCCTGAGACAGGGTCTCTCATTTGTCTAGAGCTTAGCAATCAGGCTAGACTGTCTGGCCAAGGATTCCTAGGGATCCTTCTGTCTCTGATGTCCTAGTTTGTGATTACAACTGTATATCACTACATGTAACATTTTTGCGTAGGTACTGATGATAATGCTTAGGTCCTCCCGGCCCATGTGGTTTCTTCTCCACACTAACCCATCATGGTGTCCCTCTTCCTCTCTTCCCATCTGACTGTCCTTTTCCTGTGATTCTTTGTTCCCAAAGCCCGGGAACCTTAGCCATGTCTACCCCATTCTGCCCTGCCCAGGTTTTAGGCCTTTTAATCAGGTATAATGTCTTAAGCAGGTTTACACAACAAGGATAGGTGTATCTGGAAAGTAACAAGATGTTGAGGGCCAGTAATTAGCATCAAAATACAAGCATCAGACCAGCCCCCAGCAACTGAGTAATGTTGGGTGCGATGAGAACTTAGGTATTGCTGATTGACACAAAGTGATAAGAATGGCTTGGAAGGGAGGGCTGAGAGGATCTAGGTTCAGTGGAGTCCTCAGAGAATTGAATCTATTTTATTTTTATTTCACTAATATGAAAGTTAAACTTGAAAGATTTAAGTAAAAATGTAACTGATCTCAATGCATAAGTCAAGTCACCAATAAAAAGCAGATGTTTTTTGAAAACAGCACCAGGTAGCCACATGTTGGGCAAAAGATCAAGTGTTTGTCCTCTTTCCTAGGGCTTTTCTTGTGGTGGTGGAACACTTCCATTACCAAAAGCAATTTGGAGAAGAAAGGCTTTATTTAGCTTACACTTCTATATCACACTTCACCATTGAAGGCAGTCAGTGCAGGAACTCAAATTGGGCAGGAGCCTGGAGGCCATGCAAGAGTGCAGCTTACTGGTTTGCTCGTTTTCTTAAAGTGCCCAAGACTACCAGCCCAGGGATGGCATCACCTACAATAGCCTTGGTCCTCCCACATCAATCACTAATTTTAGAAAATACCCTACAGGCTTGCCTATGGCCCTGTGTTATGGAGGCATTTTCTTAATTGAGGTTACCTCAAGCTTGTATCAAGTTGACATAAAACTAGCCAGCAGCAGAACATGCAGCTCAGTGTTTCTAGACAGGGACAGTGTTTGGCTTTGTTAGTACTTCAGGTATAGTTTGACTTCGAAAAATTTTTTTCATTTCAATTATGTATATGCATGTTTTTCTTCATGGGAAATTGTGCATGTGAATGCAGGTCCTGAGAAGAGAGTGTTAAACTCTGGAACTGGAGTTACAGGTTGTTGTGGTCCTCCTGCTACGGGTTCTGGGAACCAAACTTTTATCATAGCAATACATCTCTTAATTGTTGAATCATTTTCTAGCTCCTGAATGTCTTTTTTCAATCAATGTAAGTATCAATTATTATTGCTTGTGGTGTGCGTGTGTGTGTGTGTTGTGAAGGTCCATAGTAAGCTTGGAGAGGACAGAGGACAATTTTGTAGTTGGTCTTTCCTTCTACCCTTATAGATTGTAGGAATCAGGCTCATCTTGCCACGCTGTACAGCGAACATTTTACTCATTGAGCCATTTTGGCAGTTCTTAGTCAGACTTCTTTTGGTAAAACTTTATTGAACTTGGCCAAGATGGTGGTAGAAGCATATAATTTCAGTACTTGAGAAGGATGATCAGGGATTCAGAGTCAGTCTCAGCTTATATTTAGTAGGAAATCAGCCTAGGCTATAGGAGGCTTGGTTCAAACTAACAAAACAAACAAAAAGGCCATGTGATGTTCTAGTTTTAATCTTTTGCAGCACAAGTAAGTGAGCCAGGTGTTAGTTTTTAGAGCCTTCTATATGGTGATCCAACTGAGGAGTGCCATCTACCATATCAGAATTTAGGATCAAAGTGCCTAACACTTTACTTCATCTATAAGTAGATGATTAGAACAATTGCATGCTTTCTTTTTCTTTCCTGAGTCTTGTTCATTTGTTTGCTTTATGACACAGTTTTTACATTTCTTTATTTAGTATGTGTTATAGCATGAGTGTAGAGGTCAGAGGAAAACTTTCAAGAGTTCATTTTCTCTTTATACCTTATGAGTCCCAGAGATTGTACTTAGGCTGTTATGCCTGCCAGAAAGCACTTAGACCTGCTGAGCCATCTTACTGGTCCTGAATCTAGATGTTTTTGTTTCTTTTTAATTTGTTTATTTATTTTATGTGGATGACTGTTTTACCTGCATGTCTGTGTGCCAAATGTGTGCCTGGTGCATTTAGGAGGTTCAAAGAGAGTAACCAAAGTTTTGGATGGTTGTGAGCCACCACGTGGGTGCTGGGAACTGAACCAGGTTCTGTACAAGAACAACAAACACTTTAACCACTGAACTGTCTCCCCAGTTCCCCTAAATCTAGATTTTTAAATATGAATGTTGCTAATGATAGGAGCCCTTGAAATCTTAGGATAATTAATTTTAAGTTTGCTTTTATTTTTATTTATGTTTATTATTGTGTGTGTGTGAATACATTTCATTTGTATAAAAGTACCCACAGAGGCAGAAGAGGATGTCTGATTGCCTAGAGCTGGAGTTACAGGTGGTTGTGCTGAAAGCTGAACTCAGACCTTCTGGAAGAGCAGCAAGAGCTCTTACAGCCACCTCTCCAGCCCATGTGTTATCATTTTTAGTGGTTTTAACCCATCATAAAGAGAAATATCTAATTATGATGCTTGATGATTAATAGGTAATATTTGATGATGAATGGCCCATCCATGTCTCCAAGACTACAAGTAGCACTGTAGAGAGAGGAAAGATCAACTGACCACTTATATGTATAATCTGCCCAGACGTGTTTTTCAAATTCCGGAAGAGAGTGTTCTAGTGTATTTCACCATCACCCTTACAGGATGGAAGCCATCAATTTGTCCCATGGTAAGACTTGCTTGTGTGTTGTGTGCTCCTTGTACAAACAGAATAGGTGTTGGTGCTCTGGGCTTGAAGACTCATTCTGCCAGTTCAGGGATGCTCTATGATTTGAATATGAAATTACCTCAGTGACTTGTTGGAACCCTTGGTTCCCTGTAGTGTTGTTTTGGAAAGGTCAAACTTTGAGAAGGCAGATTTTTGCTGGAGGAAGTGGCTCAGTGATGGGTAGGCCTTGAGGTTTATAGCCCAACCCTACTTCCTGTTCATTCTTTGTTTCCCCACTGCTGGTGCAGTGAAATCAGCCGGCTGTCACTCCTGCTGACGTCCCTTCTCCTGTAGAAAGAAGAGATCACCAGTGCCCATTTATGTATATAAACTGCCTAAACTTGTCCTTCAAATTCTGGAAGAGAGTGTTCCAGTATATTTTAAGGAGTATATCCTTGAAGTATAATCCCTAATAAACTCTCCTTTAAGTTGCTTCTTTTTTATTTTTCAAAAGATTTATTTTATTATTTTCTATGTGTTTTGCTTGCTTATAGTCTATGGACCATATGTGTGCTTGGTGCCTGTAGAGGTCATAAATGGGCATTAGATTTCCTCAAACTGGAGTTATGGATGGTTGTGAACTACTGTGTAGGTGCTAAGACCTGAACGTGCATCCTCGGCAGGAGCAACAAGTGCTTTTTACAATGGAGCCATCTCTCCAGCCCCCAAAGTTGATTCTTGTTGAGGTTTTTTTTTTTTTTCTTTTTATCATAGCAATGAGAAAAATAACTAGAACAGATGACGAAGTTGGCAAGAGTTGCTGATATGTGTACTTTGGTTCTGGGTGCTACTTATGATTTTATTCATAAGTTCCTTCATCGCTAGTAGTTAATAGGTTATGTTTCTAGGGCTTATTGTTTATTACCTGTAAGGTATAACTGATATACTTGTTCTCATGGACCGTGTAGCTCACCGTTACTTTTTCTGAATTTGATGCTCTGGCACTGTGTGGTAGTCCTGTATGCATGTGAAATGAGAGAGAAAGGGGTAGAGGGAAGGAGGGAGGGAGAGAGACACACACACAGTCACACACACACAAATACACACCACAGAGAAAGATTGACGGCCTGTGTTGGACTATATGGGAATTTTGACCTGAGATTGGATGACATCCATGTATGTATATGTGAGAATTATGGATAACTCCGCTTTCTTTTTCTTTTTCCTACTAGGTTTATTTTCTAGGAACCCAAGCTACTTTCATAATGAAAAGACAGAGCAGGAAAGGACAGTGTCTGACTGCTGGACAAGTTACCAGGTGTGACTAACACATATCCTGTCATTATACCCATAAGGCTGATATGTTTCCATATAGGCAGACCTTTTCTCCAGAGCTTCTGGAAGGAAATAAAACCTCATTCAAGGACTGAGTGATTAGTTATATTTCTTCATGACTGCATCTTAACTATAAGCCAGAATAAATCCTTTCTCCCTGACATTGCTTCTTGTCATATATTTTATCATATCCATGAGAAAAGTAAACTTTTATATTGGTTTAAGATTATTGTGAAAATTATTTGAACATTTCAGTATTTGTAATTAATCTTCATCCTCATGTCATTGTGTATTTCTGATTTTACTGTGTTCTGACAGTTGATAAAGGGGATGAATGGTCTCTTTTTCTGTAGACTTTTCACCTCTCAGCATTTATCAACTATATGCAGTATGTTTAACATGTTTACATAGAAGGAAATAAGAGAAAGAGCATCTGGTCTGGTTGTGGGTGCAATAATGTGTCAAGAAAGGTATAGGAATGAAGTCCAGGCACAGTGGTACATGCCTCCAGTCCCATCACTGGGTAGATAAAGGTGGAAAAATAGAGAGTTTAGGGCCTGCCAACCTGGCCAACCCTATCTTTAAAGATAAGACATGAAAGTGAAAATTAATAGTGAGATAGATATAAAGAGTAGCTAGGGTTATTCACTGAACTCTGGCATACGCCGCTGGAGAACTCCCAACTCTGTTGTAGGCATTGAGTTTCTATCTTCAGTCTCCTGTGACTTTGGATGGAGATTTTAGTTGGCTCAAATCCAAGTGTGTGTGATTGTAGGAGTCAGTGACCTTTGAAGATGTGGCTATAGACTTCAACCAGGAGGAATGGATTTTATTGGACACACAACAAAGAAACCTTTACAGAGAGGTGATGTTTGAGAACTACTGGAACCTGGCCACACTAGGTGAGGTCCCCCTCATTCCCTGTACATTCTTACAGAACAAAAATGTATATTTTTCTAATTACATTTTATTTTATGTTATATGTGTGTGTGCGTGCGTGTGTGTTTGGGTGTATCGTAGTCCACAAGTGTGTGTGTATTTGAGTGTTTTATAGTCTGCAAGTGGAGTTCAAGGCATAACTTTTGGGAGTCATCGCTCTCATTCTATCATGTGAGGTCTAGGGATGGAGCTCAGGTTGTCAGGCTTGGCAGCAATCACTTTTACCTGCTGAGCCATCACACCTATGAATTTTTGTTTGTTTGTTTTAGGATTAGTGGTGGCAGCTCTAAGGACAGTTGAAAATACCAAAAGGCTGGACATGGTGGTGCATGCCTTTAATCTCAGTATTAGGAAGGCAGAGGCAGGAGGATCTCTGTGCATTTGAATTCAGCCACGTCTATACAGCTCCAGAACAGCCAGGGCTATATAGAGAGAATGTCTCATACAACATAACAAAGCAAAAAACAGCAGAGAGGGAGGAAGAGAGAGAGAGAGAAAGAGAGAGAGAGAGGGAGGGAGGGAGGGGCGATTGAGAGCTCATAGTCTGCCATTTTTTTTTTTAATTTTTATTTATTATGTATACAGTGTCCTGCCTGCATATATGCCTGCACGCCAGAAGAGGTCACCAGATCTCATTACAGATGGTTGTGAGCCACCATGTGGTTGCTGGGAATTGAACACACAACCTTTGGAGGGGCAGCCAGTTCTCTTAACCTCTGAGCCATCGCTCCAACCCTTTCATAGTCTGTCTTCTTGTGTTTTAATCTACCCTGTTGTGTCTTAAGGCACAGCCCTAAAATCACCAGTATTGCTAATATACTCAACTAAAAGGAAATTGTCAGACTATATTTGACAAACCAAATCAGAAATACTGTTTATTGTCCAGACCATCTGTTTTAATTGTCCCTCCACATTGATTCTGATACACTGTAATATCTAACTACTAGCATAATTTTTTTTTTTCTCCATGATAACAAAGATCTTGTGGATGTGGTGGCACATGCTTTTCATCCTACCATTCCAGGAAGAAGAGAGGCATATCTCTGTGAGTTCAAGGCCAGCCTGATCTACAAAGTTTTTGGCCAGCCAAGACCACACACTGAAAACCTGTCTCAATTTCTTTTCTTTCACTTTCTTTTTTATTTGATTAATATTAGTGCTTAAAAATGTTCTGTTTACATTTATTTTTTGTTTTTTACCATGTCTAAAAGTCAGTAGACAACTTGGGAAAGTCAGTTCTTTCTTTCCACCATGTCCTAGGCATGTAAACAGGTGGTCAGGCTTAGTGGCAAGCACTCTTACCTGGTAAGCCATTCCACTGGCCCAGTATTAGTGTTTTGTCTTATCCCTGTAACTATCACCTGAAGGGTACAAAGTCATTACCTATCAACACATAAAAGGGGTATTTCTTTATTGGGGTCTTACCAGTATTTCATTGCTGTCATTGGAGCCATGGTTTCTAAGTCGTGGAAAGGTATCCTCCTTCTTGCTTGGTTTGCTTTCATGAATGCATCTCTTCTCACACGTAGGATGCCAGCTTATCAAGTCCAAACCAAGCTCTTGGGGAGGCTGCAGAGTTGAGAGTGGTTGAGGGAGGAGTTTACCAAGGTGGTCAACTCACCAAATGTTTGGGGGTTTAGTCTGTTTGAACAATAGGGAACCCCTCCCCATTCTGTGGGTGGCACAAAGGCAAGCTAAGCAAGTGCTCTGCCACTAAGGTATATTACCACAGAGAGATACCTGAGTCAGAAGGCTGAGGCCATTGGACTTGGACATTTTAGATCTTCATACCTCTAAATTCTATTACTTTTCACCTATTTAGACTTTTATTTATTTGTTTCGTGAATCTTTCTTCTCTCCCTGATAATATTGTCTCTGTTTATCCAGGACATTTAAATTTCAGAGAAAATTGTTTTTAAATTTTGACTGTCTGTTCTCTTTGTAATTGTGATTTTATGTTTATGTTAGTATCACTATTACTGACTGCTGGATCCAGGGCCTCTTTAAAAAATATTATTATTTAAAATTTTATGTGTATGCATAAGGGTTGTGTGCCATGGGTATACAGGTACCTGTGGTGGCCAGAAGAGGGGGTCTGGTTCCCTGGAACTGGAGTCACAATTGATTGTGAGCTGTCTGATGTGGATGCTTGGGACTGAATCTGCATGTTTTATTAATTTATTTTAAAACAAGAACAGCAAATATTCTTAATGTCTACACCATCTCTCCAGCTCCCAGAATCTCTTTTATTCTGACATGGACCTGTATCCCCAGTCTGTAAAATTTTAGACTTAGCCAAGTTGCTAACATATAACATTATTTTTAACTTGTTTAATATGAAAGCAAATTCAAATGAGATATATAATTATTAATGTCTCTATTTTATTGTGGAAGCACTTACTGTTTTTTTGTTATTTAACTTCAGAATGGGCTATGCAGCTTAACAGCAGAGGGACAGTGTTTCAGCAGGATATTTTTCAGTTAAAAATGTCAAGTGAGAGACAACTGGTAAGAGTCACAAGAAAGATTTATATTTTCTTCATTGAAATAAACTGGGTATTTCATGTACATTTTATCAGAATGCTTACAAATAGAGGTATTAGAGAGAAATAACCTACATCCACAGAAGCAGTGTCTAGAAGGTGTTCGAGCTCCCATAAGCACATATTCATTCCTACCTATAGTTACAGACCTTGTGCTTTTAAAAGAGTTTCACGAAAGCACGGGAAGCCTGTGGAGCACATGAGTCTTGTGACCAGGGGGGTTAGTCAAGGGCAAGAATAAGTTCGAGATATGTCCAAACTCCCGAAATCTCATCTCGAGACTAACCCCTCCCTGTTCTGGGCCTGCGTGCCCCGATGCACATAGGTGTGTGCCCCCCACCTCTCCCCCCCTTAAAGGAGTCATGTAGCCTGGTGGCCAGGTTTCAGGTTAAAGTCTCCTATTTCCTTATACGGGCATGTCCAGCTAACACCTGGATTTTTCTTCATGCAATTGTAGCTCCCTTAGCACCTCAGCCCCAGCCAATGCTGTACACTCACCCTGAAAACTTCTACCCATTTCCCTAAGGTTTATAGAGCTCTTGTGTTCCCGATAAAGGAGAGCTGTTTCACTGAAAACCATCTCAGAGAGGGCTGTTTCTCCTGCACTTAACCGCTGGACCAAGGTCCTGTGTAACCCACTGGTCCCTTAAGTTTCATTCCTTCCAGCCCCATGCCCAATGGTGTCAAGGCCAGAAGTAGAGTCCAGGCCAGTAGAAACCTTTCAGGATTAGAACAGATGATATAAGATTCTTGTAGTAGGATTTCTTCATTCACATTGAGTAAAATACATGTAATAAAACTGGGAAAACCCACCATCCTTATCATGTTCCTGTCTTTAGATGAGTGAGATAAATGAGAAAAAATTAATATTATATATATTTAATCAACAGTTATACAGCCACAATGGAAACGAGTTCTGTGACTTCAAGCCACCTGGAGAAATCATCAAAGAAATTTTATGTGGTCTCACACACATAGGTATTCAAAACACAGGAAACATTTATGATTGTGTTCAGAATGGACAAGTCTTTCCTACTTGGCCTAAGGAAACCTTTTCTGCAGACAGAGGTCCTGAATTAAATCAGTATGGAAAAGACTTTAATATGATTGCAAGTGCTGCTTACCAGACAACATGTGTACAAGCCAAATTCCTTGAATCCAGTGAATTTCAACAAGCCTTTGATAGTCAGTCATGCCTTCAGGCACTTGGGAAAAGTCACAGTGAAGACAAACTCTCTAAGGGGGTACAGTGTGGTGAAGCTTTTAACACAGCCATGAGCCATGCTGGGACCGGTCAAACATACACTGGGAAAAAATCTTATGAATGTAAGGAATGTGGGAAAAGTTTTAAATATTCTGCCAATCTTAATATTCATATGCGTACCCACACTGGGGAGAAACCTTATCAATGCAAGGAATGTGGGAAAGCCTTTTCTAGGTGTTATCCACTAACTCAGCACTTAAAAACTCACACTGAAGAGAAGCCCTTTGAATGTAAGGTTTGTGGAAAATGCTTTAGAAACTCCTCTTGTCTTAATGATCATTTTCGGGTTCACACTGGAATAAAGCCCTATAAATGTAAGGATTGTGGTAAAGCCTTTACAGGGCGCTCTGGCCTAAGTAAACATTTGCCAACACATACTGGAGAGAAGCCTTATGAATGTAAGGAATGTGGGAAAGCCTTCACTTCAACCTCAGGCCTTATTAAACATATGAAAAGTCACATGGGAGAGAGACCCTTTGAATGTGATCACTGTGGGAAAGCTTTTGCTTCTTCCTCAACTCTTATTACACATTTGAGAACACACACGGGAGAGAAGCCCTATGAGTGTAAAGTTTGTGGGAAAGCATTTACATGTTCTTCTTATCTTCGTATTCACATGCGCACTCACACTGGAGAGAAGCCCTATGTATGTAAGGAATGTGGCAGAGCCTTCACTGAGCGCACAAGCCTTACTAAACATTTACGAACCCACACTGGAGAAAATCCATTTGAGTGCAATGTGTGTGGAAAAGCATTTGCATGTTCTTCCTATCTTCATAATCACATACGAACTCACACTGGAGAGAAACCTTATATATGTAAGGAATGTGGGAAAGCCTTCACTGTTTCCTCACATCTAAGTAAACATGTAAGAATTCACACAGGAGAGAAACCCCATAAGTGTGAAGAATGTGGGAAAGCATTCACTGTGCGCTCCGGTCTTACAAAACACATGAGAACTCACACTGGGGAGAAGCCCTATGAATGTAAGGAGTGTGGGAAAGCTTTTGCCACATCTTCAGGCCTCCTTGAACATATAAGAAGTCACACAGGAGAGAAACCATACGAATGTGACCAGTGTGGAAAGTCTTTTGCTTCTTCCTCCTACCTTATTGCACATTTGAGAATTCATACTGGAGAGAAGCCCTTTGAGTGTAATGAGTGTGGGAAAGCCTTTACATGTTCCTCCTACCTTCATATTCACATGCGAACTCACACTGGAGAGAAACCCTATGAATGTAAGGAGTGTGGGAAAGCTTTTGCTGTTTACTCACATCTAAGTAAACATGTAAGAATTCACAGTGGAGAGGAACCCTATAAATGTAAAAGTTATGGAATAGCCTTCAGTAGTTCTCATCTTACAGAACACATAAAAACCCTTGAGATAAAGTCTTTGGTTGGAAGGAATGAAGAGACTGCTTTAGGAAGTTCTATTGCTTTAGCAGTACATTCAGATTCACAGTGGCAAGAAAGCTTATCAGTGTAAGTCATTTGTAAAGTGATTATATCTTAGTTGACTGAAAAGACATGAAAGAACTCATGTTGTAGAAAGGCCTTATGAAGTGGGAAGTGATCAGAATGTTCAAAATGAAGTTCACATGAACTCACTTTGAAGATGCACAATGTCAGAAACATAGAAAGCCTTAACTATTTCTAGGGCTTTATTTTATAAGAATGTGAGAGAAACTCTGTTAGTGCACAATGTATTTCTGTTTAGTGCTTTGATGATTACCTACAGTACCATAGTGGAGGACTTTGTGAAAGTAAGAAATGTTGTAAAGTAGATATTTACATTAGTCATCAACGTTCAATAAACATGAAGTGATTCACATTTGGGAAACTTTCCATATAGAATATGGAGATTGCTTGTATGTCTTAAGATCTTGTATACTAACAGAAACCTGGCTTTCTTGATTGTTTTAGAAACTTGTTTTGAACAGTTTTTGCATTTTCAATATTTTAAGATATTTTTAATATTTGCACTTAATGACTTTCCAGTCTTAAATTTTATTTAAGATGTACAAGATTTTATGGAATATATGTATATACCATGAAACAATTAATATGCTTATTAAAATGTAATACAGTAATTGGTTTTGGTATTATGAAACACTTCATTGCTTATTTTGTAACTGAGAGTTTTTAACCTTTAACAGTAATCATAAACATTAACTCTTAGTTTTTGGTAACCACAATTACATTTTTTCCTCCTGTTTGACTTATATCCCTTCCCCCTTTTAAAGACAGAGTTTCACTGTTTAGCTCTGGAACTCACTGTATAGACCAGCCTGGCATTGAATTCACAGGGATTCTCTGCATCCCAAGTGCTGTGATTAAATGCATACACTAACATGCCCAACTATACTTCATATTTAAATAATGTATTATTTTTAGTTTTTTTTGTGTCTTGCTTATTTTCACATAACAAAATGTCTTCTAGTTTCATCCCTGCTGTCCTGCATGACACAATTTCCTTAAAAAAAAAAGAGTAGACATTGTTTTTATGCAAACAAAGTATTTGTATGTATGAGTATATGTGATACCTGTTTGCATGCATCTATGTGTGCATGTGGAGGTCAGAGGAGAACCTTGAGTTTCATTTTTGACTTCCACCTTAAGACAGAGTCAATTTTTTATCTGTCCATTCCATATGAAAGTGTTTTCTTTTTTTACACAAAGGAAAAATTAGGTTGTTTATATACTTTATTGTTGGTTTTTCGACATGGAGAATAGATTACACATATCTCTTTAAGAATTCCTTGAGTGTCTGCCCATAATCAGTTTGTTGGAGTATTTAGTTAGTGTACTTATAGTTTCATGAGGAGCTTTGATGCTGTTTTCCAGATAGGTCTACTAATTTTTCTTCCATTCAGAATGACAATATATGGAAACAATTTTGTTGTGTTTTTTATTTAGATGCCTTTTATTTCTTTTTCTTACTTAATTGGCTCAAACTTCCAGCTTTTTGATGAGTATAAGTTCCAAAAAGGGATATTGTTCTTGATCTTAAAGGAAAAGCTCTGGACTTTTCTTTTAGTATGATGAATAGTCACTGGCTTGACATACATATATAATCACCAATAAATTAAGGTGCAATCATTTCTATATTCAGTTTGTTGAGAGTATCATGGAAAAATGTTGACTTTTTCCGTGCCTTTTATTTTTGTAATTTTTTCTATGGTGATTTTGTTATTTTGTTATATCATACATGATACCTGATTATTGCATATGTTGAATAAACCTTGCATTATAGGTATAAATCAAAATCCTTTTATAAAATAGGTGCTTCAAATATGATGATTAAATTTATCTATCAAAAGACATACATGTATTGACAAGAGGACTAGTATTGATTAAAGGCACTTGTTACCAACCCTGACAACCAGAGTTTCCCAAAACACAAATGAGCTGACTCTTACAAGTTATCCTCTGGCCTCCACATTCATGACACACGTGAGTACACACACAAAATAACAAAAAGAAATAACAGAAATAACAAAAAGCCTACATACACATGGAAAATATACAACTCTCTACTCAATGACAGCTTGGTCAGGAAAGAAATGAAAAAAAGAAATTCGAAACTTCCTAAAATTCAATGAAAATGAAGGCCCAACTTACTCAATATTATGGGACACAATGAAAACAGTGCTAAGAGGAAATTTCATAGCACTAAGTGTTTCCAGAAAGAAGTTTCAGACATCATACAAGCAACTTAATGGCAGACCGAAAAGCCCTAGAAAAAAAAAAGCAGACACACCCAAGAGGTGTAGACCATTGGAAATAATCAAATTCAGAGCTGAAACTAATGAATTAGAAACAATTCAAAGAATCAGGGAGACCAAGAGCCGGTTCTTTCAAAAAACCAACAAGATAGACACTAACTAAAAGGCAGAGCAAAACTATCCAAAGCAGCAAAATCAAATGAAAAGAGGGACATAATGGCAGGCACCGAGGAAATTCAATCAATCATTAGGTCTTACTACAAAAACCTATGTGCGGTGACACAATTTGAAAACCTAAATGAAGTGGACAGTTTTCTTGATTGATTCCATTTACCAAAATTAAATAAAGATTAGGTAAGTTGATTAAATAGTCTTATATCCACCAAGGAAATAGAAGCAGTCTCAAAAGTGTCTCTTCCAAAAAAAGCCCGGGGCCAGATGGTTTCAGTGCACAATTCTACCAGACTGTCAGAGAAGAGCTAACTCCAATTCTCTTTATTCCACAAAATAGAAAGAGAAGGAACATTACCAAACTCATTCTATGAAGCCACAGTCACTTTGATACCTAAACCACACAAAGACCCAACAAAAAAAACTTCAGACCCATCTCTCTTATGAACATTGATGCAAAAAAAGTTAAATAATATACTTGCAAACCGAATCCATGAACACATAAAAAAATACCCTCCACCATGACCAAGTAGGCTTCATCCCAGGCATGCAAAGGTGGTTCAATATATAGAAATCCATCAATGTAATCCACCATATAAACAAACTGAAGGAGAAAAACCACATGATCATCTCCTTAGATGTTGAAAAAGCATTTGACAAAATCCAACACCCATTCAGGTTTAAAGTCTTGGAAAGAGCAGGGAACAAGGCACATACCTAAACATTGTAAAGGCAATATACAGAAAACCTACAGCCAACATCAAACTAAACGGAGAGAAACTTAATCCCACTGAAATCAGGAACAAGGCAAGGCTACCCACTCTCTCCATCCATATCTCTTCAACATAGGACTTGAAGTCCTAGCTAGAGCAGTAAGACAACTAAAAGAGATCAAGGGGATATAAATCAGGAAGAAGTCAAAGTATCGCTATTTGTAGATGATATGATAGTATATATGAGCCAACCCCAACATTCAACCAGAGAAGTCTCAGCTGATCAGCACCTTCAGCAAAGTGGCTGGATACAAAATTAATTAAAAAAAATCAGAAGCCCCCTATAGACTAAAGACAAAATGGCCATGAAAGAAATTAGGGAAACAACACCCTTCACAATAGCCACTAAAAACATAAAGTACCTTGCTGTGACTCTAACCACGCAAGTGAATGACCTGTTTGAAAAAAACTTCAAGTCTCTGAAGAAATAAATAGAAGATATCAGAAGATGGAAAGATCTCCCTTGCTCATGAATCAGTGGGATTTACATAGTGAAAATGGCCATCCTGCCAAAAGCAATGTACAGATTCAATGCAATTCCCATCAAAATACCAACACAATTCTTAACAGACCTTGAAAGATCAATTCTCAACTTCATATGAAAAAACAAAAAACCCAGAATTTCCAAAATGATCCTGTACAACAACAGATCATCTGGGGGTATCTCCATCCCTGATCTCAAGCTGTACTACAGAGCAATAGTAACAAAAACTGCATGGTACTGACATAGAAACAGAATGGTGCATCAATGGACTAGAAGACCCAGAAATAAAGCCACACAACTACGGGTATTTGATTTTTGACAAGCCAAAACCATTCAATGGAAAAAAAACCAGCATCTTCAACAAATGGTGCTAGTCTAACTGGAAACAACAACAAAAATACAAAACAGCCTACAGACTGGGAAAGGATATTCTCCAAACCCTATATCTGACAGAGGGCTAATACCAAGAATATATAAAGAACTCAAGAAGTTAAACAGCAACAAATCAAGTAATCCAATTTAAAAATGGGGTACAGAGCTAAACAGAGAATTCTCTATTTTTAATCTTATTTTCTTTTATTATTTTTAAATTATTTTTTAATATTAGTTATAGTTTATTAACTTTGTATCCCAGCTGTATCCCACTCCCTCATTCCCTCCCATTCCCACACTCTCACATCTTCTCCCTGCCGCCTTCCAAGTCCACTGATATTGGGAGGACCTCCTTCCCTTTCCTCTGACTCTGGTTTATCAAGTATCTTCAGGACTGGCTGCAAAGTCCTCTTCTGTGGCATAGCAGGGTTGCTCCTCCCTCGGGGGGGGGGGCTAGGTCAAAGAGCCAACCATTGAGTTCATGTCTGAAATAGTCCCTGTTCCCCTTACTAGGGTACCCACTTGGATACTGAGCTACCATGGGCTACATCCAAGCAGAGGTTCTAGGATATATCCATACATGGTCCTTGGTTGGAGAAACAGTCTCATAACAGACCCCTGTGCCCGGATATATTTGGTCCTGTGGAGCTCCTGTCCTCTCCAGGTCATATTAACTCCCCCTTTTTTCTTATGATTCTCTGCACTCTGCCGAAGGTTTGGTTATGAGTCTTAGTATCTGCTTTGATACACTCCTAGGTAGAGTCTTTCAGAGGCCCTCTGTGGTAGGCTCCTGTCCTGTTACTTGTTTTCTACTACATCCAATGTCCATCCCATTTGTCTTTCTAAGTGAGGATTGATCATCTTACCACAGGTCCTCTTTCTTGTTAATCTTCTTTAGGTGTATAGATTTCAGTATGTTTATCCTATCATATAGGTCTATATAAGTGAGTATATACCATGTGTGTCTTTCTGCTTTTGGGATACCTCACTCAGGATGTTCTTTTCTAGGTCCCACCATTTGCCTGAAAATTTCATGATTTCCTTGTTTTTAATTGCTGAGCAGTATTCCGTTGTGTAAAAGTACCACAATTTCTGTATCCATTCCTCAACTGAGGGACATCTGGGTTGTTTCCAGGTTCTGGCTATTACGAATAAAGCTGCTACAAACATGGTTGAGCGAATGTCCTTTTGTGTACTTGAGCATCTATTGGATATATGCCTAGGAGTGGTATAGCTGGGTCTTGAGGAATCACTATTCCTAATTGTCTAAGAATGTGCCAAAGTGATTTCCAGGTTGGTTGTACAAGTTTGCATTCCCACCAGTAGTGGAGGAGGGTTCCTCTTTCTCCACAACCTCTCCAGCATGTGTTGTCACTTGAGTTTTTGATCTTAGCCATTCTGGTGGGTGTAAGGTAAAATCTCAGGGTCGTTTTGATTTGCATCTCCCTGATGGCTAAGGATGTTGAGCATTTCTTTAAGTGTTTTTCTGCCATTTTATAATCTTCTACAGTCAGTTCTCTTTTTAGCTCAATACCCCATTTTTAATTGGATTACTTGATTTGTTGTTTTTTAACTTCTTGAGTTCTTTATATATACTGGATATTAACCCTCTGTCAGAAGTAGGATTGGTAAAGATTAAGGTTTTATTTTCGTTTCAACCTACTATGTATCAACTCTTTAAGGAATTGTACCTATGTAATTCTTAAAAATGCAATGTGCAGTTGTAGTTCTTTTGAAAGCTACTATCACATACTGTTTGGGATAATTAAAAATGCAAACTAACAGTCAGTCAAACTTATGGTTTTGTTAGGTACCAGTTCAGGTAATCACAGGTGTTTTCTAAATTAATCAGCCAGTACATAGCTGGAAATAAGCAAATCAGAGATACCAATGATAGATAGATGGTCTTCACAAACCTCAAGAGATCTACAAAATACAGCATTTAAAGATGTGTTGTTAATTTTTGAATTTTTTGACAATGAGACATGTCAGCTCCTGCTGGCACCACCTTTCAACTCCAAAGAAGATGATGAGCATAAAAAGAATTCTCCTTTTGGAGATGGCTTCATATGTGTCAAGCTGGCCACTGGCCAAAAATATGCCCTTGCTTCTACTTTAGACAGAATACTGAGCAAACTGGATGCAAGAAAGTCAATGTCTGAGATTTGCAAGGACAAGTTAGGCAAGTCCTTCATGCTACCTGCTTCACAGGAAAGTCTGTCAGATATTCTGATCCAGGAGGCTGAAGATGATGCTCTAATATTATAGAGAAACTGTGGGTGACACCAGGCAGCCAGAAGGCTCTGTCATTTCTATAGTTTTGGAAGCTACTTGGTCTCCACTTTCTGTTTATTCAGATAATATTTATTCTTCTCAGGTCTCTGATGGGGTTGAAGACTAAATAGTTATAGTCTTACCTTAAGTTGTTTAGAATTTTAGAAGATGTTTTAGTTCTACAAGAGTCTTTTTCGTTGGTAATACAAATTATGATCCAAAGTGATTTATGTTTGGAACTTTGGACTTACCAAGATAGAATAGATAGTAGAATACTTTCTCCAAGGTTGCTAAATACTAAGGGACTGAACATTTTGAGTGTTTTTTTTTTTTACCAGAATAGTACATAATTTATCAATGTTATAGAAAAATATTTTATTTAGACAAAAGGAGGGACTTGATCCCATTCTGAACCTTGAGATAGTGAACTGTAAAAAACCTGTCTTTTGTTTGGTGTAGTACATTTCTAACACACTTTTCATCCAAGAACTTTCTGTTTATTGTTAATAGGTGATTATGGGGTGACTCAGCTTAGCTCACACCTTAAATTCAAGAGCTTTTTTCCCTGTTATCCTTTTTATCTTAATTTTTATTAATTATAATGTATTCACTTTCAAGAGCTTTTTAAATACAGCATTTAATAAAATTAACCCCAGGTTAAGAGGCAGAACAAGAAACCATCTGATGAGGATTAAATAGAAAGGGAGGAATTTGAGTTGATGGGCACTTAAAATAGTGTGGAGAAGGAGCTCTTCAGCTCTTTGACTCTGGGGCTTTTGTCTTTCTCACCCTGGGCTGTTGGCTGAGCTGGCAACCTTTTGGCCTTGGCCATTTGGCTTTTGGCCTTTTGGCTTTTTCCTTTGGGATGTGAGCTGAGTAGGAAGGTCATCTGTGTGCTCTCTCTGCCTCCAGACCTAGTAAGTTTTTATTCCATATCTGGCTCTGGCATCTTCATAATCAAACACTTTGGGATTTACTTTCTTTAAAACAAGAGGTTCATCCAGTCATCTTCCTGTACTGAAAATGACTCTTCTGATAGTGTGCTGGGTAGTTGCGTGACAACTTACCACAAACTGTAGCCATTTTGTAAGTGGTAACCTTAATTGAGAAAATTCTGCCACCAGATTGGCCTGTTGGCAAGCCTCTGGTGTACGTCTTCATTGTTGATTCATGTGGAAGGATCAAAGGGGACAGTGTTACCCTTAATTAGTGGTCCTTGGTGCTATAAGAAAGCAGGTTAACTAATTGTTGGTAATCTCCTGCAATGAAATACTCACCTGTTCAAACCAATTCTCAAACATAGTTTCTAGATCTATTCAGTCATTTCCCTCTGGTGAGGATACTTTTCCAGGCCACAGGGGAAAAGGATACACTCAGTCCTGATGTGACTTGATGTGCTGGGGTGGTTTGGTGGAGGAGAGGCTCCCCTTTTCTGAGGAGTAGAGAAGGGGATAAGCAGGGAGGGGGATGGGACTGGAAGATGAGGGAAGTGGCTACAATATGAATGTAAAGTGAAAAAAATTGTATTTAAAGAAGAAAATAGAAGGCCATTACAGGAAAAACTAAAACTTATCATGATACAGAGATCAAGAGATTGTGGGGAGACCAGCTTCCAAAGATACATTTGTAACACAGTTTCTGCATACAAGGCTCAAAGGAACCAGAAGAGGGGACAAAAAGATAGTAAGAGCCAGAAGACCAGGAAATCTACTGTGGGATGGTGATTCCAAGAATGACAGAAAACCGCTCCCATGATATCCAAACAAGACCTGAACAATAACAATAGCTATGGTAACATAGATGGGGGGAAATCTCATAGGCTCTTACCTCTAGGTGAAAAACTGAAGGCAAGTAATGACTATTGACAGGGAGAACAGGCCTCTCCTAGGAATGGGCCCTTTTAATAAGTTATCCAATACAAAGAAATCAGCACTGAAGTCCTATACATACAAGCCCACAGTAAACTGACTCAGAGCAGGCTGTATTTGTGTGTTTGTGTGTGTAAAACAACAACACAAAAGAAAGGCAAAGAAGAGAAAAAGAAGCCACGAATTTGAAAGGCATTGGAGGGGTAAGTGCATGGAATGGCTTGGAGATAAGGAACATTAGAGGGGATGGAGGAAGAAAAGAGAAGGGGAAAAGTGATATAATTATTTTAATTTAAAAATTTTTAATAAAAATAAAAACAGAAGAGAGAGAAATAAAGCAGGCTGAGTAAGCTGTGTGGAGAAATCCAGTACGTAGCACTTCTCCAAGGCCTCAGCATCAGCTTCAGCCTCCAGCTTTCTACCATGACTTCCCTGAGTGACAGATTATGAACTGTAATCCTAAAACAGGTGGGCTTCAAATTTCATAATGATTTCCCAGGGTCATTCTTCACAAAAGCATAACTTTAATATGACAGTTTGCTCACTCTTTCTTTCTTTCTTTCTTTCTTCTTTCTTTCTTTCTTTCTTTCTTTCTTTCTTTCTTTCTTTCTTTCTTTCTTTCTTTCTTTCTTTCTTTCTTTCTTTCTTTCTTTCTTCTTTCTTTTTTTGCCTAATCATGTGGCCAGAGCATTGGCCAACAGCATTGCATTGGTAAAGTTTCAAACAAATTCTGAAAATGGAACTCAGGCTATCTTATTAAAGTGACTTTTTCTTTTTTCTTTTTTATTATTACATAAAGGCAGGTTTATTGGGAGCAGTGCTGGAGGGGGTTGAGGGAGGGAAGTGCACAGTGGGAGAGGAGGGAAAAAGAGAGTGAGAGCAGGAAGGAGCAAAAGGGGAAAGGGGGGAGAGGGGAGAGGGAGAAAAGGGAAAAGGGAGAAAAAGGCAAAAAGGGCTGTTTTTATTTTTATTTTTTAATCAGAGTGGCAGTCTTCTATCTATTTGTGATGACATGACCATTTAGGAGAAAAGCAGTTTTTTTTTTTTTTCAGGTGAGCTGAGAAATACCCATAGAACATTATACAAATAGTAACAATGCAGTAAAATACCTGTTTGGATACTTCTCCTAAGTAGCTTGTACATCTGCAGTGTTACCTTGAATAAACACTTCCATTTCATTATAAAGATTTTCTAAGTACTGCCCTCCCCATTAGAGTACATCTCTGACATTGGCTTCAGACATTATATACATGCTACATTTCAAGATTAGTTTATATCCTTTAGTCATGTTCAGAATGTTATAACCAATCTTCCTCTCAAGTGGAAGTTTTCAAGTCTAAAAACTCAGTGGTGATTTCTGAGTGGAAGTTGCAACCTTTATATATATAGAGAGACTATCTACTAGTAACATACATTCTATCATGTCCCTAATTAATGTAGCATTTACAGCTGCAGGTATTGTACATCTATACATGTATTTAAGTTTTATAAATTAAATATTTCGTAACTTTTATTAAACAATTCACAAATTGGTATTTGAACGATTGTATTGTCCTATAGAAATGTAAACATACTGAAGTGAAGAAATGTGTCATATAGAAAGAGAGGAAGAAGGAGATCCAAGATGGCTGCCCCAGGAGGACACTGTGTCTGAAGAGCAGGACAGTAGTGTAGGCACAGC
>CM053747.1:14658339-14685439 GCA_028658305.1 Pachyuromys duprasi | reverse complement strand
AAAACAGGCTTTCTTTGTGTAGCCCTGACTTCCTGGAACTCACTCTCTAGACTAAGCTGTCCTTGTTTACCTTCTGAAGTTTACTTTTTCGATTATCCTGTTCCTGAATAAGATGTTCCAAGAGTATCTTGAAAGGTAGGGGAATCCAAGATAGCGTCAACCAAAATGCACCTTATCTGAGAGGCAGAAGATGTGAAACTACGAAATTGAATTCTCCAGACACCAGAGAAAGACAGTACCAGTCTGAACTGCAGAATCCGGGAACAAACGGAAGATACTAGAAGGAAAACTCCAATCCAATGAAAACAACTACATGCAAGAAAACATAGGATACAGATAATTTCTCAACAAAAATTAAAAAAAAACAAGCAATGAATCACAGTCCATTGACATTGACAGATAATAGTAACCAATGAATGGTAGTTCCTTTTATTGTGGAGTTAGTGGTGATAGTGTGTTTGTGTGCTGGTTTTCTTTTGATGTTTTGCTGTGAAGTTATCTGTATTCTGTCTTTTCCTGGGTGTAGTTGATTTTGATAGATTCGAGTTTTCCTTCTACTATCTTTTGTAGGGCTGGGTTGCTGTGTAAATATTGTTTAAATTTAGTTTTGTCAAAGAACATTTTGTTTTCTCCATCAATGTTGATTAATAGTTTTGCTTGGTATAGTAGTCTGGGTTGGCAGCTGTGGTGTCTTAGTATCTGCATGACATCTGTTCAAGTCCTTCTGGCTTTCATAATTTCTGTTGAGAAACTGATGTGATTCGGATAGGTCTACCATTATTTGTTACTTGGCCTTTCCCTTGCTGTTTTTAATAATTTCTTTCTTCTGTAGATTTGGTGTTTTGTTTTGTAGATTTAGTGATTTATGTGGCAGGAGTAGTTTCTTTTTTAAAATTAATTAATTTTTATTAATTACAGTTTATTCACTTTGTATCCCAGCTGTAGCCCCCTTCCTCATCCCCTTCCAATCCCACCCTTTCTTCTTCTTCTCCTCCCATGCCCTTCCCCGAGTCCAGGAAGGGGCTGTCTTCCTCCTCTTCTATCTGACCTTAGCCTATAGGTATCATCAGGAGTGGCTGCATTGCCTTCCTCTGTGGCCTGGTAAGGCTGCTTTCCCATCAGGGGGAGGTGATCAAAGAGCCAGCCACTGAGTTCATATCAGAGACAGCCCCTGTTCCCCTTACTAGGGAACCTACTTGGTCACTGGGCTCCTACAGGCTACATCTGTGCAGGGGTTCTGTGTTATCTCCATGCATTGTCCTTGGTTAGAGTATCAGTCTCAGAAAAGTCCCTTTTGCCAAGATTTTTTTGTTATTGTTCTGTTGCTATCCTTGTGGAGCTTCTGTCCACTCCAGGTCCCTCTATCTCTACCTTTTTTCATAAGATTCACTGCACTCTGCCCAAAGTTTGGCTATGTGTCTTAGTATCTGCTTTGATTCCCTGCCGGGTAGTGTAGGAGTAGTTTCTTTTCTGGTCTAGTCTGTTTGTTGTTTTGTAATTGTGTATGTTTAAGGACATCTCTTTCTCTAAGTTGCGAAAAATTTCTTCTATGATTTTCTTGAAAAATATTTTCTGGATCTTGGAGTCTAGAATCTTCTTTTTTTGTTCTATTCCTATAATCCTTACGTTTCTTCTTTTCATGGTGTCCTTGATTTCTTGGATGCTTTGTGTCAGCACCTTTTCTGATTTGATGTCTTTTTTGAGAGATGGATCACTTTCTTCAATTTTATCTTCAGCACCTGAGACTCTCCCCTCCATCTCTTGTATTCTGTTGGTTACCTCTGTGGTTCCCAACAGCTTTGCTAGGTTTTCCATCTCCAGGAATCTCTCTCTCTCTGTGTGTTTGTGTTTTATTGATTCTAATTCTATTTTCATGTCTTGAAGCATTTCCTTCACCTGTCTGAATGTGGATTCCTGTCTGTCCATGATGGCCTCTATTTGTTTGGTTGTATTCGCCTGTATTTCTTTGAGAAATGTGTTCATATCTTTTTTATGTGCCTCTAATAATTGGATAAGCATAAATTTTAAGATCATTTTCCTGTGTTTTTGATGCATTAAAACATCCATTGATTTCTAGGGTTGTTGGTGAAGTCATGATGTCCTGATATTTGTTGGATGTGTGTTGGCATAATGTTCGTATGGAATGTATACAATTTATCCTTGATCACTCAAACACTATCTAGTTTCAATTTGGACATTGTATTGTGATGCTTATTCTAAGCATCATCTGTTTCAAGTTTGTGTATACATGCCACCATTTGTTCTCTTTACTTGTCAATTAAACAGCTAGCCAGTGCTGTGTGGTGATTTGGGTATATGGCTGGTTTAGGAATAACTGCTGTTAACTCCAGATAAATCAATAATAAATATTGATAACTCATGCTAGATGTGTTCTTCTGCCAGCCTTTAGCCATCTGGTTGTCTGTGGCCTTGGCTGTTTGTTCCTGGAGCCTGTACTGCAGACTGGGTCCACCTGTCTCTGGAGTCTGGAGTATTCTCTAGGAAGATGAGAAAGGTCCAGGGGTTCTGGAATATATGTTGGTGTTTCAGATGCAGCTAAGGAAGGAAGGTCGCAGGCACATATGCACAAGCTTGAGCGTGTGTGTGGAAGCGTGCCTTGAAAGCCAGGGGGCAAGCATGTGCAGGTTTCTGGAAGGATGGGGTGCAAGTGGGAGTGCTGGTGTGGTCTGAGGACACAATGCTTGTTTGCAGGCGCCCTGAATGGCTTAGTGTGGGTGGCAATTGCAGGGTGTCTCTGATGAGAGCTGAGTCATGGTCCACAGGCCTGTCACACTCTGCTCCAGTCACTGTGATCTGCTTGGGCTGTGCCATCTTGGATCCAGGAACCGCATGCACTTCTGCTGTTTGTCTGTCCTCCATGGGGTGACTCGCAGAACAAGGCTTGTATGTTGGGAATGCTGTCCCAGGAATCCTGACGCTGTGCATGGGGATGGGGAGGGGGTGGAGGGGGAGTGTGGTAGCAGGAGGGATCTGATGTCTGGTTACTAGCACAGAGGGTCCTGGGTCTGGGGCTCTGCGTGCACTTGCAAGCATATGCGAAAAGTTCAGGTTGCCGACAGTTCTCGACTCTCAAATTCAGGTGGGGACTCTGGATCTGATTGACCCCAGTTGTCCCAGGAATCCTGATGCTGCCTGCAGGGGACCTGGTGAGATCCACTGTCTGGCAGTTAGAGCAGAGGGTCTCCCAGACCTGGGACTAAGCACACAGTTTGTCACTCCCAGACCCCTGAGACTTCCACGGGGTTGGGAGGTGGGAGTGGGTGGATCCAATCTGCCCCAGCTCAAGGGTTGCCCCTCTAGCCCGGGAAGCATCAGGGTTGACGCCCTGGCTGCAACCGCCTGTCCACTCACCAGTTTCAGAGTTTTGGATCCTCTGCCCCTCAGATACGGTGCGCACTGGTCGCCGCCATCTGGGAGGCCCAGCTTTACTTTTTAATTGAATTGGGACCAAATTAAAAACCATTTGTCATTTATGTCTGTTAGCAGGCAGAAGAGATAAGATGGAGGTGGGTGATACTGCTTGGCCAATTTACTTGTTTTCTTGTGACATCTCTTGATAATTTGTCTTTTATTAAAATGTTTCATTTGCCTAATGGTCTCCCAATTTCTTAGTTGGATGTGTTTATTCTGCTGGAAAGAAAACCCTGACCCACCCCTAGCTCTGAGGGTTTCCTTTTTTTTTTTTTTTTTGCCATTTTGAAACATGGTCAGTAGCCCTGCTTTTTGGGACCTACAGAAACAGCAAGTGGTCATAGTACAGAGATCAAGAGACCAAGGGAAGCCCAGCCCTACTGAATACATCTATAACAAAACATATGCACCTAATGTCCATGGAGCATTGTGAAAGATGGTTCAGAAACACTGTAAGAACGAGAGGACCAGGGAGTCTACTGTGAGAGTGTATTTCTTAGAAGTGATAGAGAAGCAAGCACCAGAAGCAATTTACTTTCACTTGGCAAGGTCAACAGCATACCTCTGAAGTTTTACTCAAGGTTATATTAACTCTTTAGCCTAAGTCGTAACTTAGAAGGGATCTTATTCATTTGTCGTCTACAAAATATCACCTTGACGCACTATATTGATGGCAATAATAACTGAGTGGACCAAGTGAGTAGTAGGTAGCAACTGGTTTATCTCAGAAAGCTGCTGTCTTTGTGTGGCCCTGGAACAAGAAAAGGCTCTTTAACAACAGGTCCAGGCTGCTCTACCACTGCTCTATGGCACTTGAGGTGTTAGTGGCAGATAGGGAATCTGTCTGGAGACTTTGGAGGACCCCTATTATGTGTGAATCACAGAAGAGACCTTTGGGATTTTGGAGGAAGGTTCTACCATTATCTGCAGACAACTATTTTCCCTTTGAAAGACAGCACTTTGCCTGCTATTGGGTCTTAGAGGAAACTGAACCTTTCATAACAGAACACCAAGTTATCATGTAACTTGAGGTACCTATGACGTTATCTGACCCACCAAGTCATAAAATAGGTCATGGACAGCAGCAATCTATTATCAAATGGCAGTGGTATGTGGTAGTTTGAATAGGGAATGGCCCCCACAGACTCTTGTGTGTGAATGCTTGACCCATAGAGAGTGGCACTATTAGGAGGTGTGGCCTTGTTGGGGGAAGTGTGTCACTGTGGGGTCAGGTTTTGAAGTCTATGCTCAAGCTATGTGCACTGTGGCATGTATGTACATGAGCATACCTGGTGTGCATGTACAGGTCGTAACTTTCAGGAATTGGTTCTTTTGCCACCTGGGTCTCAGAGGTTGAACTCAGGTTATCAGGCTCAGTAGCAAGTACTCTAAGCATTGAGCCATCTCACTATCCTGTCCTTATTTATTTCATTAATTTGAGAAAGAGGCTCATTATATAGCCCATACTGGCTTTGATCTCTTGACCCTTCTTTCTGAATCTCCTAAATTGCTGAGATTACAGGCGTGTAGTACCATGCCATGCAACTTTTTTTTTTATAGCTCAGTATATTTTACTGGGTTACTATCTACAGAAAATTTACAAATACAACAATATTGAGAATGGCTAAGAAGCTAACTGGAGCTATGCTGATTACATGGGTCTACTTATGTCATGAAGGTTACTAAAGTTTATAGCCACTGAAATAGACTATTGTTCTGTGCGGATTGGTTTCACACATAGGAGTTCCTGTTGATAGTCTATATATTGCTAATGTGTTTAACAATAGTTATGGCATTCACACAACACTGTTTCTCTTTAGTTACTTTAAATGGCATGTGATAAGACCAATTGATGGCATGAACATGTTTCCATTGTAAGTCTGAATTTTACATTATGCTTTTTGAACATCGGAATTTCTAAAAGAGGAGTATAGATGAATTTCCTCATGAGAAATAGAAAGTTTGAGACCCTACAAAAGGAACTGGCTTTTTCAATGTCCCTTTTTCCATTAGTATTAACAAGTCCTCAGAGATTGGGTTAACATGAACCAATTTGGCTAATTATAAGCTCTGTGCATTGAACTCTCAAGCCTACGTAACTGTAAATAAGAAGCCAGTGTCCTCCCTGCTACGTAGTTTGTTAGTCCTAGTCCATTTGGATCTGTCTTACCTCTAAGAGCCAATATTTCCATCATGAGTCCATTCATGAATCTATCTTCTTGACAGCTCTGTTGACAAAATCTGACTCCCCGCTTGTCAGGCAGCAGAGAAATGATGGATCGTCACTCCTTCATCATGCCCCATCATAGAGGTGACACAGTCTGGTAAGGACCTTGGGAGAAATTAGAAGCAGCCGAGATTAGGAGGGTATTGCTGCTTCATCATCAAAGCAACAAATTGGCAAGTTGGTGGCACATGCCTATAGTCCTAATACTTGGTAGGCTGAGACAGGAGGATTGACAAGTTGAGGGCATCTTGTACTATGTAGCAAGAACCTATTTCAAAAACCAAACCAGGGACAGATGATTCCACATGTCAGAACCTGACATCAAGTCTGATGATCTGAGTTTAATTTCATGAATCCACATATAGTCAGAAGTGGAGAAGTGACTTAAAAGTGTTGTCCTCTGTACTTGACTTCCAGTAATTGATAATAATAATAACAATAATACCGAAACAAACCGAGGCAAATCAAACCAAACCCAAATTAAACAAATTACCTGAAACTAGAATATCCAGATGACAAGGTGTCCCACATACAAACTTTTAACTCAAAGGACAATGCATTAAAAAAAAAACCATACACAATTATACATATTCAAGTGTTTAGTGTGACAACTTGATACATATATTAATGTGTAAAGAGCAGATCAAGGTTTATTAACCTATCAATCTCCCTAACACAATTGTTTTTTTTTTTTTTTGGTTGGGAAACTTCAAACTCCTTTCTTTTAGTTCATTATAAAGTTTATAATAAATTGTTGTAAATGTGGCTGCTGTAATTGCATATAAAACATTAGAACTTATTGCTCATCTAACTGTATTTTAATGCCCATTATTCCATTTCCTACTTTCCCTTCCTCTTTACTCAATCCTTATCACTAGAAGTTACAATATCACATGTCTTTATTACAGTGAGGATGTGAAAATTCTAATGCAAACTTATACTTTTCACTTATAATGGTCTTAATTCCTGTTGTCATTTCTCTTAACAGAGCGGGAAATATGTCCAGAAAATTGTCTCTTGATTGCTAAAAATGAGGACAGTGGTGACAGATGTCAATAACTATGATATTACAAGCTTTATCAAAGTTTTCCAAGTGCTAGGCACAATGTAGATCACTTAATTTTGTCTGCACCGTTACGGTTAGGAGTATAAGTGGTCATATTTTTCCACAGGAAAGGATCAAGACCTTTGTTTTGGTGATTTGAAACTAATCCTTAGGTAGAAGGAGTTAGAGTCATGTTTTGAATGAACAATATGTTTTCATACAAAGGACATCTATTCAGGATTTTCCCATCACAACTTACAAAGTCATTTCTTTTCTCTGTAATTGCTGGAGGCCATCCTCTACTTATAGTATTCTTCTCTTTGGGGGTTTCTGGTAGGTATCCATCTAACTAGACATAGATGTTCCTTCTGTTCCAACTATTGGAAGCGTGGCTGAAATCACTGATGTGGAATTTTAAAAAAGCTTATAATCTACAGAAGAATTATCTTCATTTTGTTGTTAAATTTTGTTCATTACCTCCTTATCTTCCATTCATGAAATCTATAGCTTTTATTCATATCAAAAGATGAAAGTAATAGAAAAATACACCAACATATCTTAAAATTTTTTTTTTTACTATTTTAAATCATGTGGTGTATGTGACTCATCAGCTAAGATAAGTTGCTGCTTTTCCGGAGGACTCTGGTTAAGTTCAGATCCCACATGATACCAACTGTCTACAACTTCAGTTCCAGGGGACACAGTATGCTCTTCTAGGATGTGCAGACAGCAAGCATGCTCACAGTGCATATACATACCTGCAGGCGAGGCACTCATACACATAAAAAAATAAACACATCTCAAAGACATTATGTGGTGTGTGTGAATGTGGGTATATCCTTGCTAGTGTAATTAGCTGCAGAATACAGAGGTATTGTATCACTGTGGAGTTAGTGTTACAGGTAGGTGTCTGATATGGGTACTGGGAACTAACCTTAGGTCCTCTACAAGCTCAGCAAGTGCTCTGAAGCACTGAAATATCTCTCCTGCCCCAACACAAATGCCTTAAGCTCCATCCTTTATTCAGGAGCTGGACGCTATTAAAAGGTGTACAGCAGATAAGCCATTGGTTAAGACCTGCAGATCTTTGCTTTAGAATTTCAGGATTTTGGCAAACAGAGTGAAGACTTTTACCCTGAGACAGTAAAGAATAATTCATTTTTACAATGCTGGTGACTGAACCAAGATGTTTGTAGTAAGCACTCTACCAGTGACTTTCTTCTTTGGCCACCAAATTATAATTTCGAAATCTCTCCTCTACTTGCTACCTGTGTGATATCAAGCAGGTTATTTCTGAGCTTCAGCATTTACCATAAGAATTGATTCCTTGTTGATAGATCTCCACTGAGTTAGTGTTAAGTAATACTACCTTTGTGATTAAATATGTGATAGATGTATATAGAAAAGGCAAATTTTTATTATTATTATTAATGATAACAAGCTTCCAACATTCAGATAAAATCTCTGACATAAACAAATCTTGTTCATTTTTAACAGATTCTTAAAAAAACAGTTCAGTTCCTACACAACTATAAATAATAACTAGGAGAAAATATTTGGGTTGTCTTAATTTCTAGTTTCTCAGAGCAAGTTTGATACTGAGTAGTCTACAAAAACAAGCACAAAAATCTCCCTTTAGTATTGCAGAGCCCTTTTCTCCCCTTTTCACTGAAAATGAATGTGGTCAATATGGTATTAACATACAAGAATGCTTCTATATGAGCTTTTTAAAAAAATCTATTTCTAGGATGTCCCATAGGAACAAGAGAACAGAAAAACTGCATTTACTTGAGTCTGCTTCATGATGTTACTTTTGTTTAGTGTGTGTAAAAGTATGCCACACACATGTGTCAAATTCACAGAACAACTTACAAGAGTCACTCTTACCAGGTGAGTCCCAGGGAAGGAACTTAAATTGTCAGTTTTGGAAGTGAGTACCTTCACCCGTATTGTTGTTTTAGTCACAGAATTTCTATGATACTTATTTTTTGTTATAATATTTGTCACAATAGTAAAAAGCATCACAGAGGTTTTTCACATGCATGAAAAATAGAGGTAGAAACAGAAGAGGTGAGTGAATTGTGTTTCCTGGGTTGAGAAACATTTTAGGACATCAAGTTGTTTTATGATCAAATGTCCCCCCAAAAGAAAGATATCTGTGTCATGTGATCAAATAAAAGAACATTAAACTTATTATAGGGTTGTATTTCATTAATAAACTGTATGAATTACAGTAATGATTCTAGCTTTTAAGCTGTGTAATAAATTTTTACTTGTTTCTACCTTTATTAGGTACTTTTGATCTTTAGAGACCAGTCTCCCTCTTCCATTGCCTGTTAAGGAAGGATAGCACAATGAAGCAGAACAGTTTAAATACATAGCGTTTTCTTTAATTGATATTAATCTAAACTTAATTTTTTAATTTTTATATTAATTACAGTTTATTCACTTTGGGTCCCAGCTGTAGCCCCTTCCCTCATTCCCTCCCAATCCCTCCCTTCTTTCCCCATGCCCCTCTCCAAGTCCACTGATAGGGGAGGTCCTCCTCCCCTTCCATTTGACTCTAGCCTATCAGGCCATGGGATTTGAGTTGGGTATGGCAGTGGATGCTAGTAATTCTGATTTAGAAGGAATAAATAGGATTGTGAATTCAAGGCCACCCTAGGTTACATAGCAAAATCTTGTCTCAAAGCACCAAAACAAAACAAAACAAAACAAAACAAAACTCTAAGATGGAAACCTACGGACCCTAGTCTAGGCATTTGCCCTCTCCAGAAATGCTTAAAAAGTGCTTTTCTTGTTAAACATGACTGAGCACAAATGAACAAACTACAACAAAACAATTTTATCGACACATGGAAACTGGAGGCATGGAATATTATTGCTTTTTAAAGTATCCATTTTTGAAATTAAAATATCATCAAATCATTTTCCCTTTCCCCACTCTGAAACCTCCTGTATATGTTGCTGTTCTTTAAATTTATGGTCTCTCTTTTTATTAATTGTTGTTGCAAACACACTTGTGTGTGTATGTATGTATGTATATACATTTCTATTTTTTTTTTTTGAGACAAGTTTTCTCTGTGTAGCTTTGGCTGTCCTGGACTCTCTTTGTAGACCAGGCTGGCTTCGAACTCACAGAGATCTGCCCGTCTTTGATTCCCCGAGTGCTGGGATTAAAGGCATGTGCCGTCAGTGTAGTCTGCTCAGCTCAGTCTATAATGTTACTTGTATGTATATGTTTTCAGGGTTAACCATTAACTCTATAAGCATTCTTTAGTGGCATGTAGTTCTTTGTGTAGGGTTGAGGCTGCCCCTCCATCCGTCCGTATTATAGGTCTATTGGTGTTACTGTTATCAAGCTTATGTTGGTGACTTTATGGATGTAGCTTCTGACATTCCTAGAAGATAAAATCTCACAGCAAACTCCTTTTCCCCCCGGAAAAGCTTTCCTCTTTTTCTGAATGGCCTCAGAGCCTTAGGTGCAAGAGTGGTGTTCTAACTCTGTCCATTTGAACTGGGCTCTATAACTCTGCATTTTGGTTATATTTTTCTTTAATAGTCTTTGACTATTGCAGAGAGAATTTTTATTGATGAGAGGTGAGACCTACATTTACCTGTGGGTATAAAGACAAATGTTTAGAATGTAGGTAGGTCTTTTTATTGGGGAATTGAATCCATTGATGTTGAGTGATATTAATGACCAATGATTATTGATTCTTTGAATTTTGATATTGGAGGTAGATTGAGTCCCATCTTCCTGAGAAACTGCCACACATATTTTTATAGGGCCTGGACATGTTTGAACTGCAACCAGCAATGTATGAGTGTTTCTCTTACTCCACATTCTTGTCAACATAAGCTGTCACTTGTTTTGTTGATCTTAGCCACCTTGTAAATGAAATATCAAAAGTAGTTTTTATTTTCATTTCCCTGATGGCTAAGATGCTGACCATATGTGTCAGCGTTTGTGTGTCTCAGACATTTGAGTTTCCTCTATTGGGAATTATCTGTTTAGATCTGTATCCCATTTTTTTTATATGACGGAGATTTATTGGATGGAGGTGGGGGGGTGATGCCCCTCCCCCCTACGAAAGAAAGCAAGGCAGAGACAGGAAGAGAGGAGAGTAAGAGAGACAAAGTGGCGAGTTGATCCTTTCAAAATTTTTTTAATTTTTAAATTGTTTTATATGGGTTGGTCCTATTATAGCTTATGCATGCACAGCTGAATGGCATCTGCCACACACCTGGTGAGTGACACATGATGACATCATAGGTTACTAGGCAACATAGGCAGGCTGCTATATGCTAACATTCCTCCCTTTTTCTATAATTAAAAAAAAACAACTTTGGACTGCTTCTTGTGTAAGGCAAATTAAAGTATATAAATATAGATTCATTGGAAGCAACACTTGGTTGCTATGCAAGAGGGTGAGAGAGAGAGAGGAAAAAAGTAAGAGCACCAAATGTTCAGATTACATGGTGAGAATGAGGGGAAGCCTCTGCCCTGGAAAGTTTAGGGTAGAGGGTAGAATTGCCAGCTACACTCAGCAGCAGACAGGCACTGAGGACTTTTGGGAGTACCTGAAGCTGTTGGTCCTGGGCCTGAACCACACCATCCCAGTCTTTTGTTGCTAATAATGGGCAAAGATATCAATCATCTTTTGCTACGTCCTGTCGATACTGGGGCAGCTATAGGGAGGTCAAAAGGCTGAAATGTTGGCCAATCCAGGAAGATCAGGCTGTTTAGATGCTGTTCAGGATCTGTGAGAACATCCGCAGCTGGAAGGGAAAGTGCAGGTCTGGTTAGATGTAGTCAGAGATAATTAGGCTGAAATACCGGTGGGTAGCGGCTTTGGCGCTGTCTTGGATATAGGAAACACTTTGGGTCTGGCAGGACACTGGAACATATCTATGGGCAGAAGACAAAATTAAGTAGGTTAAGGAGAAAATCTGTACATTTGAAAGTTTTGGGAGAGTGAGCAGAGAGGAAAGGTTTGGATCAAAGAATAGAAGCTTGAACATAGGAAAACTTTACCCCCAAATACCTCCATCTACTCAATCGCTGATACTGATTAAAAAGGTCTTGTTTTGGATCTGTTATTTAAGGAATACTGAGGCCAAATTTGATTGCAAAAGCATGCAAGTTTAGAGGCGCTTAAAGCAGGTGATAAGTGTAGAAATCTGAAATTTTCTAGAAGACATCCCAGAGGAGAATCTGGAGGGACTGGTGCTTTTAATAGGGGTATTTACTTCGTGATATCTAGTTTTGGAGTCCTTATGTATTTTGTGTATTAGTCCTTTATCTGATATGTAGTTGGGAATTTTTTCCATTCCTTAGGCTGATGCTTTGTCTAAATGATGGTAACTTTTGATATGCTGAAGTTTCTCATTTTCATGAAGTTTCATTTATGAATTGTTGATCTCAGTTTCTGGAGTAAGGTGTTCTGTTCAGAACATCTTTTCCTGTGCTAATGAGTTCAAGGTTATTCTCTACTTTCTATTCTATAAGATTTGCTTTGTTTGTGTTTTATGTTGATGTCTTTGATCCACTTAGACTTGAGTTTTGTGCAGGGTGATAATACGGGCCTATTTGCATTCTTCTACATGCAGCATTCAGTTTGACCACCACCATTTGTTGGAGATGCTGTCTTTTTTTCTGGTGTGTACTGCTGGCCTCATTATAAAAAATGAGGTGTCTTTGGTATGTGGATTTGTGTCTGGTTGTTTAATTTGAATCCATTGATCAACATATCATTTTTTTTTCTGCCAAATACCATGCTGTTCTTGCTACTATACTTTTGTAGTACCTCTTGAAATAAGTTTTGGGGATTCCTCCTGTCTATAGAACTATAGCAGTTCTTTTATTATTCAAGTCGTTTCAACTATCCTGTGTGTGTATGTGTATGTTAATGTGTGTGGTATATGCTTCCATGTGAAGCTGGAAATTGTTCTTTCAAGATCTGTGAAGAACTTTATTGGGATTTTCATAGGGATTGTATTGGATTTGTAGATTGCTTTTGGTAGGATGGCCAATTTTACTATGTTAATCCTACTGATCCATGAGCATGGGAGATCTTTCCATATGATCTCTTCTTCAATTTCTTTCTTCACTGACTTGAGGGTTTTAGGTTTATATTGTACAAGTCTTTTACTTTCTTGGTTATAGTTCCCTCAAACATCATTAGGTGTACAGATTTTAGTATGTTTATCCTATAGTATATGTCTAATATCCACTTAGTGAGTATATACCGTGTGTGTCTTTCTGTGAAGACTTAATGACTACTGCTATTTCACTAGGGTTTTTTAAAAACTTTTAGAAGCAAATTTAATATTATAGGAAGGTATATACAAAATTGATTTTTTCTTTTTTTAAAACATTTATTATAATGTATTCACTTTGTAGTCCAGCTGTAACCTCCTCCCTCCTCCCCTCCCAATCCCACCCTCCTTCCCTCTTTTCCTCCTATGCCCCTCCCCCAGTCCACTGATAGGGACTCCCCTTCCATCTGACCCTATCAGTTCTCATCAGGTCTGGCTGCACTGTCTTTCTCTGTGGTCTGGTAAGGCTACCACCCTATTCAGGGGGAGGTGATGAAAGAGCCTGGCCACTGAGTTCATGTCAGAAACAGTTCCGGTTCCCCTTACTAGGGAAACTTGGAGACTGAGCTGCCATGGGCTACAGCTGTGCAGGGGTTCTTGGTTGTCTCCATTCATGGTCCTTGGTTGGTGTATCAGTCTCACTAGGTTTTGTAAGTGTGCTTAAATTGCTTAGCTGCTCTTGATGTACCTTTGGTAAATGGTATATATTGAGAAAATTATCAGTTCTTTTAGAAATTGGAAATGGTCCTTGGTTAGAGTATCAGTCTCAGAAAAGATCCCTGGGTCCAGATTTTTTTTCTCTCCTTGTGGAGCTCCTTTGCCCTCCAGGTCTTTCTAGCTCCTCCTTCTTTCATAAGATTCTCTGCACTCTACCCAAAGTTTGGCTATGAGTCTCAATCCTTGCTTTGACACCCTGCAGGGTAGAGTCTTTCAGAGGCCCTCTGTAGTAGGCTCCTGTCCTGTTCCCTGTTTTCTCCCTCTTCTGATGTCCATTCCATTTGGCTTTCTGGATGAGGATTGATTATCTTACCCAGGGTCTTCCTTCTTGATTATCTTCTTTAGGTGTACAGATTTTAGTATAATTATCCTATATTATATGTCTAATATCTACTTATAAGTGAGTATATACTATGTGTGTCTTTCTGCTTCTGGGATACCTCACTCAGGATTATCTTTTCTAGTTCCCACCATTTACATGTAAATTTCATGAAAAAGTGGGGAAGAGCCTTGAACTCATTGGTACAGGAGACAACTTCCTGAACAAAACACCAACAGCACAGGCTCTAAGATTAACAATAAATAAGTGGGACCTCATGAAAGTGAAAAGCTTCTGTAAAGCAAAGGACATTGTCATCATAACAAAATGACACCCTACAGACTGGGAAAGGATCTTCACTAACTGTATATCTGACAGAGGGCTAATATCCAGAATATATAAAGAACTCAAGAAGTTAAACACCAACAAACCAAGTAATCCAATTAAAAAATGAGGTACAGGGCTAAACGGAGAATTCTCAATAGAGGAATATTGAATGGCAGAGAAACACTTAAAGAAGTGCTCAACGTCCTTAGTCATCAGGGAAATGCAAATCAAAATGACCCTGAGATTTCACCTTACACCCATCAGAATGGCTAAGAACAAAATCTCAAATGACAACACATGCTGGAGAGGATTGTTGGTGGGAATGTAAACTTGTACAACCACTTTGGAAATCAATCTGGCAATTTATCAGACAATTAGGAATAGTGCTTCCTCAAGATCCAGCTATACTATTCCTAGGCATATATCCAAAAGACACTCAAGTATACAAGGACATTTGCTCAACCATGTTTGCAGCAGCTTTATTTGTAATAACCAGAAACTGGAAACAACCCAGATGTCCCTCAGTTGAAGAATGGATACAGAAATTGTGGTACTTTTACACAATGGAATACTACTCAGCATTGATTCTTTGTATTGTCTTTGTTTGTTTGTTTTTGTTTTATTGATTTCAGCCCTGAGTTTGATTACTTCTTGCCATATGATTTTTTTTCTTTTTGCTTAGTAGCTTGTCAGTAAACTGTTAATTTTCTATTATGAGATAGTTTCATTTTTTTTAATTAGCAAACTTAGGACTTCGAATTACCATATTAGAATCGCTTTATTGTGTCCCATGGTTTTGAGTATGTTGTGTATTCATTTTCACTCAATTATAGAAAGTATTTAATATTTAGTTTCTTTTTAAATTTCTGCCTTGACCTCTTTTTCATCAGTAGAGTAGCTCAGTTTCCATAAGTTTGTAAGTTTTGTGGTTTTTTTTCTACCTGTTGTTTATATCCAGCTTTAATTCATGGTGGTCAGTTAGATGCAGGATGCTGTTTTGATTTTCTTCCATTTGTTGAGACTTGTTGAGATGCAGACTATGTCTGAGTATGTGTTTAGTTTTGGAGAAAGTTCCAGAAGGTGCTGAGAAGTTATGTTCTTTTGTGTTTGGGTAAAATGTTTTGTAAACATCCGTTAGGTCCATTTGTTTTATAAACATCTGTTAGATGTGCATTGTTCTACTTGTTTTTTTTTTTTTTTTTTTTGGTCTGGAAGACCTGTGAGTTAGCAAGAGTGGGATATTGAAGTCTACCCCACAGCAGTGTGTGAGTGTCAACATGTGATTTAACCTACAGTAGTATTTTTTATGCTTAATTCTCTTTTAAAAAATTCTTTTAATATTAGTTACAGTTTATTAACTTTGTATCCCAGCTGTAGCCCCCTCCCTCATTTCTTCCCAATCGCACCCTCCCTCATCTCCTTCCTGCCCCTTTCCAAGTCCACTGATAGGGGAGGACCTCCTCCCCTTTCATCCGACCCTGTTTTATCTGGTATCTTCAAGTCTGACTGCAAAGTCCTCCTCTGTGGCCTAGCAGGGCTGCTCCTCCCTCAGGGGGCGGGGCGGGATGGGGTGTCAAAGAGCCAGCCATTGAGTTCATGTCAGAAACAGTCCCTGTTCCCTTGTACCCACTTGGATACTGTGCTGCCATGGGCTACATCCGAGCAGGGGTTCTAGGTTATATCCATACATGGTCCTTGGTTGGAGAAACAATCTCATAAAAGACCCCTGTGCCCAGATATATTTGGTCCTTGTGGAGTTCCTGTCCTCTCCAGGTCATATTAACCACCTTCTTTCATAAGATTCCCTGCACTCTGACGAAGGTTTGGTTATGAGTCTCAGCATCTGCTTTGATACACTGCTAGGTAGAGTCTTTCAGAGGCCCTCTGTGGTAGGTTCCTGTCCTGTTACTTATTTTCTTCTACACCCAATGTCCATCCCATTTGTCTTTCTAAGTGAGGATTGAGCATCTTACTCTGGGTCCTCTTTTTTGTTTATCTTCTTTATGTGTATAGATTTCAGTATGTTTATCCTATCTTATAGGTCTATATAAGTGAGTATATACCATGTGTGTCTTTCTCCTTCTGGGATACCTATTTGTAGTAGCCAGAACCTGGAAACAACCCAGACGTCCATCAATGGAGGAATGGATACAGAAATTGTGGTAATTTTACACAATGGAATATTACTCAGCAATTAAAACCAAGGAAATCATGGAAATTGCAGGCAAATGGTGGGATCGAGAAGAGATCATTCTGAGTTTTTATTTTTATTTTTTTTTAAACAAAATTGGGTGCCCTTGTGTTTGGGGCATCGATGTTTAGAACTGAAATGTCCCCTTGGTGTATTTTTATTTTAATGGGAATGTAGTACCCTTACTGATTAGTTTTTGGATTGAAGTCTATTTTGTCAGATATTAAAATGGCTTCACCAACTTTTTTCTTAGGTATATTTTCTTGGACTACCTATTTCCAATGAGTTGATGTTTATCCTTGATGTTAAGGTATGTTTTTGGGTGCAGGAGAAAGGTGGAACCTGTTTACAGATCCATTGTGTTACTCTCTGTCTTTTCATTAGGGAATTGAGACCATTGATGTTGAGAATTGTCAATCAGTAGTGTTTGTGGATTCTTGTTACTTTGTTGTTTAGGTGTGTTCTTGCCTCCCTTTGATATGTTGATGTGGGATTATTCATATCTTTTGATTTCTTAACTGTGTTTAACCTCTCCAGGTTCTTTTAGCCCCTTTTGTAGAGCTGGATTTGTAAGATAGATACTGCTTTAAATCTTTTTTTCTCCATTTATTGTGGCCTAAGGTTTTGCTGCATATAACATCTGGCATATTTTGTCTCTTAGAGTTTGTAGATCATCTGTTTAGGCTGCTCTGGATTTAGAGTTTCCATTGAGGCATCAGGTAGTATTATAATAGATCTGCTTCTATATATTACTTCATGTTTTCTTGAAGCTTTTACTATTCTTTCTTTGTTTATATGTTTAGTGTTTTTGTCAGTATGTGCTGAGGGGAATTTCTTTTCTGGTTTAGTGTCATTGGTGTTCTGTATACTTCTTGTACCTTGATACTTACCTTTTTTTTTTTTTAGTTTAAGCAATTTTTTTTATTATTATTTTGTTGAAAATATTTTCCTGTGCCTTTGATCTGTGTGTGTGGGGAGGTTTCCTCTCTTCATTTCTATTATTCAAAGATTTGGTATTTTCACACTGTCCCCAATGTTTGTGCCAGAAATTCCTTAGATTTAAAATTTTCTTTGGTCAAGTTAGACTTTTCTTCTGTCCTGCCTTCAGTGTCTTAGATTGTCTATTCAATCTCTTGTATTCCGTGGTGAGTCTTGCTGCTGAGGTTCTAATTTGTAAGTTTTATTTTTTTCAGATTTCTCTCAGGTTGGGTTTTCTTTATTGATTCCACTTACACTTTCAGGTTATTTCTTTTTTTGTTTGTCAAGAGTCATTTTTACTTCTGGGTTACCTCACTCAGGATTATCTTTTCTGGTTCCCATCATTTACCTACAAATTTCATGATTTCCTTGTTTTGAATTGCTGAGCAATATTCCATTATGCCACAATTTCTGTATCCATTCTTCAGTTGAGGGACATCTAGGTTGTTTCCAGATTCTGGCTATTATGAATAAAGCTGCTATGAACATAGTTGAGCAAATGTCCTTGCTGTATAGTTGAGCATCTTTCAGATATATGTGGTATAGCTTCATCTTGAGGAAGCACTATTCCTAATTCTCTGAGAAATTGCCAGATTGATTTCCAAAGTGGTTGCACAAGTTTACATTCCCACCAACAATGGAGGAGGGTTCCCTTTTCTCCACATCCTCTCCAGCATGTGTTGTCACTTGAGTTTTTGACCTTAGCCATTCTGATGGATGTGAGGTGGAATCCCAGTGTCATTTTGATTTGCCTTTCCCTGACGACTAAGGATGTTGAACATTTATTTAAGTGTTTTTCTGCCATTTTACTCCTGTACTGAGAACTATCTGTTTAACCCTGTACCCCATTTTTTAATATGATTACTTGGTTTGTTGGTGTTTAACCTCTCGAGTTCTTTATATATTCTGGATATTAGCCCTCTGTCAGATATAGGGAGAGTGAAGATCCTTTCCCAGTCTGTAGGCTGTCATTTTGTTCTGATGACAGTGTCCCTTGTCTTACAGAGCTTTTCAGTTTCATGAGGTCCCATTTATTGATTGTTGCACTTAGAGCCTGTGCTGTTGGTGTTCTGTTCAGGAAGTTGTCTTTGGTATATAGTCACTTATAAGTGAATATTAGCCATATTATATAGGATAAACATACTAAAATCTATAGTCTTAAAGAAGGTAAACAACAAGGAGGGAAGAGGTTGAAACCTCATTCAGAAGGGCAAACAGGATAAACATTGGAAGTAGGAGAAGACAAGGAACAGGACAGGAGCCTTCCACAGGGGGCTTCTGAAATGCTGTGTTTCATAGCCAAACTTTGGGCAGAGTGCAGGAAACCCTATGGAAGAAGACGGAGATAGAAAGACCTGGAGGGGATAGGAACTCCACAGGAGACGAACAGAGCCAAAAAGCCTGGGCCAAGGGGGGCCTGCAGAGACCAATACTCCAATCAAGGATCATGCATAGAGAGGACCTAGACTTCCTGTTCAGAGGAAGCAAATGGGCTGCTCAGTTTCCAAGTAGGTTCCCTAGCAAGGGGTACAGGGGCTGTCTCTGACATGAACTCAGTGGCTGGCTCTTTGATAACCTCCCCCCTGGGGGCTGCAGCCTTGCCAGGCCACAGAGGAAGACAATGCAACCAGTCTTGATGAGACCTGATAGGCTAGAGTCAGATAGAAGGGAAGGAAGTCCTCCCCTATCTGTGAACTAGGGAAGAGGCATGGGAGAAAATGGAGGGAGGGGATGAGGGAGGGGGCTACAGCTTGGATAGAAAATGAGTAAATTGTAATTGTAATAAATAAATTTATTTTACTTTTAAGTTACAGTAATTTACATGTGTGGATATGTATGTATGTGTGTGTGTAAGCATGTGTGTATGTGTGTGTGTGTGAGACAGAGAGAGAGAGAGAGAGAGAGAGAGAGAGAGAGAGAGAGAGAGAGAGAACTTGTAGGAGTCAATTGTTTAATTGTTTCTTTCCACTTTTCTGGTACCAGGGTTCTAACTTTGATCATCAGGTCTGGAAACAAGTACCTTTAACTGACGGGACACCACATTGGCATTATTTTATTTTATTTTTGCTTTTTATTCTTATAATTTTATTTACAGTATATCTTGATTCCAGTTTCTTCTCCACCAACTCATCTCAGTTCCCTACTCCTCCTCTTCTATCTCTCATTAGAGAAGAACAGACATCACAACTAGACATAAGAAAATAAAATAAAAAATAAAACCCGTCACATTGAAGTTGGACAAGGCAAAGTAACAGAAAGAAAAGAGCTCCAAAAGAAGGCACAGGAATCAGGGACTTACTTGTTCACACACTCAGGAGTCCCACAAAAGTACTAAATTGAAAGCTATAGTATGTATGCAGAGGACCTTGCTCATACCTGTACAGGTCCTGTGCTTGCTTATTCCATCTTTGTGAGTTCATCTGAGATTTGCTCAGTTGATTTAGAGCATTGTGTTCTCCTGGTGTCTGCCATTCCCTCTGCCTCTTACACTCATTCTGCCTGTCTTCCTCAGGGTTTCCTCAATTCTGAGTGGAGGGATTTGATGGAGGTATGCCATTTAAAGCTGTGTTCCCAAGGTCTCTCTCCCTCCTTCCCTCCCATTCTTCCTCTCTCTCTCTCTCTCTCTCTCTCTCTCTCTCTCTCTCTCTCTCTCTCTCTCTCTCTCTCTCTCTCTCTCTCTCTCTCTCTCTGTGTTATCTGGTGTGTGTTTCTATAGTTATTCCAATCTGCTGCAGTTGAAGCCTTCTCTGGCTTTCCTGCTGCAAACTGATCCATGCTGGTCTCCAGGCAGCAGATCAGGGTGGGTCCCAGGAAATTTCTCAGGCCCAGGAACTGGGGTATGGGCTTGGCTATAGATTTTTTTTTAATTAATAATTTTGCTATTCAAAGATATGTCATTTGGGTTTCTCATATATATATATATATATATGATAGAATAAGGCAAATGACAGAAAATAATCAGTGATAAAATTATTCTAGGACTGACTATGTAAAAACTGTGAAATACTGACAGCTGTGTATAACCCTCAAACCAAATGTGTGGAATTTACCAGTAAGCTGCTTCCATTGAATATTCAGAGGCATTAATGTGTACTGCTTTAGTTAATAACTTTTCTTCAATTTTCTCATTTGTTCTCAAAAGGTGTCCAAGTAACATAGAAGAGAAAAATATAACACGTGTCTCAGAATTTCACCTCATGGGCCTCTCAGATGATCCACAGCTTCAGCCCATACTCTTTGGACTGTTCCTGTCCATGTACCTGGTCACAGTGCTTGGGAACCTGCTCATCATCCTGACAGTGAGCTCTGATTCCCGGCTCCACAGTCCAATGTACTTTTTTCTCTCTAACTTATCTTTGGATGACATCAGTTTCACCTCCACCACACTGCCAAAGATGATAGTGGACATTCAGACTCGCAACAGAACCATCTCCTATTCAGGATGCTTGACTCAGATGTCTTTTTTCATGCTTTTCGGGTGTCTGGATAGTCTGCTTCTAACTGTAATGGCTTATGATAGGTTTGTGGCCATCTGCCATCCTTTATACTACCAGGTCATTATGAACCCTCGTCTTTGTGGCTTGTTGGTTTTTGGGTCTGTTCTAATCAGCCTTTTGGTCTCTCAGATGCATAATTCAATAGTATTACAACTTACCTACTTCAAGAGTGTGGACATTCCCCATTTCTTTTGTGATCCTTCTCAACTTCTAAACCTTGCCTGTTCTGATACATTTACCAATAACATAGTCATGTATTTTGTTGGCGCCATCTCTGGCTTTCTTTCCTATCTCTGGGATTTTTTTCTCTTACTATAAAATCATTTCCTCCATTCTCAGAATGTCATCACCTGGTGGGAAGTATAAAGCCTTCTCCACTTGTGGCTCTCACTTGTCCGTTGTTTGCTTATTTTATGGGACTGGCCTTGGGGTATACCTCAGTTCAGCTGTGTCATTGTCTCCCAGGAAGGGTGCAGTGGCATCAGTGCTGTACACTGTGGTCACCCCCATGCTCAACCCCTTTATCTACAGCTTAAGAAACCAGGACATCAAGAGGGCCATGTGGCGGCGCCTTCGAGAAACAGCTTAATTTCAGGACCTGTGCCATTTGTTCTATCCTCTGTTTATCTCACTCACAAAATTCCCGATTCTTATAATACCCAGGGAGTCTTCATCTGTTTAATGCTGCATTAAAAGCCACACAATTGAAAGCACTGAGCAACTTCCTTTTTTATATATTCAGAATGAGGGAAGGAAGCAAATTCATCTTCCCTTCCATATTCTAAGAAAATCTGTAACAAGCTTCTTGTCACATTTTGGTGGGTATAGGTCTACACTAGTAAATATATGCTTATTAAAAGGGTACGCCATGCTGTGTAATATGTGTGATATACAATTTGATGTCATAGGAACAAAAATGACACTTTTTGCCTTCCTTTGTGTGTATCTTTAGAAAGGCTCTACAGGTGTTTCTTCGCTGTCTTCAGTGTGTGGTACCTGGGAGGTTGACCATGTTACAGTAGATGATTCCATGTCCAGGCACATATAGGCAGTGCTATTGGTTTCAGTATGTTAAAAAAGGGTATGTGAAATTGGGAGGGAGGGAGGGATGATCTGGGAGGAGTTGAATGGGGGATACTAGGTGAATGTGAACAAGTAAACTCTATGTAGGTATGAAATTCTCAAAGAACAAAATAAACATATCATATATTAAGAATTTGCTTTTATTCATGGTTTCTATGTGATGTAGGTTATTGGTAATTACGGCTGTATTTATGAGGTTGCTCAAGGCCTTTATAAAAATTACTGATGCCTACGGGGCTCTTGCAAAGCACCCGATTCATACTACCCATGTTGCAGCTTACACTCATCTGTAACTCTAGTTCCATTGCATACTATGACCCCTGTGGACACTGCATACATTTGTTATGCTTACGTACATAGAGGCAACACTCATACATATAAAATAAAAATATATAAACAAAACATTTAAAAGTACTGATGACTGTGTTTTCTTTTAGTATTAATTAATTTTTTTTTTGCAATTTATTCACTTTGTAACCCTGTTGTAGTGTTGTGCCCAAATCACGAGCCCCCAAAAGACCACCACCAGGAGTCGAGTCCATTGCAAAACACATGGGGATCTTTTTATTACAAGCTGCAGTTTGGGCTCACACCCACACCGCCGAAGCTGTGAGAGCCGAGAGCCTCGCGCTCAGGTTAGTTGGGTGATTTTAAAGATTCAGATCCCTCCCAGTGTACCCAAAACAGGGGATTCCTGCCTGGCAAGCATCTATTGGTCGAAACACAAAAGGGATGTTGCATTTTGAATTGATTGGCTATAGGAAGGTGTCCCTCCTTAGGGGAATAGGCTGGTTTCCTAGCAACTGTATCTCTAGTGGGCAGGAAAGAATACAGTAAGGCTAGTTCTTCCTCTTAGGGCATTAAGGCTGGGTTTTCCCTGAAGGTGGCTGGACATATCTCCATTTGGCTTTCTTCAGAGGCTTGTGCTTTAAACTTTAAAACAATACCCACTGATTTTTAATTCTTTGGTCTCCCATTCCCCCTTTCCCATGATCATTTGAAGACCCAATATTGCATCTTCCAATATGACTCTTGGTATCTTACAGATTTACCTTTCCATAATGGGATCTGAGTACCATTACTGTATTGCTTCCAAACATTTCTTCATGAGCGCCATCAAGCGATTTAAAATACAAGGCCTAAAGGTAAAAATAAAAATGAGTAGGGGTCTCTTCAGGGTGGATATAAGGGCGGTAAGCCAAGGAGAACTATTATACCAGGATTTAAACCATCCTCTGGAATCCTTTATCACTAGAATCTCTCCAGGCTTTTAGTACAGTTGCTGCAATACTAGCTCCTATTCCAGCTAAGCAGATTCCCAAGATAATAGCTAATGTTAGGGAGCCCCTTTTGACTTAACATTTCAGCCTGCTAGCTGGGATTTTTGGCCGAGGGTCTTCTCTTCTGAAATCAACTCAGTTCTGACAATAGGACCATTGGCATCAGGGGCTAGGAAGGCTGAAATGCCAGTCAAAGGCTGGGCAATGGGGCAGTCCTCAGAAGTGTCTGGTTAGTTGATCCACCTGAAGAGGCAGGGAACAATCATGTCAGCTTCCAGCAAGTCCAGATTTCAGCTTATAGTCCATAGCTGATCCCGGAACAGAGTCAAACAGGTGAAAATCTGCTGAGACAAATTCAGACTAGAGACAGAAGTTAAAATTTTTGTCTATTAAATGGGGAAAGTGAGGTATCCCAAGACCAGGGAAAAACCTCATCTGGGGTCCATTTGAGCTATGCCAGATCTCATGACTTTTTGCTTTCCTGAAACTCACATGAAATTTTAATACACAAAAGGAAAGATATATTTTTTAAAAAACCAGAAAAGTAACATATCAGCAAATCTAATATAGCAACATTTAGAGAGCAAAAGGTAAAACTGCATCCAACTGAATGAGTATCAGTTCTTAACTGTTTGTTTTGTAACCTTTATAAACAATTTAAGTGTGTCCGCGGTCTGAAACTTTTTAACACTTTTCTTGTGGGCACAGCTGTTGGTAATCAGCCACCAATGGAGCTAGGCCGCTTTTTGTTATACTCAGCATCTACTTTTAGCCCCCATCTCCTTGTCACACTGGAAAGTTAGGCAGAAATACATTAATGGCTTTAGTGCTAAACCCTGGATGCTTGGACTTTCCTTAACAAAGCAACTAGAAGGAATAGGTTTAAGATATTCCTAAATCCTGTGTCAAAGTCTACCTCAGAAATGGCAGATATTAAGAATACCATAGTAAAAGCTATGGCTTTTGGGTCAGATGTACACATTAGACAGATGTTTTTAGCATGATGAGATGCACCTTTAAGTCTGTCTCAGACGACAACCAAAGGAAATTAAAATCTCAAGCTTGTGACTGGATAATAATCAGTCAGTGCTCCAGGAATTTATCAGAAGTCTATTGATCAATGTCAAAACTCTGAACTTCTGAAATCTTATAACAACATAAGCACCATAATAGCAGAGAGGAGGGAGAAATCTAAAACATCTCCCATTTTCAATATGCCTTAAATAATTTTTCTATATCATTATAACTCATATTCATATAGCTTAAAACACCTACTTAGACTCTCCAGTCTTTCTTGCATTTATCAACCCTGAAACATTTTCCCAGACCATGAAACAACACTCTAGATTCTAACAACCTAAACTCCTATATCCTCAGACCCTACATAAACTCCACATCTTTCTATCCAGCTATTCACCATAAGACATAGGTGACTAACATGAAGCCTGTGAGCAAGGCAATGTGTTTGCCTTTCCAAATAAAAGATCTAGTACCTTGTAGTTCTAAATAGCTAATGAACTGACCAATGAGCTAACAGTGGATCTAACTGTCTGCTCTTTAGCTGCAAAGCTACCATAAGCTTAGCTTAGCCATCAATGTGATCAGAGACTTGAGAAGGATAAATTATAAGCTAAATAAATGTACCAATCCATGTACCAATCAAAATGACAGAGATGACTAGTTAGTCCATCACCTAGGCAGTTGTCCCTAGCTCCTGTGGTCTCATGGCATCATGAGCAGAGGTGGTCCAGCCATCAGGCACAAAAGATGAGAGACTGCTTCTGTGGAAAAAAGGAATGTGAGAGTTTGACCTCACCTCCCCTTCTGCAATGTGAAACAATGATTCTCCAGGTGTCCACAGTTTAGGCTGGGCCCTAACAGTGGGCTAGTTGGGGTAGCCTTGCCCAGTGATTAGCATACCACAATCCAGAGTCACAGTCATCTGTCACTGTGCCCAAATCTTCTTGGAGACCTTGGGGAGCTACTGCCAGGATTTTGGGAGGCTCTGTCACAATAAGCTTACACATGTTAAATGCTATATTCATCAGATCTCTGGCAAGCTTGAGAGCCAGCATATTTGAGTTACTCTGTCTGTCTTTAACATCTGCTCTAAACTGCATCCTATAAAACAGAATGCTATAATCTCCTCTGGCATATTCCTTAGATGCATATTTTAGGATTATATTTCAGGTAGATCTACATAGGCAAACTTCATAGTTATCCACCCTAGGCTTAACCTTAAAAAAGCTTAAACAAAGAGACTAGGTAAATAAAGCTCAATCTTGTACTCAATTGCAGTCCTTAGCATAACTTTAAATATCTTTCCAAACTAAAATGAAAGCAAAACTTTCAATTGGATACAGTTCATAGAGGGGCTAGCAAATATTGCTGATCCTACCATATTGCATTAAAACTGAACAGCAAAAAGCTTAAATGACAAAAGTTGCACTTAGCATTAATAAGAGAACTGAACCTGGCTGGTAGCCCTAAACAAAGATGGCGGCAAAACCATGGCTCCACCCTCTTTATCCCTGAACCAATATGGTGGCTAGCCAGGTGTTGCCATAGGCTGTGGCTGATAATATAGATCATAGCCATTAGATGGCTGATGGCATTGCTCCCTCCCATGGTCCAGCAAACTCTGTGGAACATTCACAATTTCCCATAACCAAAAGTTCTAACATTGTAATCAAATAAGTTTTAGAACCAACTACATAACAGAACAGTACAGAACAATTTTAAACTGTAGGAACTATTCTGGCCACATCAAACCTATCGGCCAGAGTTCTTCCTCCTTTAAAGAGCATAAGAAAACATTAAAGAATCACCAGCCTTTTAAATGAAGAACAACATATTTTCCAGTTCTTTCTCAAATCATAGTTGCAGGTATGAAGAACCAAAGCAAATACAGTTCATATGCCCTCTGGCTTTCCATACATACACTGACCTTCTGTAACTCCGAGGGGCCAGCCAGCGGTTCTTGAGTTGGGAGTGAGGATTGAAATTAATAAAATACACAACACATGTGATCTTCCAAGAGGCTCTGGCAGTCTGCTCCGAGCACCAAGTGCTCCGAACGCCAAAAGTGGCAGATAGTCTCACTTTATTTTTTAAAAAACCCAACACAATGAGTTAAATTCACAAGGAGGCGAAGCAAGAGCTGTGATTTTAACAAGCTATCCCACGTGCTGTCACAAAACAAAAGTCGATGGACTTGCAAATTCTTCCCTGACTCCAGGGAAGGCCTGGTAAAAGCCTGCCTTCGATCTGAGATTTAAATATCAAAACAGCTGCCAAAACAGAGACTGCAGCTCCTAACAGGTAACATTCTATATACCTTCAGGTTAGCTTTTCCTAGCTCCGTTCTTCTGGTTTAACCAGACATTTTTACTTTAGACAAGGTATTCTTTTCTTTAATATCCCAGTCTCTTGCTTTCTCTCTTGCTTTTCAGGCAACATAAAAACTCCGATCAAAATCTTTTCCATCAGTTCAAGCTGAAATCTACACACCTAGAGAGGATATACAAGAAGGAGGACCCAGGTTGGTATGATCAATGCTTGTTTGAATGAACAAATGGGATGGGCATTGAGTAGAGGAGAAAACAAGCAACAGAACAGGAGCATGCCAAAGAGGACCTCTTGGGCAATGTAGCAATGTATCAGAGCAGATATTAAGACTCGCGATCAAGCCTCTGACAGAGGGCGAGAAGTAATGATAGATCTGGGGGAGGTTGGTGAGACTTGGGGAGAACAAGAGCTCCACAAAGACCAAACGGAGCAGGGCACAGGGGTCTTGTATGAGACGGTTTCTACAATCAAGGACCATGTGTGGATGTGGCCTGGAACCCCCGAACAGATGGGGCCCATGATAGCTCGGTGTAGGACTGAAGACACTAGTGAGG
>CM053747.1:14629904-14658239 GCA_028658305.1 Pachyuromys duprasi | reverse complement strand
AAAACAAGTCACATCAATACAAAAAGAGGTTCTGGAAGTGCCAAACTCCTTTTAAAAAATTACTTCCCTGTAGCATATATGGTCCAAGGTCACACAAACAAGGAGAAGGTCAGAATGAAAACATGTTTTTGATAAATAAAGCAGTTTAACAAACAAGCAGCTCTCCACATGATACATTGTAAAAACTGCAATTTTCTCAATTGGCTCAAACAGTATGGCTTGGTTTCATTTGGTAAATTTAATAAAATAAATACCAATTGTTTTTTGTCCTCCCCCAAAGGATTGAGAAACTATCCCAAGTTCTTTGTTAGACTGCCCAAGATCATTGTTTAAAATGCCCGATAAACTTTAAAATGTTTTATAGTCTTAAACATTTAAACATTCTCCAAAACCCTGTTTTTGCAATATCAAAATTAAGTAGCCTATTTAGGAGTGAAATCACAAAGTATAAGCATAATTTTAAAAGTCGAAACTAGATTTTAAAACCAAATTTCACCAGTGCAAACAATCCAGTCTCTAAAACCAATACCAATTTAAAATGAGACTTGTCTTCTTAGTCTAAAAGGAAATAGAATGATAAACAAAATTCATTTCAACTAAGAGGTTCTGTAATCTTTTTTTCCCCCTGACCACCACGTGGCAATCTGAAGACCATGAAGTCACATCACAAGGCATGAGAAGCCACACGGTTGCCTTTTAAACACATGTGTTTATAGGTCTTATAAACACATAGGCATTCATATATGTGTTCTAAACAAGAGTTTGAATTTAACCTTTAAACATATCCAATAACTCTTAATCTATAACCAAGATATACAGAGCATATGAGCCATTTAAGATCAGTCAAAACCAAACATAATGGCCATACATACACTTAAACAGACAAAACTGATTCCTCTGAGTCAGTCACAACATCCACCCTGAAGAGGTTAAAACTGATGGTGGGATTCCACAGCCACCAAAACTGACAGGTGGGATTCCTCATCCACCCAAGGGCCAGGGACTTTTCCTCTTGACCTCCATGGCTGTGACTCTCAAGTGTGTCCACTCAGTCATGTCCCCCCGCCGCTCCTACTAATATGGACACCTCGAGGCCTTTCAGAACAGAAAACAGAAAGTCGACGCAAACATAAATACTGCACAGAGACACCAAGGCAAAAAGCACTTACCAGCTGGCCAAGAGCTGGGTAATTCCATTCTTGTCTCCACCCTCACATTCTTTCCCAACCCAGAGCACCCCCGTCCGCTGCTGGTGGAAACGGGGCACACAGGTGGAGTTCAGAGAAACAGGGAAGGGTTAGAGGAAGTCTATCCCCATAGCGTCCATCAGTCCAAGTCACCACAAACAGCCAACACAAAGACAAAACAATAGATTCCACCAGGCGAGCAGGTAAGAACCCAAAACCATGTTAATTGCTGGCTCATTGATTTCCCCCTGCCCCCCACCCCCCTGCTAGGCCACAGATAATGACATGGCAGCCAGTCCTGAAGATACCTGACAGGCTAGGGTCAGATGGAAGGGGAGGAGGACCTCCCTTATCAGTGGACTTGGAAGAAAGCAGGGAGGAGATGAGGGAGGAAGGGTGGGATTGGGAGGGAGGGGACTATGCCTGGGATACAAATGAATGGCCTGTGATTTAAAAAAAAAAAAAAAAAAAAGAACCCCAAACCAGTACGTTGGCAGCACTTCCTGTCTCTGTGGGAGCGACCCACTTTCTAGGCCTATCAAACAGATTTGGGACCCGTGTCCCTCACAGTGCTATTGGGGAACACTGCCCCACGTGAATCTGTCTCCCAAGATCCCCATGGACTTGGTCTACTAGCTCGTCAGCCGGTGTACTATGACACAACCGATCCTTGGCCACTCACTGTGTACCACTGTGAGATCTCAAAAATACACAGAATGACAGAACAGAGACAACAGAACTTGGCCTGAGCAGAAAAGGGTAAAGTGCTGGGTCAAAGGAGCTCAGGGCTCTGAGAACCCAAGCCAGGAGGCAATGGAGAACCAGCTTGAGTGAGTCTGTGGCTCCTTCGAGCAGCAGGTCGGTGAGTGTAATGCCAGGATCATGGGACCCTCAGAGACCACCAGGAGATGACTCGATGCAAGAGCAAGAGAGCTTTATTACGAGAGCGATGGAACTCGGGACCCAAGTTTCACTGACACAGCAGTAGAGAAGTGGGCCCCTGAGCCCTGAGTGAGCAAGGATTTTAAAGAGAAAGGCTGTAAACAGGAGGTTTCTACAACAGCAAGCAGGGGGTACATGTTTCCATGAGAGAAAGCAGGAGGGTTCATGCCTGGACATTACAAAATTGGGTTAAAGACATAGGGGAGAGGTGACCGTTTACAATTGCCAGGGAGAGTGTGTCTATATCTTACTAAACATTTATTCTGTAATATTTCCTAGAGGCCGTTGCTTGGAGAGTTAACTTTGTTTTGTGCCAGGTGCACATTCTGTGGTACCTAAGTTCAGCTCCCGGTCACATTCTGTGCACATTTCCTGGTACCTAAGTTCAGCTCCCGGTCACGATGGCTCCTTATTTCAAAATGGAGTCATCCAGGCTAACTTAAACTCTTCATGAGCAGCTGATAATGGAGGCTGGCTTGGCGCTCCCAAGATGAGAGAGGTAGAGGAGGGAGCCCAGATGAGTTCTTGCGGACAAAAGGGCTGCTTCGGGAACAGCCTGCAGAATAGCAAGGGGCAGGTGTTAGAGGACTCTCAGTCCTGGCCTGGCATCCTTTAAGTGGGCAGTCACCTATGTTGAAGTTAGAAAAGCCGGAAAAATGGCTGGGAATCATAAACCTGCCTAAAGTAGCGAAGGAATGAACCATCATGTTAATTATGCATCCGAAACAGACAGTAATGGCTTGCCTGTGAAAAATAAATTGCCTTTAGTAGTTGTTAATGTAGTCCCTTTGACCTGTGAGGTGAATCTAAGATGGTTCTGAGGCTTACAAAATTTTTTAAGTTTACAAAGAGAGAAATTTTAGCTACGCTACTATTAGCATTGTCTGGACCCTGTAAACACTCTTGGGTTACGTGCATGAACTGTTAGGAAAAGCAAGTATTTACACAGCGTTTTGGGAAATCTGCAGCCTGGCGGCTCACCCTTCCCCAGACCCCTCCCCCATCGCCAGAAGGGGGGATGGTGGGGAGCAGGAGGCTAGAGAAGGGATCGGGATTCCTGTGTCCATCCATCCAATGCCATGTGCATGGGCGGGGCGAATCTGTGCCTGCCAGGTTCCTCAGGTCCGCAGCATCAAAGTTGGGGCAATCCACGGGAAAGGCCTGATCAGTTGGATGCTGTCGCTGGCACAGTGCCCCAGGGAAAAGCCAGCGGAGCCTCATGGTGCACATGGCCCCTAGCAGGCTGTGCACTGGTGTGTGCAGCAGCAGGGACCGGAGCAAGGCCGGGGATGTCTAAGGCAGGGCCGGCACTGCCAGGTGCCCGCTGGGTGGATGGGCTCTTGTGAGCCAGAGGCGGAGGGTTATTTTATCCCAAGTTTGAATTGCAGAGGGGCATATCTGGTCAAAAAGACCTGTTGGTAATGTCATCTGTTGTGCTCCTGTGGGATAGGGTCCCTGGCTGAAAATTTATCAAATCCCCATGGGGTGTTGTCTTGGTTCTAATTTCTCATCACTTGTTGGAGACCTTCCTCTCTGAAATAGGCTTCGCACTGTAAAAACAGTGGCTGAACAGGAAGGATCCACAAACACCCCTCCAGTCTTTGGGTGTATTTAAGGGGGCAATCTGGCTTTGTAAGAGCAATTTTGTCCAAGGTGCATGAATGCCATCTTCCTTTACTGCCTGTCTGAGTTCTTTTAAACCTTCAGCTTGGTATGGGTGCAAGTTAAGTGATCTCCTGGGAATGCTTGCGAGTTGTGAGAGACTGGCTCCAAATCAGAGTCCTGAGGAGAAGGAGAGGTGGAGTTCACCAGGGCTTTAATTTAAAGTTATTTTTTTGTTTGTTTTCGCAACAGAATCTCAGAGATTTTAAAGCTGTTGGGTGTTAGAGGGTGGGGGTCGGGAAAGAGGCCACGGAGTTACTCAGCTTCTCTTTTATGTTTTTAGTGGGTTTTTGAAGGGTGTGTTTCTGTTGGCTAGGGGAAGTAGAAGCAGGGACCGCACTCTCCGCTTTGGCGGGAGGTGAAGTAGGGGGAAGAGCAGGGGAGGGTGAAGGTGATAGTGTAATTCCATCATGGAGCTGGGTTGTTGGATTAAGGGTAAAGGGGTGAGTGGGGCCGGCTGCTTGCGTGGCATTCCCTCCCGGAAGTTATAGGGGGCTTACAGGCGGGTACATAGTTTTGATTTCTATTAATTTTGTGAGGGCTGTGAGATCTGAGGTAGGGAAAGCTTTAGGGTCCTGCTTCTCAGACTCGACTGGCTTGAAAGCAGCAGCTTCATTGGGGGGCTCAGTAACTGGTCCTAAGCGTGGGTGGACTGCTGCTAAAATGGGCAGAAAATGGGGAGAGGCTTTTTCTCCGTGAGAGAAGTGACCTGGGTCCGTGAGTTGGGTTGTAAATATTACCCATGGCTGTGTGAGGTGCTGTTTGAAACACCTCCTCCCAAAATGAGATTTGTTTTTTTTGGCGAGTTTTATACCATGTAATTTTTAGGAGGGTATGCATTTCCCTAACTGGAGGGTCCTTTTTATGTGATGAATTGTTCCCCATGACAGATAAAGATAGAAAGTGTTGCAATGGTCAACGTTCTCTAGACAATTTTGCCACAAGGGGTTGGCACACCTCACCAAATACAAGCTGTCCACAGATTTAAGAAGCTGACAGACCTTCTAATGACAATTACGTGGCTGCTGTGCTACCAGTTTTTTTCCCCCCTGAGAGGCTAAAAGGTCATTGCCTACACCCAGGTTGGGCTGTCTGGGTCTGGAAAGAGGGTAAGGGAACTTTCAGCCAATACTGAGGCATGGCCGGGACTGAGAGGCGTCAGTAGTTCCACAAACCGTATCTAGTCCCTTGAGAAGGCACTGACTGAAAACAAAGTAGGAAGATAGATATAATTGCCTCCCTCAGAGTTTGAAGGTGTAAGCCCTTAGGCCAGGGGACACTCATCCTTTCTGGCTCGGACCGGAGGTTCTGTTGCCCCATGTTGTTGAACGCAATATGCTAACGCCTCGGTGAAACCAATTATTTATTCACGGCAATTAAAAAAAATACAAGTTTTTTTCACACATACATTAAGAAACAATTCTCCAAATTGCTAATTGTAGAATGCTTGTATCCTGTGATTCCATATTTCTACATGAGACAGATGATGTCAGTCACACACAGGCAGAGCTTTCTTTCCAAATATGTAGTTACTAATTAAGATATTTTGCTTTGCTCTGGGGCAATGAGATGGTACTGGCTGGGCTCAATAGCATGTTAATCAGGTCACAGATTGTCACAGGGCAGGTTTACAGCTGGAGTTCAATCTGAACCTGGGATGAACCATTGTTCAGACACATTTGAATAATTCCAGCCCATATGATACATAGAGCTATGTTGTGATGGGCCTTTTTTTTTTCCATATTGGTTCTGAGGTTGAGTACTGAAGAGGTCATGTATTGGCTTATACAATGATGAACTATGGTGCCGTGATTGTGACTATGACCACCTTAGCTCTGCTGGGGTTTTCTGACATTGGCTGCTGTCTGAGTGGGTGTGACCTCTAGAAGGCACACAACAGTGCAACCAATGTCTGTGCAGTAGTCAAGTGGACACTGTGGTCTCTGACTCCCTTATGTTTGTACTTCATCAAAGATATACTATTCCTGCCATTACCTTAGTGTTCCACTAAGGTAGGACAGTTGTGAGAGTTTCCTAGGAAGGATCTTGGTATATCAGTGTAGCTGGATGACAGCTTGCTGTTGTTTCTGTAAACTGCAGAAGTCATTGGTCCTTGCATATACTCTCAGCATAGCAGTGTAGACAGGGTGATTGGGAAGAAACAATGATATGAATGTTAAACCATTATTTCTTTTTTACTTTAATGCAGTTTTTATTCAGTCTATGCTCTGTATTGTTCTACATCCTTTTTTTCCCCCAAATTGAATTATTTTTTACTAATTGAAATTTTATTGGTTATAATGGTTAATTTGTACACACTCATTAAAGTATATGCTAAAATCTAAACTATATGTTTTGTTTCATTTTTCACTGTATCCCAGCTTCAGACTTCAATACAACTTTTTCTTAAAAAAACGTTACATATCAGTATCTTCAAATCCAAATATTCTTTATTTAATCCCTACTGATTCACAATTAGATCATATATGAATTTATCTAGATCTTTGCTTTTCAAAGACACATTTCAAAATTATTAGGAAAAGCAGACCACCTGGATGTGAGATGTTACAGAACACAAACATTTTCAGGAGGGTGACGAGGGAGAGTGATGTTTTCTACCAATCAGTTATGCTAAAAGTAGTAAGACTAGAAGTAATTCTAAATATGAAAAACATTAAGTGGTTATGACTGCAAATCATCAGTCAGTGTGCTCCGCATCGTATATGATAAAACTAAACCAAATTTTGGAATATCAAGATAGTTTCTTTAGTTCAAAATTCACTATCTTCTAGTTGTACCCAAATCTAAAGATACAAAAGTTATTTTTTATCTTAAAAGCATGGTTTACATATTAAAATATATTAGGATGGGATGGGATTCCTCTATTTAAAATGTTTCTATAATGATTAGCAAATATGCAGCTGGGTGTGGTGGCACACACTGTCAGTCTAAGTGCTTTGAGGCAGGGGCAGGTAGATCTCCTGTTAGTTTGAGGCCAGCCTAGTCTATCTACAGATCAAGCTCCAGTCCATCCAGGTTAGAAAAAAGGAAGGAAAAGGAAGCACGAATTACTAAATAATTGATAAAATATTCCTCTTATTTTCCAAGAGAACAGGGAGGACACATTATTGATGGGGTGTGTGTGATCACACCATTGTCTTCTTTTGGCTCCATTAGTGGATAGTCTTCTCATTGACAGAGCACGTAGGTCTGCAGTTTCTTAGCTGGCCATTTCAACCTATTTTGTCTTTCTTCCCCATTTTCCTTTTCTTTGTACCATTTTTGTCTGGATATTTATCATTTCTTTGGTGGTGCTTTTGACTTCATTTCAAATTTTAGAAAAGTATGTTTATCATAGAACTTCTCTATGGTGATCTCTGTTTAAGCACTCCATCATCAGTTTTTCTAGAGAGCTGATGTCCCTCATGGGTACCTTGGGCACTGGAACTAGGGTGCTGATGGTCTTGCTCTGACAGCTCCTCTTTCAATTCTTTATAGGAAACTTTCAGTTTTCATTCCCTGACAACTTTACATTATATCTGGTTTCAGACACGAAATGAAGCAGCTCTAAAACCTGTTTAAGATTTTTAAGAAAAGTCAAATAAAAATTTAGACAGTGCCTTGGTCTTAAAAAGGAAGATTACATATCTCTTTAATTTTTATACCAACAAAGAAGTTATAGAAATATAAATTAGAAGACAGATGCTAATGTTCATTTTGCATGATAGAAAATATCACTTATGACTGTGAGAATTATGTAATGAATAAGGGGAGTGTGAGTGTGTCAATACATTCTACATCAACCCGAGTACTTATGATTAAATGGGCATCACATATTAACTTTTTCATTAATCTGAAAGAATGATAGAAATATATCTAAAGAGAAAGCAGAGAGATATGTAAGTTCTTATATTCTACATCTCATCTTAGTAATTGTATTACCTCTATTTGTTTTTGATCTATCTTCTATCCATATAAAATAAAATAATGAGAAATGTTATGGAAATTAGAGTCTTCTGCTAGAAATCTTCCACAGGGCCCACTTGATGTCCCTGTTCCTTAAGCTATAGATGAAAGGATTCAGCATGGGGGTGACCATGGTGTACATCACTGCAGCCTCTGCACTCTTCCTAGGGGAATTTGAGGCAGCTGAACTGAAGTATGCACCAAAGGCTGTCCCATAAAACAAACAAACAACTGATAGGTGAGTTCCACAGGTAGAGAAGGCTTTCATTTTCCCTCCTTTTGATGAAATACTCAGAATGGCAGAAAGAATTCTTCTGTAAGAATAAAGGATTCCTGAGACTGGAATGCCACCAAAAATGAGACCAAAAATATAAATGAATATTTTATTGTTAGAAGTTTTTGAACAAGCATGATTAAGAAGTTGAGAAGGATCACAAAAGAAATGACGGATTTTCACAACTTTGCAGAAAGTAAGGTGCGACACAACCAAGAAGTGTAGCTGAGAGTCCAGAAAACTGATGGAGAGCGACATCATGGACAGGAAGACACAGAGACGGGGGTGCATGATGACTGCATAGTGCAGAGGGTAACAGATGGCCACTAAGCGGTCATACGCCATCACACTCAGGAGTAGACTGTCCAAACACCCAAAGAAGAAGAAAAACGACACTTGGATCAGACAGCCTGCATAGGTGATGGACTTGTTGCGCGTCTGGATGTTGAACAGCATTTTGGGCATTGTAGTACTGCTAAAGCCAATGTCTGCCAAGGACAGGTTACAGAGAAAGAAGTACATGGGTGTGTGGAGGTGAGGGTCGGAGACGACAGCCAGGATAATGAGCAGGTTCCCAAGCACTGTGATCAGGTAGATGGACAGGAACACTCCAAAGAGGATAGGTTTTATTTCAGAATCCTCTGAAAGACCAAGGAGGAGGAATTCCCAGGTGGATGTTAGATTCTCTCCCTCCATGAAGAAGGAACACCTAGCAAAAAGAACATTTAAGTAAACAGAGAATTGTAGTGTCAATCTTTTATGTTCTTAGATGATCAGCATTCAAGAATTTTTCTTGAAGACAATGTATTCCAGTGACTTTTGTAATATTTGTGAGCTGTGAACTCCTCTTCACTGGTGTTTTCTTGGACACTAGACATTAGAGAATAAAGAACATTTGAGATGACTGAATATGTGAGTACCTTAAATGTCTGCTGCTCATTTAATTATTTTACTTAGTGCTGGGACTTGAAAACAGGACATTACACATAATAGACAACATTCTTATACTAACTGAAATACCCAAATCAACCCATAATTTTTGTAGGAGAAATATTTAATAATATCATTCATATTTAAAACAAATAATGATCATAAGAATTAGTCAAATATTTGTTATTTTTTCTAAGTATAGCTTAAAACATGATATTAGACAGACACAGTAGAGGCAAAATTGTATTGCCTGTATACAATTTTCCTATTTCATATGATTATTCATTAGTATCTGTTCTCTTGTTGCAGGCATTTATCCTTCATACAAGTATATATCTACTCACAGCTATTATTTTAACTGAGTCAGTGTTTTCTGAAATAAAACAAAAAATACAAATCTTTGCCTTCAATGGACTTTTTATAAATGTGGTTTTTTTTCTTAATGTACAAAAGCTAGACGCTGACACTAAAACTGCAGGTGGTATTGGTGAAAAGGTAGCAATGAATAACAGTAATTACCGTTTATGAATGCTTCACACCTACTTTTCACTAAGACAGTGCAGGGTTCTCTTTTTTTTTCCTATTAGTCATGCACAATCTGAAGGAAATCTTTCAAGCTGAATTTCTTTGAGCTTTCTGTAGCTTGTCATGGGTTGGCAAAATTTCTTAAATAAGCTTTTAATCTTAAGTGTTCCTGACCAATTTTCTCATCAAACTCAACATTCTTTATTCAATGGGTAAACTGAAGTAAAGAGAAAAATCTATATCTGAAACCTTCATTTGTCATCTTCATGTAAGAATAAAATATTTTCTAAATCAATGTTTTCTTAGAGATGAACGAAATATTACTTAAATTCACCCTTATGAAAGTAACTGAAGGACATTATTGTTCCAAGAAAAATTTATAAGAACATGGAATAATATTAAAATTTCTGGACATTTTATTAACTTATTAAATGTGTATACTACAGAACTTAACATATATCGCTGTTTATGAAATAGAATAGTAAACATTATCTCAATGCTTAGAGTGAATAACATAGTCATGTGATTTACTGAGAAATAGATGTGATGAGAACTACTGCACACCAGCAACTAAATGCTTCAATATTGTTACTTGTTGTTATTTACATTATTGCTCAATACCCATGGTTAATAACACCTTTGAACTCTTATAAATTAATGATATAGTAATAACTACTAACCCGTTAGCATACTAGCTTGATATACTTCAGTTTTCCCAAACGCAAACTCTGTGATCAAATTGGTGTATGTATTTCCTGTTAGTGTATTGGTGTAATGTGTTTTCTTCTGTGTCTATAAAATTTTTACTATGAAATTATCAAAACGCTATTATAAGTTTATGAATGTATTTTTTCTTAGAAATTTAGCACAATGTTGTGCTTTAAGTCTTTGCATACCATGCACATTTTGTTTGACTGCTTTAAATAATACAGAATCCTACCTGAAATATAAAGCTTACACTTTTGGAAATTTCTTATTATAGCATCTTAAAAATGTCTTTATGAACATCACTCAAACACTTATTTCTAGAAGAAGTCATTCACAGTAACTATTTTAATTATGAAATGTGATAGTGTTAATTTACCTTCTTTTGCATATTTTTCTGTTATGGGAAAACCAACTGTCAAAAAGAGTCAAAAGCATTGTGGGAGGAAAACAAAACTAACCATTTGAGTCATTCCAACTTTGTGAGAACCAGTAACAAAATCTTAAAAGGCATCTGAGCTGAGACTTTGAGTATTGGAGCCTTTTTACTATTTTGTCTCAATAGGTGATAAGGAAATATGTCTCCCATGGTCCTTTCTCTACTCACTGTCTGAACTCACTGGAGTGCTGGTAATCTCCGTTGCCTCTTATCTGCTGGTTGTATGTCAAGGGCTGAGGCCTCCTTGTAAGCAGTAGCTGGAAGAAAGTGTAACACAGGATATTTAGCAACAAAAGATGTTCTTATTGGATACACAGGTGTGAAGACCACTGGGCAGATACAGGGATTCTAAAAGGCTAAAAGAAAAAGCTGATTATTTATAGCTGATTTGCTTTGAGGATTCTGTTAACAAAGCTCCTAATTAGTCACATTGTCCCATGTTGTCACATTCTCTAAAGATTTCTTATTGTTAAAAAAGAAATAAATATTTTTACAGCTCTCAGAAAGACCTTCATTTTTCTTATGAAAACATCCTGAGAACTCTGAAGTTCTTAGTCATTACAAGAGCACAGCATAAAATACAACTTTTTAACATCTTTTCTACTTCCGTTAGACCTTAACATCTGCATCTTTCATGCATCATATAATTTACAGAGAGTTATAAATTCTACAGGAAATATTTTGCCATTTCCATTTTTTCAGTTAAGATTTTCATCAAATAGAAACTATGCATTTTCAGCCTGTACTTGGGGAATGAGGTAATGAGCATTAGAGATTTGTAAATTTTGATTATATATAATGGAAGGCAAATAGTTTTTTATTTTCAATTTTTGTATACTGATTTTTCAAAAACTTTCTGTATATATATTTATAATTTTATATTTTTGACCAAATAATTCTGGAACCCTTATCAGACGGAAATTGAGGTGCCATGAGCTTCCTATTAGCAGGGAGTCTTTTGGGTGCACCTTCAACTTCCATGCTCACTCACATGCCTATGTAACAGACACATTTGTTTCACTAATTCATGACAAGTGAGTTTCTTACAGGCAGATATGTAGTCTGGCAGCTGCTTCCAGAAGAGTTGCCAAGTGAGTTTCTGACAAGCATAAACTTAAAAGCCAGAGATTTTATAACATAAGCTCTGAAGCACAGAAGCGTTGTCTTTCCTTCCTTCCTTTCTTCACTCCTTCTGTCCTTCCTTCCTTCTGTCCGTCTGTCTGTCATCATATAGCCTAATATTGAACATGCTGAAGTCAGAGAAGTTAGCTTAGTCATTATAATCATGGCGTTGTAATAATGAGTAGCAAAGTTAATTCTACAATTCTCATAGAAATACTGGCCGTGGTGGCATGGAGTTTGAATCACAGTGTGGGGAAAGGGGTGAGGCAGATTCCTGGAGCCCACTAACCAGATACTCTATGCCTAATTTCAAGCAAATTCAAGAGCCCATCTCAATACAGGATTGTGTTCTAGTGTCTTCTATGCACATATACACATGTGTATGTGTGTGAACATACATGTGTCCAGGTGCACACACACAACCTTAAACAAAAGTACTGAGACAAGAACACATGATAGAGAATTGGATTTTAAAATGATATGAATACCAGAAATGGGGTTTTGTGGAAACTCCTGTTTCCCCAATTCTGAAATCTCACTTCAGAAGTGAAGTGCTTAGTATGGCACTATTCTGGAAGTATAATTCTCTTCAGAATAATCAAACAATTGTCATACCACCATAAAATTAATATAATTACCTGTATTAGTACCATCAAATGGATAGAAATTGTCTCTGATTTTGGTAATTCTGCAGATCCTACCATACTGTTCCAGCCAATGTTACCATAAGAAGCAAATGTGATTATACTTTTATCAGTGAGGTACCTCTAGAAATCCCACCATACATGCAAATTTCCCCAGAACCCTCTGATTTCTATTCATACAGGAAGTGCTTATGCTCCTGGAATATCTTTCAGGACTTACTCTTGTGTTCACTCTTTGTGGAAATGTGAACAGTGAGGTATGCCCTGAATCTCCATGTGCACCCTGCTTCCCAATCAACATAAGGGGGAAAGAGATTGCAAGACTTACCAGGAATTGGATTACAAGTTCGGGGGCTTTATAGTTTGGGTTACATGTCAGTTCAATTTTGATATAAGGATCCTGTTCCATTTTCCATCCAAGTCCCTAAGTTTCACATCCCCAGTGATGGTTCACAATAGGGGACTGCGTAAATGTGGACCCTGCTTCTGCTGGGAATGCATAGTATCGATCCTGCCCTAAGGGCTTTTTCTTTATCTACATTATTGGCTCAATACCCTGTTGCCCCTTTTGGAACTCAGTGATAAATATGAACACTTTGGGGTTGTATTGCTCCTGGTATGTGTGGATCTGAAGGGGGTTTACCAAGATCTGGCTATAATTTACAAAGGTCTGTGATTAATTCAGGAGGCTGAGAATGATTCTGTTGATAGACTTCTGTGATGATTCTGCCAGTTCTAGTATCAGGTAGTCTCTATAGCCAAGTTTTTGGCTTATATGTTCCTAGTTTGTGTATTATTTGTCCTTGGAAGGGTATGGTCAAGCAAGCATGATAAATTAGGTCAAGCCATCTGCAATCAGTCCAATCTTTAGCAGGTCTTTTGGGTGGTGTCTGATGACCATTGTTGGTCTGGATCCTGGTCTTTCCATTGGGCGAATTTCAGATGGGAGTGATAAATCCAGGCCCAGATCCCACCCACTTTCACAGCCATTGGAGTGATCAGGATCACTGTGTGGTCCTTTCCTACTGTGTGGGCCCAGGGATTCTTTTTGGTCTTTTGATCAGGACAAAGTCACAAAGCTGGAAGTGATGAGGGTAAACTGGGGGTAGTTCATGTACATGTCGAACATAGGTATGGAGACTGGTTTGGACCTTCTGGAGTTCCTGGACTGACTTAATAATAGCATGATTAGAAATATCAGCTAACAAGTCTGCTATTGTGTTTTGGAGACTTAGAGAGGGTCTTCCGAACATTATCTCATATGGGGTAACTTCCTCTGCATAGAAGATGTTTCTAACCCTCAGGAGGGTGAAGAGAAAGTCATCCAGTCATTGAAAGTTTTCAGGGTCTGTTTTAGAGTCTGATTCATCCTCTCTACCTAATCTGAATTTGCACAGTGAAATTCTCAATTTACTGTTATGCTTTTGCCAAAATTTGACTAACCCAAATGTTGGTATAATGTTCTTGTGGAATGTATACAATTTACCATTGTTCATTTAAATGCTGATTTCTCTACCTCACTATCTGGTTTCAATCTGGACATTGCATCAGTCTCCAGTTTGTGTAAACATGCCTGTCAGGGGCTGGGTCAACAGTCGATTTTGGCGGCTGCTTTGAAATTCAAGTCTCAGCGTGGAAGACAGGCTTCTCTACCAGGCCTTTCCCCTGGAGTCAGGGAAGAATTTGCAAGTCCATCTGCCTCTTGTTTTGTGACAGCAGGTGGGAGAGCTTGTTAAAATCACAACTCTGCCTCACCTCCTCGTGAAGGTAACCCATTGTGTAAACTGTGTATAAATAAAGCAAGGCTATCTGGCTGGGCCGTCTTTTCGGGTGCAGGGCGCATTGGTGCTAAGAGCAGACTGCCAAAAGCCTCTCAGAACATAATATGTGTAGTGTATTTTATTAATTTCAATCCTCACTCCTGACTCAGAACCCGTTCTGCTCTGCTGGTGGGCTCCAGCACATGCCACCATTGTTCTCTGTATTATCAATAAAACAACCAGCCTCAATGCTGAGCAATGGAGAGAATAGGGTGGGACAACCTGGTCTGTCTGGAGAGGAGGAGAAAGAAGCTGAGTGGGAGGAGTTGGAGAGGAAAGGTTGGACAGGAGAGGACTTGGAACCAGGAGGAGAGATGAACCGGACCTAAGATATGGCTAAAAGCAAATATAATGTGGGAAATCTGAATGGGAGGAAAGTATGCAGGCTTGGAGATTTAGGATGGAGTAGCTATTGCCCAGCATTGTGCTCTAGTTTAATTAAATAAATCCTGGTCTCTGTGTGGTGATTTGGGTATACAGCTGGTTTAAGAATAACCACTGTTTAACTAAAGATAAATCAATAATAAATATTAATAATAACAATGTACCAATGTGTGACAGAATTTACAGTAATCTAGTAAGAATTTACATAGAAAGTAAAACTATAGAGCAGTTTTTTAGTTCTGTACCTTAAAAACAAACCAAGGGCAGTTCCTAAACTCCGAGCTCACAGATTCCTGATTAGACAGACCCCTGCAGAGCAGCAAGGCCTCCAGCAGGCTGCAGAAAAACAAAAATTGTTACATACAAATCCCAGAGAGGCAGTTTCTTAAGGTTGAGAAAAAAAAGGTGGCTCTTTAACAAGGAAGCTTCTCAAAGCCAGACTTTGCTAGCCAAGGCAGAAAGCAAAATCCCTCTGAGAAGGGGTTTTTGCCAGTCTGAGGAGAAAACATTTGTGGACCCAATAACTTCCCAGAGTTTGGAAGGGGTAAGGATCCAGTGAAAGAGGCAGAAAAAATACCTCTCCATGGAAGCAGGAGCCAGAGACAGAGAAGCCTCAAGCATCTGAACTGGTAGGGTCTAGATGGGAAGCTGGGTCTAAGAAAGTAAAGTCCTTAGGAAAAGGTTTTGAGATTAAAAAAGATAATTTTCTATGTTGAAAAAGGAGGTAGACACAATGACACAGTGCTTCTGGATACCATTTGAGTTTGTTTCTCTTAGCATACAAATAATTTTTTCACTGATTTCAGTTTTGTATATCCTCTTTGGGAAAGATCAGGATAAGACAGACTTGGGGAAAGAAGAGACTGAGGAGACAGATGCTAAATTAAAGGCCATAAAACAGAGGTAGGGGGAATCTTTGGATCAAAATAGAGAGCCTTCAGAGTAATCTGATTGAGAACGTAAAATAACACCAAAAGAGGTTGTTCCAGAGGAAAAAAGTCCACAGAGGCACGAAGATATTGCAAAATGGCCACCTACTGAGATGCTGGAGAGAAAATCTTCAGCTATAGGCCAGCTTGGTTAGACTGGATATACTATGTGTGTTCTTAAGGTTCAGTTACTAAATGAAGGTCTATATGCTAGAGTAGAAATGCAGCTTCTGTTTAGTATTGTCTTGAAACAAGTTCATACAGTGGCTGATGTGCTCCATTTTACAGAGTTTGGAGAACTGAAATACGTGCACCACGCCATAGATTCATATTCAGAAATCCAGTGGGCTTTTTGCCTTAAGTTTTGGAGAACATGATCCTAAGGACAGGCATCTATTAAAGATGGTGGATGTTTTGGAGATGCCCTTGTAAATTGGGGCTGATGGTGCTTCAGCATGTATATCTTTTGCAATTCAACAATATTTTAGACATTATGACATGAAACCTGTTACAGATATAATTTATAATCCTACAGATCAAACAATTATGAAAATATCTAACAGTAATTTTAAAACGATGGTCATGAAACAGAAAGGAAATGTAATATTTCCCCCCAAAAGATTAAATAATGATTTACCAATTTAAAAAATGTTTAAATGAGATAAGTAGCACACCTGCTAAGACATAGCGGAATTCAGAAAGGACTGCTGAATTGGAGCAGCATATAAAGGTCCTAATTCCAAAATGGAGAACAAGGAATATGTTACACTGGGGAAGAGGTTTTGTGTATATTCATACAGGAGAAGAGAAATTATGGGTTCCATCAAGACTAATAAAAATCACAAATGACAGAAAAAGTCCACCTGAAGATCTTGGCCACACACATGAAGAGAGAAATCAAGAAGACTAAACAGGACAGGTAACATAAAGTGCTGACAGCTTTAGGTGGGAACAACTCTGAAATTGACTGAGACAAAAAATGGCACCAGCCAGAACTTCAACAATACATGGCCAATAAATCCTTAGCTACAGTTTATTATTATTAAATCCTCAAAGTTTATTATGCCATTATTTTAATTAGCATATGGTTAGCTTTTAATTAGCAAATTGATTAACAGTTTGTTTTCATCCTGCACATCTCATACATTCATATATTTAGGACTGTATAATGCTTGTGAGAAATTATATGTTTGCAGAATGGATACCGGAGACGCTGGATCAAAACTGACAGAATTAATCCTTCCAGCATGCTGAGAAGTTGACACTTCTAGTCCAGTATCTTGTGTGTTCCAACATTCCAGTTGTTCCTGCCTCAACTGCTTCAATTGTTGTTTCTCATCGAAGCCTGCTCTCAATTGGTCCAGCATTTTAGACTGTTCCAAACAGGACTTCTATTAAGCCTGAAATTTCATATGGGTAATACCAATAAGGATAAAAGTTAATTTAAGTGTAGAACTCTAAACTTGTCAAGATAGGATAATCAGTTACTTTCTTCTAATTTACCAAATGCACATGGACTGGTCATTGCATATATAAATCTCACCTAATAGCTTTCATAACTGTTTTGTAATTGTATTGAAAGAAAAGGAGCCTTTTATTGAACTTAAAGGGGAAATGTTGGTATAATGTTCTTGTGGAATGTATATAGTTTACCCTTTTTCATTCAAAAGCTGATTTCTCTACCCCACTATCTGGTTTCAATCTGGACATTGCATTGTGATGCTTATTCTAATCATCATCTGTCTCAGGTTGGTGTAAACATGCCACCATTTGTTCTCTGTATTGTCAATAAAACAACCACCCTATTCTCTCCAGCTGAGCAATGGAGAGAATAGGGTGGGACATCCTGGTCTAGAGGGGAGGACAAAGAAGCAAGTGGGAGGAATCAGAGAGGAGAGATTGGCACAACAGGCCCTGGAACCATGAGTTGAGATGAACCAGACCTAAGATATGACTAAAGCAAGTATACTGTGGGAAATCTGAATGGGAGGAAGCTATGTTGGCTTGGAGGTTTAGGATGGAGTAACTATTGCCCAGCATTGTGCTCTAGGTTAATTAAATACATCCTACTTTCTATGTGGCGATTTGGGTACACAGCTGGTTTAGTACTAATCACTGTTTAACTAAAAGATAAATCAATAATAAATATTAATAATCAACAATGCCTTAGAGATGAAGTCTCATCTATTTTAGAACCCAAGGTTGTGGGATTTCTAAATTGAGCCTTACAATTTGAGCAGTTTTGTTCTTGTTGGAAATTGCCTCAGTCCATCCTGAAAAGGTATCTATGAAAACTAAAAGATATTTGTAACCAAATTTCCTTGGTTTTATCTCCATGAAGTCTGCTTCCCAGTATATTCCCCGGGGAAGTTTTGCTTTCTCTCTTGGCTTGTGTGGCCTTAGAGGCTGGGTTTGTCACTTGACAAGAGTGACATCTCGTAGTGATGTGTTGTAATTTCTTAGTCAAGTCTGGACTGTAAAATTTGAGAGATATTAGTTACTTCATTATTTTACTCCTAAGTGAGTGCTGTCATGGAGCTGTTTGATCAGAGGCATTTGTCTGGGGCTTTTGGTAGTATCTTCCTTCCATCCATTGTATGTTTCCATCCATCTTTAACATAGGGTTTAGGCAAGAGTTGGTGAGCCTGATCATCCTCTCGGGAGTAGATACTCAGGTAAAACTGGGTCGAGGAGGGACACTGGCAGGTGTGGGAGTGGCTGGTTTGCTGCCTCCTGGGCTACAAGCTGTGCTTTATGGTTGCCTGTAGCCTCTGGTGTTTGTCCTTTTTGATGTCCTGAGCAGTATATGATAGTCTTTTTATTTTATTTTTGTAACCATAGAGGTTACAAAAGGTTACAACCAAGAGGTTTAGGATCTCTTGGTTGTGTTTTTAGTAGTTGTTCCTTTTACTGTCAACAGCCCCTTTTCATAGTATATTGCTCCATAAACATGTGTGGTAGCAAATGCTTACTGGGCTGTCTGTCTGTCCGTCCGTCCGTCCGTCTGTCCGTCCATCCATCCATCCATCTGATTACCTTGTCCTTATCCTAATTAAGTGCTTTTGTGAGAGTTCTGCTGCTGGGCTGATATCTCACTTGGGGCAGTGGAGATGCCCGGAATGTTTGGTTTAAGTCTCCCGCTGCTGCCCCTGCGTACCTCATTCCATCTCCCATAAAGCTGCTCCCATCGGTATACATTGTGATGACTGCATTAGGCCATGGGTGGTCAGTCAAATCTGGCTGTAGCCCATGTACATGTTTCAGGATCTCCAAGCAGTTGTGTACTGGCAGATTCTCCAAATCTGAGTTGGATAGCAGGGTAGCAGGGTATAGAGATGACCTAGGGGCAAAAGAAAGTTGGGTGTGGTTCAATAGCGGTATGTGTAAGCCTGGTATATGAAATCCACCAGACCTATTTTATTACAAGGGGTGTGCTGATGGTCAGGGGCTGCCTCAGAGCCAATATGTCTGCATCTTCGACCAACAGGGCTATGGCTGCTATGAATCTCAAGCAGTTTAGCCATCCTGATGCTACAGAATACAGTTTCTTAGACCAACAGGCCACCACTGCTGCCAAATCTTGTGTTAGAGGGTCTTTTATAGTATAATGATATTTGTCCACAAACAAGGGGGAAGACTTTGTCACATCAGGCAAGGCCAGGGCTGGTGCAGATGGTAATGCTGATTTTAAGCCATTGAAGGCTTTTTCTGCCTCTTCGGTCCATTCAAAGGTTTCCTCTTGCCCCCTAGTGGCCTTATAGAGTGGCTTAGCGATTTCAGCAAAACCAGGGATCCTAAGTCTACAGAAGCTGGCTGATCCCAGGAACTCCGTATTTGGTGACAGGTCTTGGGTGTCAGGGTACCTGAGAGGGTCTCTGTCCAGACCTGAGATAAGGTTCGTCGCCTCACCCTCCCCTTTAAGTTGGAAACTCAAGTAGGTGACCTCAGGCACACAGACCTGAGCTTTTTTGGCTCTATACCTCAGTTTTTAAAGGGTCTCTAGGAGGACCTTGGTTGCCTCCAAGCAAGAGTCAGCATCTGTGGTAGCCAAGAGCAAATCATCCACATACCAGAGTGATGTAACATTTTGAAGAGCCTGTCTGTACTTACGTAAGTCCTGGTGGAGGGCCTCATCCGAGATGGTGGGTGAATCCTGAACCCCCCTGTGGCAGTCTTGTCTATCTCTCTTGTCCACAGAAGCCAGTTTCTGGATCGTGTTATTCAAAGGTGATAAGGGATTGGCTGTCCTTGTCAAGGGGGGTAATAAGGAAGGCACCCTGTAAGTCTAAGACTGTGCAAATTTGTCTGTCTGGTGATAAGGAACTCAGGAGTGCATATCGGATTAGAACTGTCAGGTGCATGTCTTCCAATCTTTTGTTTATCTTCCTTAAGTCCTGTATCAGTCTTTAATCATTGCCCCCAGGATTTTTAACGGTAACAGAGGCATTAAGGGGGAGAGATATGAAGCTAGAATCCCATGGTCTTGAAGACAGTTGATATGGGGCCTGATAGCCTGGAGGGCTTCCGGGTACTGCTTTATTCTAATGTGGCTAGCAGTAGATCTACCATAACGGGGTAGGTAAGAAGCCTGACCTGGAGGGTTGTATTCAGCCCATATTCGGAGTACTGAGGTGATGAGTTTTTTAGGAGGAGTGATGGAGAGTTGGGTCCTGCTTCCCTCAGCTATAGGTGGTATTCATCCCCCAAGGAGAGAATACAAACCACAGTTGGGTGCAATGGAAACTGGTTTCTTTAAGATTTCCGTTATGCTATATAAATATGTTTTTGTTTTAACCTCAAGTGTGGGATTTTAGTTTGGGCTTTAGTTTGTCCACAGCTGATAATTGCCTACTGTGGGGCATGGTCTTTGCCAGCTGGTAAGGGCCTGCCTTGTGCAGCATGGAGGGGTGTGGGCTAAGACTCTGAGGGATATAAATACGAGAGCCCAGAAAGAGAAAATGTGGCAGTTTGGAGACACCAGAGAGACGGCAGCTTGGAAACAGATGAAGAGAAATGTTTCAATAAACAGCAGCTTTGAGGAGACTGCTTGCTGCGTTTGCTATTAACAGAGAATTGGTATAGTCCCAAAAGAACTCTAAACAGCTGTTCTCCCCAATGACCTCTCTCCTACCTAATGTTGGGGATTGGAATGGAGAGGCTTTAAGGAACCCCAAATAAAATAGTTTAAAAATGAGCACAACAGGTGGTGCTCAATGTGGTTGGTGAGAAAGCAATTAAAGTAGGTAAAAGGGATGATAAATGACACCCAGACATGGCTTAGGAATAACGGAGAACTTGATTTTTAATGCCATACAGGAGATGACAAGTTATGAGGGAATGAATGTACTGTTTCAAGATGTCAACATAAAGTTTGCAGCAGCGGCTGCTACTGGGTTCTCTCCTGGGTTGCTCCCAGATGGGATTTTCTGTTTTGCTTTGTCTTCTTCCTGCGTTATATTTTTAAAAAGATTGGAAAAATGACTAAACAGTTAATTACTAAGTGTAGAAAAATTATTGTGTGGGTATGAAGGGGTTTGAGAAAAACTGGATGAGATATGAATACTGGAAGTGTCACTTAATTTTCTTGCTTTGGAAAGAATTGCAGAGTTGGTGGTAAGACAGGCGAGTTTGGGGCCAAAGATGGGAGCACTTGGGAAGCAAATAGCACTGCCAATACAGGGGTAAATAGTGTTCAGACCTGGTAACTAAAAACAGGAGTTTCCCAGTCTTGCCGCTTTGCCCTGCCCCATGCAACTACAAGTGTTCAGAGCCCCTGCGTGCTGCAGGGTGTGGGGAGGAAAGCAAAGCTGTACAGACCAAAAGGGCCCTGGATGCAGGTGCTTCAGAGGAATTGCCTGGTGCTACAGGGCACCACCTGCCTTCCCTGCCTTTGTGCAATCAAGCCATTATCATGCTTCCTAATGATGGTGGTGAGGTGTATGGTGAAATGACATGGTGTCCAATAGAAATGCTAGACCTAAAACATTTTAGAGAGTCTATTCCATGGTATGAAATGCATTCATCTATTTTTAAACAAATATTAAGTAATGGGGCTGTGCAAAATAGACTTATTCCTCAAGATTGGAAGGGATTGGTGTCAGCTGTGCTAGAAGCTGGTCAGCAGTTACAGTGGTTATCCTGTTGGAGGAGCGAAGCCAGGAAAACAGAACAGCAGAATATAGGAAGGGCGATAAGTGTTCTTAAGAATCAATTCCTTGGTGAAGGGCATTATGCTGACTTACGAGAACAAATATGATCTGATGATGGTGTAATTGAACAATGTGGTGCTGCAGATTTAAGAGCTTGGGATATGGGTGATGAGCTTGGTAAAACAACCACCTCATTTATTAAGGTAACACAAGGCCATGGAGAAGCCTTCACTGACTAACAGAGATTACGTTCAGCTGTAAATAGAGCCACATCAGACCCTGAGACCAGAGAGGTGTTAGTACAGATCGTGGTGTATAAGAATGAAAATGCTGAATGTAAGAGAGACTTAGACTATTAAAAGCAGGAGCAGCCCCAGTAGATGAATGCATAAGAGAGAACTGATACTGGCTCTCAGGACCATCATGCTTGTCACAGGGCAAGTCTGAAGCTCAGAAATAAAAATGTCCAGTGCTTTAATTGTGGTGAATTTGGCCATTTCCAAAAAAATTGTAAGGCTAGAAACGTCAGAGCTCAAAATGGCAGGTACACTGACTTGGAAAATATGGTAATTTCACTGGTAGCTGCAAACGAGCAGCTTCTAGCCACACTGGAATAGCCAGATTCCCTGGAATTTGTAAGCATTGTAAGAAGGGAAAACGTTAAGATTTAGAAAACATTAGGGATGTAGAAGCGAACCTCTTGCCACTGTTAAGCAAATGGAGGGACCTGTCAGTTCAAGGCCCTGCAACAACAAAATATGAGGAATTTTTCTTTGGTCATCCAGGAGGTGACAAGCAGGCAGGAAGATAAAAAAAAAAAAACAACATTCCTGATCTCGCCCATGCGCTGCTTTGGATCTGGCCACAGATACATCTCTTACACTATCCCCAAAAGTTAAGTTACAAGATAACCACTGGGGTTTATGGTCCTTTGCCTTTAGGGACAATAGGGATCTTGAGAAGTGGGTTAACTTCTCAAGGATTTATTGTACATCCAGGTATTGTAGATGAGGATTTCAAGAAGTAATTAAAATCGTGGAATATGTAAAGAGAGAGAGAGAGAGAGAGAGAGAGAGAGAGAGAGAGAGAGAGAGAGAGAGAGAGAGAGAGAGAGAGAGGATACAAATCAATGCAGGGGATACAGTTGCTCAGCTGTTACTGTTTCCCTACATCAAGGAAACAGACACTTCCGTAGAAAGAGCAAGGGCATTTGGAAATACTGGAAAATGTATGTTCTGGCAAACAATGGTTACTGATCAGAGACTCAATTAATGCTACAAATGAATAGTGTTGCAATAGAAGGGTTGGTTGGTACAGAACTGACAGCTGACATCAGTATTCTCTCCCAAAAGTGTTGGAATCCAGAGTGGCCACTTCAGAAGGTTTATACACAGTTTATACGAATTGGTACATTATCTCAAATAAGACAAAGTTTATGATGGATTAAATATGTGGGACCAGAAGGACAAACAGGGAAGTTGAGAACTTGTGTGGCTGACATACGCATACATTTATGGGGATGGAATCTTTTACCACAATAGAAAACGCAAATTAATATTTTTGCAAACCCAGAGACAGCCAATGATTATGTTAGGGGTAAAACGGTAGGTGCTGGAGAAGATGTGGAGAAAGGGGAACCTTCCTCCATTGCTGGTGGGAATGTAAAACTGTACAACCACTTTGGAAATCAATCTGGTGCTTTCTCAGACAACTAGGAATAGTGCTACCTCAAGATCCAGCTATACCACTCTTAGGCATATATTTAAAATATGCTCAAGATACAACAAGGACATTTGCCCAACCATGTTTGTAGCAGCTTTATTTGTAATAGGCAGAATCTGGAAACAACCCAGATGTCCCTCAACTGAGGATGGATACAGAAATTGTGGTACTTTTATACAATGGAATACTACTTAATTTTTTTCTCTTCAAGAACAATAACTGATCTTAATAACCAAACCATCTCTCCAGCACCCTCCTACTTATACTTTTGGTGTCACTTCAAACATTTCTTTTTCTTGTATTCACTACTTCCATTTAAAAGACAAAATCATTCTGTCCTCTATTTCTACATCGTAATCAATTTGTAATAATAAATGTATCTCCTTAGTTAGATAGTGTAATAAGAAAGGAGAATGTATACTTTGAGGGTGGGGAGTGCTGCAGAGATAGCTTAGTGGTTAAAAGCTCTGGCTGAGCAGAAATTAAACAAAGAAACAAGTAATCTAACAGAGATCATGAATCAAATGAACCTAACAGACATCTACAGAACCTTTCATTCAAACACAAAAGAATTTACTTTCTTTTCAGCAACTCACGGAACTTTCTTCAAAATAGACCATATAGTTAGTTGGTCACAAGCAAGCCTCAACAGATACAAGAAGATTGAAACAATCCCTTGTATCCTATCTGACCACCATGGACTAAAGCTGGACCTCAGCAACAGAAACAGCAAAAAGCCTGCACATGCATGGAAACTGAACAACTTGCTACGTAATGACAGCTGTGTCAGGGAAGAAATAAAGAAGTTAAAGTCTTCCTGGAATTCAATGAAAATGAAGGTACAACATATTCAAACTTATGGGACACAATGAAAGCAGTGCTAACAGGAAAGTTCATAGCACTAGGTGCCTTCAAGAAGAAATATGAAACATACAAGCAACTTAATAGCTCACCTGAAAGCCCTAGGGAATAAAAAGAGAGGCAGACACACCCAAAAGGAGTAGATTATTGGAAATGATCAAACTCAGAGCTGAAATCAATGAATTAGAAACAAATAAAACAATTCAAAGAATCAATGAAACCAAGAGCTGGTTCTTTGAGAAAATCAACAAAATAGACAAACCCTTAGCCAAACTAACTAAAAGACAGGAAGACACTAACCAAATCAACAAAATCAGAGATGAAAGGGGGGACATAATGATAGACACTGAGGAAATCCAAACAATCATTAGGTCTTTCTTCAAAAGCCTATACACTACAAAATTTGAAAATATAAATAAAATGGATAATTTTCTTGATTGATTCCACTTACGGAAGCTGAATCAAGGCCAGGTAAATACATTTAATAGTCCTGTATCCCCTAAGGAAATAGAAGCTGTCATCAAAAGTCTCCCATCCAAAAAAACCCAGGACCAGATGATTTCAGCATAGAATTCTACCAGACCTTCAAAGAAGAGCTAACACCAATACTCTTCAAACTATTCCACAACATAGAAACAGAAGGAACATTATCAAACTCATTCTATGAAGCCACAATCACCTTGATACCTAAACCTTACAAAGACCCAACAATGAAAGAGAATTTCAGGCCAATCTCCCTTATGAACATTGATGCAAAAATACTCAAGAAAATACTTGCAAACTGAATCCAAGAACACATCAAAGATATCTGCTATGACCAAGTTGGCTTCATCCTAGGTGTGTAGGGGTGGTTCAATATATGGAAATCCATCAATGTAATCCACCATATAAACAAGCTGAAAGAAAAAAATATGATAACCTCCTTAGATGCTGAAAAATCATTTGATAAAGTCCATTAGTTTATGTTTAAAGTCCTGGAGAGATCAGGGATACAAGGCACTATAGCCAACATCAAACTAACTGGAGAGAAACTTAAATCAATCCCACTGAAATCAGACACAAGGCAAGGCTGCTCACTCTCTCCATATCTCTTCAACATAGCTCTTGAAGTCCTTGCTAGAGCAATAAGACAATTAAAAAAGATCAAGGGGATTCAATTAGGAAAGGAAGAAGTCAAAGTATCACTATTTGCAGATGATATGATAGTATATATGAGTGACCCCAAAAATGCTGCTATGAAACTCCTACAGCTGATAAACACCTTCAGCAAAGTGGCTGGATGCAAAATTAACTAAAAAAAATCAGTAGCCCTCCTGTATTCAAAAGACAAATGGGCTGAGAAAGAAATTAGGGAATCAACACCCTTCACAATAGCCACAAAGAATATAAAGTACATTTGTATAACTCTAACCAAACAAGTCAAAGACTTGTATGAAGAAAACTTCTAGTCTCTGAAGAAAGAAACTGAAGAACACATCAGAAGATGGAAAGATTTCCCATGCTCATGGTTTGGTAGGATTAACATAGTAAAAATGGCCATTTTACCAAAAGCAGTCTATAGATTCAGTGCAATTCCCATCAAATTATCAAAACAATTCTTTACAGACCTTGAAAGAAAAGTTGTCAACATCACGTGGAATAACAAGACCCAGAATAGCTAAAACAATCCTCTACACTAAAAGATCTTCTGGAGGTATCTTCATCCCTGATCTCAAGCTGTACTGCAGAGCAACAGTAATAAAAACTGCATGGCACTGGCAAAGAAACAGACTAGTGGAGCAATGGAATTGAATAGAAGACACAGAAATAAACCCACACACTTATGGACACCGGATTTTTGACAAAAGCCAAAACCATACAGTAGAAAAGAGATAGCATCTTCAACAAATGGTGCTGGTCTAACTGGATGTCTACATATAGAAAAATACAGGTAGATCCATATTTATCACCCTGCACAAAACTAAGGTCTAAGTGGATCAAAGACTTCAACATAAAACCAGATACACTAAATCTGTTAGAAGAAAAAGTGGGGAAGAGCCTAGAACTCATTGGCACAGGAGACTACTTCCTAAACAGAACACCAACAGCACAGGCTCTAAGATCAACAATAAATAAACGGGACCTCATGAAACTGAAAAGCTTCTGTAAAGCAAAGGATGCTGTCATTAGAACAGAATGACAGCCTACAGACTGGGAAAGGATCTTCACCAACCCTACATCTGACAGAGGGCTAATATTCAGAATATATAAAGAACTCCAGAAGTTAAAAAACAAAAAAAAAAAACAAGTAATCCAATTAAAAAATGGGGTACAGAGGTAAGTAGATAATTCTCAATAGAGGAATATCGAATGGCAGAGAAACACTCAATGTTCTTAGTCATCAGGGAAATGCAAATCAAAATCACCCTGAGATTTCACCAGGAAATCTGGGCACAGGGTTCTTTTCTGAGACTGGTATTCCAACAAAGGACCATGCATGGAGATAATCTGGATCCCATGCACAGAGGTAGCCCATGGCAGTTTAGAGTCCAAATGTGTTCACTAGTAAGGGTAACAGGGGTTGTCTCTGATGTGAACTCAGTGGCTGGCTCTTTGATCACCTCCCCCTAAGGGGGAACAGCCTTACCAGCCTACAGAGGAAGACAATGCAGCCAGTCCTGATGAGACCTGATAAGCTAAAGTCAGATGGAAGGAGAGGAGGACCACCTCTATTAGTGGACTGAGGGAGGGGAAAGGGAGGAGAAGAGGGAAGGTGGGTGAGATTGGGAGGGGATGAGGAAGGGGGGCTACAACTGGGATCAAAGTGAATTCGTTGTAATTAATAAGAAAATATAAATTAATAAAAAAGAGATACCGTTGGAGGGTTCTTCACAGGGAATGTCAAATAGTCAATAGTTTGTGCAACAACTGCTAGAAATAATTCATAGGCAACTTCTATAATCTATTATTTATCATTACATGGATAATATTTTGTTGGCTAATTCTGATGAAGATACTTTAGAGTAATGTTTAAGGAAACAGAAAGAATTCTGACATGCTGAAGGTTATAGATTCCTCCAGAAAAAATATAGAGAAGACATTTTCTTAGATATCTGTGTTATAAAATGAGCCACCAAAAATTTTGACCACAGAAGATACAGATCCATAGGGGTCAATCGCAAACAATGATTTATTTTTTATTTTTATTTTATTTTTTTACATTTTTGTTTTATATTAATCACAGGTTATGTACTTTGTATCCCAGCCATAGCCCCCTCCCGCATTCTCTCTCTATCCCTCCCATCCCTCCGTCATCTCCTCCCTGCCCCTTTCCAAGTCCGCTGATAGGGGAGGTTCTCCTCCCCTTTCTTCTAACTCTAGCTTATCAGGTCTCTTCAGGACTGGCTGCAATGTCCTCTTCTGTGGCCTAGCAAGGCTGCTCCTCCCTCATGGGCGAGGGGGTCCAAGAGCCAGCCATTGTGTTCATGTCCGAAATAGTCCCTGTTCCCCTTACTATGATACCTACTTGGATATTGAGCTACCATTTGCTACATTCAAGCAGGGGTTCTAGGTTATCTCCACACATGGTCCTTGGTTGGAGAAACAGTCTCATAAAAGACCCCTGTGCCCTGCTATATTTGGTCCTTGCAGAGCTCCTGTCCTCTCCAGGTCATACTAACTACCCCTTCTTTCATATGATTCCCTGCACTCTGCCAAAGGGTTGGTTATGTGTCTTAATATTTGCTTTGATACACTGCTAGGCTTTCAGAGGCCCTCTGTGATAGGCTCCTGTCCTGTTACTTGTTTTCTCCTACATCCAATGTCCATCCCATTTGTCTTCCTAAGTGTGGATTAATCCTCTTACCCCAGGTCCTCTTTTCTTGTTTATCTTCTTTAGGTGTATAGACTTCAGTATGTTTATCCTATCTTATAGGTCTATATAAGTGAGTATATACCATGTGTGTCTTTCTGCTTTTGGGATACCTCAGTCAGGATGATCATTTCCAGGTCCCACCATTTGCCTGTGAATTTCATGATTTCCTCATTTTTAATCGCTGAGTAGTATTACATTGTGTAAAAGTACCACAATTTCTG
>CM053747.1:14581269-14629404 GCA_028658305.1 Pachyuromys duprasi | reverse complement strand
GATCTGTTGTTGTACAGGATCGTTTTGGAGATTCTGGTTTTTTTTGTTTCTCCATATGAAGTTGAGAATTTTTCTTTCAAGGTCTGTGAAGAATTGTGTTGGTATTTTGATGGGAATTGCATTGAATCTGTAGATTGCTTTTGGCAGAATAGCCATTTTCACTATGTTAATCTTATCAATCCATGAGCACAGGAGGTCTTTCCATCTTCTGATATCTTCTTCAATTTCTTTCTTCAGAGCTTTGAGTTTTTTTCAAACAGGTCTTTCACTTGCTTGGTTAGAGTCACTCCAAGGTACTTTATGTTATTAGTGGCTATTGTGAAGGATGTTGTTTCCTTAGTTTCTTTCTCGGCCCTTTTGTCTTTGGTGTACAGGAGGGCTTATGATTCTTTTGAGTTGATTTTGTATCCAGCCACTTTGCTGAAAGTGTTTATCAGTTGAAGGAGTTCTCTGGTTGAATTTTTGGGGTCACTCATGTATATTATCATATCATCTGCAAATAGTGATACTTTGACATCTTCCTTTCCAATTTGTATCCCTTTGATCTCCTTTAGTTGTCTTATTGCTCTAGCTAGGACTTCAAGTACTATGTTGAAGAGATATGGAGACAATGGGCAGCCTTGCCTTGTCCCTGATTTCAGTGGGATTGATTTAAGTTTCTCTCCTTTGAGTTTGATGCAAACAATGATTTTTAAAAATTAACAATACATCATCAACTGGCTGAGGCCTACAATTAGATTAAGTACTTATGAGTTGCAGACATTACAAGGAGAATCAGATTTAAATAACCCAAGATGTCTAACAGGCGAAGCAGAAAAAAAGTTAATTTTGGTCGAACAAAGACTTCAAGATGCATATGTGTATTGAATTGACCTTAAATTTGATTGTATTTTATTCATTTTGCCTTAAACTCATTCTCCTACTGGGTTCATTATACAACGGAAAGATAGTATCATGGAATGGATTTGGTGGGGGGAGGGGTCTGACTTTTTAAATTTAAATTTTTTCTTCACAATTTATTCATTATATATCCTGATTTGAAGCCCCCCTCAAATTCCTCCAGTCCTGCCCTCCCTCCCTCTTTTCCCTACCCTCCTTCCCTCGTCCACTGAAAGGGGGAGTTCTCCACTATTGCCATCTGCCCATAGTTTCTTAAGTCTCATCAGGACTGCCTGGAACCTCTTCCTCTGAGGCCTGGCAAGGCCACATTACCACAGTGCCTGGTGATCAAAGAACAGCCGATTCCATCAAATCCCCCTCTCCCTCAGGCTTCATGGAGGTATTTCTTGACAGACCTGACCATGGTGTTTTGGGGACGATTCTATAAAGGTCTGGCTTGTAAAATGCCAGAGGGTAGTTTGATAGTCACTTAAAGACTCTATCAGAGCCATTTGGTGTTTTGAATTGAGAATCTGTGAATCTGGTAGGCTGGAGTGATGAATCAGCTGTAATCAATGAGAGACCAATAAATTAAAATCTTTGCTTCACTGGATAAATGATGCAGTTATCTGGAGTGAAGAAATCAGTGGTTATTATGAAGAGCTCAGCATCACTGAGATGAAATATTCTGGAAAGTGTTTTCTAGTTGTTAACACATAGAAGCTATGTTCCAGAGACGGCCAAAGTTGTATCTTATACCGGCAATCAAACTTGGTAACATGTGAAAGTCACCAAAGTGATATTGGTTTGGAAGGCATGAAGTGGTCATGGAAAGCAGCTGAGTTGTGGCACCGTGTGGCAGGGTTGGAGTCCCTGAAGAGAGCTCAGGAAATGTTATTGGTAAAAGTGCAGCCCAGTTGCAGCAAGAGATCCCAACAGTATCATCATATGACCACCAAGAACATCACTGGTGGTTGAAGCTGGCCTGAGCCTAGAAGAAAAATTGTGTCTGTTTCAGAAGGGGGAGCTGTAGAAGTAACCCAAGCCCTTTGAAGGATTCCAGAAGATCATTAAGTTCCAGACAGTTAGATCTTGAGTTATTTAGTGTTGGAGGTTTGATTTTTTTTTCTAGTGACTGTGGCTATGCCCTTGTTCTTCACTATTGGAACAAAAAAAGTATTTAACTTATTTTTGATAAGTTGTGAGAGTATTTTGACAGTTCTGAGAGTAAATTTTTAAAAAGATATTAACTTTTTAAAAGATTTTGAATTTTTAAAGAGATTGAATCTTAAAGTGTTTGATTTTGTAAAGACTGTCAGACTTTTTAAGTTTGAAAAGCATTTTGTGTCGTGGTGTTGATATTGTAGATGATCTTGGAGATGAAGGAGAAAGGAAAAGTTGTGGCTTAACAGTGATGTGTTTGTGTGTTAAGTTTCCAAGGGGTCCATTGTTCTCATTAGTTTTATGAAAATCGGTTAGTTATTGACACAACCTAAATTTATCTGAAAGGAGGAAACCTCAAATGAGAAAATGCCTTCACAAGGTCAGGCTGTTAGGGTATTTTCTTAATTAGTGATTGATGGAGGAGGGACCAGTACATTGTAGGTGGGGTGGTGGCCTTGGGTTCTATAAGAAAGCAGGCCAAGCAATCTATGGGGAACAAGGCAGTTTGAAGCTTTTGCCTCCATGTTTCTGCCCTCTTTGAGTTCCTGACCTGTCTGCTTTTAGTGACGAAATATGATGTGGAAGTGTAAACAAGTAAGCTCTTTCCTCCTCAAACTGATTTTGATCATGGTGTTTCATCACAATAATAGAAATGCTATCCAGGACATCTTTGGAGGTTCTTTATTTCATAATGTTTTTATCAAGGCTTTGCTTTTTTTCTGTTCCCCACATCTAGGTCCTTTGTGGCTTTCAGTTTTGTGTTTTTTGTGAGTTTCCCATGTTTGCAAATGTGTGTGACTCTATGTCTGTATGTGTTTCTTCTGCTTTTTTTGAATTTTTAATTTGTTTTTTGTTCTATTATGATTGTTATGTTTTATTATATATTTATATAATTTTCAATATTGTTTTATTATATTATTATTCCTTAGATACCTGTTTGTTTTCTAAAGAAACAGAAAAGAGTAGATATATATGGGAGAGTAGGTGGGAGGAACTGGGAGAATTTGGGGCAGTGGAAACTATAACTAGAATATATTGTATAAACATTATTTTCAATAATGTTTTCAAAAGCAGCTATTAATTTTGGAATGAAACCAATTTTGAAAAATTTAATCTGTACTTACAAAGGGTACTAGAAGGTGTCCATCTATGAAATAACATTAACAAAGAACAGGAGGGCACCAAATTTTACACTAAGAAGTAGAACTGAGAAATTTATACCATTTGTACTGTTGTTTGGATCTCAATTTTTTCTGAGATGCTCAAGCGTTTAAAATTTGGGCTCCAATTCAATACCCAGAGGTAGGGCATTGTGGGAGTCAACAGATTATAAAGATTTGTACATCATCAATTAATTGATACACAGATATGTACATGATTAAATAGAATACTACCAATTTGAAGAAACTGTATAATATATCATGATTGAAAAAAGTGAGCTGCTTGGGCATACTTTGTAAAGGTATCTTACGCTCTCCAAGTGTCTTTCTCTGTTTTCTGGTCAAGAAGTGAACAGCTTTGTTCCTGTAAGCCCTCCACCACGATGTGGTGCTGTACCATAGCCCCAAAGCAATTAGGTCAGCTAGCCAAGAGCTGAGACCTCAGGAAGAATGTTACATGATCTTTTTCCCTTCATTTTGCCACTTTGTCACAACAAAGAAAAATAACACTTTTATTTTTATTGTTTATAAATATTCAGTGCTTGTTCTTTATTCTGAGTTTACTTATAGATTCCACTGAATTCGAAAGATACCTGTTGTGTGTTCACAATAATATAAACAAAATTGTATATTTCTTTCCTCTGGGTTTCTTAGGGAATTCTTTAGAATCTGGACGCAGACCAAGGCTTTATCCAAAAGGGGTTTTTAAATGATTAGTACTATAGAGATTCTAGAGACAGAATGGATGAGATATTCCTAAGGGAAGCCTGGGACTCCAGAGGCCACATACAAAGAGAAAATTATTTTAAGAAGAAAGCATAATTGAACTGGACTGTGCCACTGGAGAAGATGAATCCTACATACGGCTCAGACTACTTCTACAGGGGAAACATGGAAGAATAAATCACTTCCCTCGCCCCCAAGAAGGAAACTATAGAAACAAACAATCCAAACAGCAATTTATTTAATGAGAAGTGAGAGGAGTAATTCTCCAAATAACAACTCTGTAGCTTTTATCCCAGATAATAGCCCTTTCCAGGTATCAGTTTCACTGAGTCATTTTTGAATCTGCTCTGCTTGGCTTATGATGCTATGTATTGAGGCTAAGAAATGATAGTAAAAGTCCAGCTTTCAGAATTTCCATGGCAGTGTGAAAGCTTTGAAAACTAGGTGATGAAGTGAAGGTAAGAAGGTCACCAAAGCTTCCACATGTGCCGTTTCCTGATAGTAAGACATTCTGAGGCAGATAAAGTGTACTAAGTCAAACAGCGGGGCAGGGCTTCCCAAGCTCCACTATGCTCTACAGCCTTCTTTCTATCTTGAAATTCCATCTCCTTTCACTTTCTTCTAAGAGTCAAGTCTTCCTTTTTAAACCGTCTTTACAAACTCTTTTGAATGCATTCTCTAGAAGGGACACTGTTGCATGCATGGCCCTATACTCTGCAAGGAACAATGCAAGCCAAATGGTCCTCTCTGTTCATTGGGAGTATCAGTGAAGAATCTAGCAAGATGCTAAAGTGTAGAAGGAGTACAGGGATATATCTCAGTGGTGAAACTCTTGTCCAGCACTGTAATAGCAAACAAAAATGAAATCATCTAGAATTTTTCCAGATAATTTAGTGGGAACTCTAAGAGAAGATAATAGGTAAGTACTAAATTATGAAATTGCTAGGATATTCCTAGAAAAGTAGATTTTTTCCTTAATCAGTTTATAAAGTGGTTATCTTTTGGTCTTTCTGTTCACTTCTTTTAGAAGTTTCTAGTACCCACCTCTCTATTCCCTTATTTCACGCTCTCCAGTCCCTCTTAAACCCTTCCACTCCTGGTATTTCCCCTTCTATTTTCATTTGACATTAGTTTTATTACCCTTTCCACTCTTATTCCTTAAGAGCTCTTTATTTTTCTTCTCATGGATTTCTATCTAGTTTACTGGCCTCCACACACATGCACCCATACAAAAATACACACAGATACAAACACAGACACTCACAAGCAGCTAGGATCTACATGTGAGATCGTAGGAAACATGGAATATATACCTTTGATTTGATTACCTAACATAATATTTTTTCAAATTTCATATATTTTAAATATTTTATAGTGAATTAAATTCCATTTTGCAAATGTACCTTTCTTTATCTTTTTACCAGTTAGTAAATGCTGAGGCTGTTCCTATTTACTGGATATTATGAATATATCACAGCAGTGTTTACTGATGTATAAAGATCTGTGTGGTAGAATCTAGAGGCCTGTAGGTATATGTAAGAATAGTGGAACTGATATATATATATATATATATATATATATATATACATAAATGTATGTATGTTCTATATTTAGTTGGGAAGCTGCCGCACTGATTTCCATAGTGGCTGCTTAAGATTACACTACCAGTGAATAAAGGTTTTGCTTTTCTTGTGAACATTTGTTTTCTTGCTGATAGACATTTTGACTAGGGAAGAAACAGTCTCAAAATAGTCTTAATTTGCATTTTGATAAAGCTAATACAGGATTCCTTTGGCTTGAACAAGTACTGTTTGTAACACAGTTAGGAATCTTATTGTTAAGGTGGATTGCATGGATCTTGAGGAGAGTTACTGAACGAAAGCCAAAGACTGTGTTTCTATCACTCAGAGCTCCTGAAAGGCGGGAAGAACCTGAGTATCTACTTCTTTTTCAGCCAATTTCTGTGTAGCTAAGGCTGGCCTCAAACTTGCTATTCTCCCACATTAGCCTTCCTAGTGAAGCTTTACAAGTGTGTGGCATGTGCGGTGATTTCTTACCTTTCTATCCATATTCCCATTGTATGGCCTGACAGGCACTGGTAATTCCAATAATTATGAGTTAAGAAAAAAAGAACAAGATGGAGGTGGCAATATACATACCACCCAATGTCTAAAGACTTTCTCAGTCAAGAGAAATTATCTTCTTGGAGGTAGAACGTAAGACCACGAATGTTGCAAAGGACATTTTAACTCAAAGGAAGAAAACTCTTTTGTAATACGTGGATAAAATTGAAGACAGCTATACCGAGGCTGACAATTTGCACCACGAGCCAGAAATTAGTATCTAAACACAAATTAAGGCCTTTAAATGCAGCAAATTGTGGTAAAGATGTAGCAAGCTGTCATTATCTTTATGTTCAAATGAAAAATATTGATGATAAATGTGCTTCTATTTTTGGCTAAACAGTTGTTCATGTTGTTTTTTTTTTCCTGTGGAGCTACAGATTGAACTGAAAGCCATACATATGCTGAGCACCCACTACACTGAGCTGAGCCCTGTGAAGAAGAAAGTGCCTTTAGTCCAACATGCAAACTAGAAAGGAACTAGCTGAAGTGTAGGGCTATTATTTAGTGGACAGAAATTTGTAGATTAAGTATTTTTTATAGTCATTCCTCTATACCTGCAGACCATGAAATCCTCTCAGGATGACTTTAAATCTGTGACTGTTAAGTTCCTTCTAGGAAGCAGTACAGTATTTGTGTAAAACTTCATGCTCTCTTCTGAATATATTAAATAGCTTTTACGTGACATATACTTTACTAATGTAATGTAAATATTATGGTAGTTTTACTATAATTTTAAGGAACCAAAGTACAAGAAATATATATTATATATGAAGAATATATGTAGTTTTCTTTTTATTTTAATGGAGAAACTATAAGAAGGATATTTTATATATAAAGAAATTATATGTGTGTATATGAATATTTGGGACTTTTTCATCTTTATTTTTGTTGTAGATACAGCTATGTAGCTAAGACTGCCTCAAATTAGGGATCCTTCTGCTTCATTCACCTCAGCACTACAATTAGAGAAATGTGATATCATGCCCAACTTGTTTTCCTCTTGTTTTAGATTTTTATTCTTGTTTTATTCTGTGTCTTTCCTCAAATTGCTGAAGATCGAAATGAAGCCATGTGCATGATATGCAACTGAGATATTTTTGATGTGTGGCCCATTTGAATCCATAAAGTATAGGGCGCATTGTCCAGTCCTGTCTGCAATGCAGGGAATGTGAAATAAAATAGAAAAGACAGTTGCTTCCTTCTAAGAAACATTTAAAAAGAATATAAACGTGGGGGAAATGTAAAGGTATGATGAAGCTCTGAATTGATCTTCGGGATTAAGGCATGTTATGACGGTGCTGGAAGGATAAATTAGAGGGGCCTGACAGCATTAGTGGAACAGCAGTGGGGTTTCCTATGAAATGTTTTACAAATATACTTCTTTGTATCAAGTGAAACAGAATAACCTGGCATAAGGATGACAAAATGTCTTCAAAGTCTACAACCCAGAATTGCCTATCTCCATACTGTGGAATTACTACAAGGCAGAGGGAAAATGTCCATGAAACTGGGTTCCCTTCTCAGAAATTATACAGAAGATTATCAGTTACTATCATCCAGGAAAGATGCAATTGCCAAGGCATTGTGAGTAGTGGTGGTGGAAACAGCAGTCTTGGGCAGCAAAGCAAATAAAAACTGAGATAAAGGGTAATGTTCCACGGATGATTTTGAAATGCATGGTGCATTCTCATTGTAAGCATGCTTGCTTCATTCCAGGCGAAGACTGAAAATTATATGGAACCAGAGAACTTAACAGCTACTTCAAAATTTATCCTACTGGGACTTTCAAAAGAAAATGAGATCCAACCACTTCTGTTTGGGCTGTTCCTGTTCATTTACTTGGTGTGCGTCATAGGGAATCTGCTTATCATCCTGACCATCAGCTCTGACTCCCACCTGCAGACACCAATGTATTTCTTCCTCTCTAACCTATCTTTCACAGACATTTGTTTCATATCCACCACGGTCCCCAAGATGTTAGTGAACATCCAGGCACAGAATAAATCCATCACCTATGAGGGATGCCTCACCCAGATGTATTTTTTCATGTGTTTTTCTGGATTGGATAGTTTGTTACTTACCATAATGGCCTATGACCGGTTTGTGGCCATATGTCACCCTTTGCGCTACATGATTGTCATGAATCCTCAACTTTGTGCTAGTCTGCTTCTACTGGCTTGGCTAATCTGCCTGTCCTATTCACTGTTGCAAACATTAATGTTTTTGAGGGTGTCTTTCTGTAGGGAAACAGAAATCCCCCACTACTTCTGTGAACTTGCTCAGATCCTCAAGCTTGCCTGCTCAGACACCCATGCCAACGATGTCCTGCTCTACTGTGTGACTGGTTTGCTAGGTATCATTCCTCTGTCTGGGATTCTCTTCTCTTATTGTAAAATAATAAACTCCGTACTTGGCATTTCATCTGCTAGGGGGAAGTACAAAGCCTTTTCTACTTGTGGGTCTCATCTTTCAGTGGTCTCATTGTTCTATGGTGCAGGCCTTGGGGTCTACCTCACTTCTCAAACATCCTATACATCCAGAGAGGGTTCAGTCACCTCAGTGATGTATACTGTGGTTGCTCCCATGCTAAACCCCTTCATCTACAGCCTGAGGAACAGAGACTTGAAGCAAGCTCTTAGAAGACTTTTTTATAGTGTAGGAGGTAGGTCCCAGTGAGATAATAGAAGGATGGATACCTATATCTGGAGTGGTCATCAGTGTATTCTGGCACAAGTTACATTCTTCTGTATTCTTCAGACACAGAAAAGAAACACTGCTCATGCAGTACAAGAATAAATTATTCCATGACAAAAGATAAATGTGAAACAACAAAAGTGAATCATGAATAACCAGTTACTAGACTCCTTATGCAAACAATTTCACAATTTAACTTATAAATATGTATATATATTTATAAGCATGGAGGGAGTCAAGTTAGAAAACACAAGTAAAAAGAGAGATACAACATATACCTACTCATCATTGGCTCACCTTCTCTAAGTCATTGTCTTCATCACAATGCTTACTGGACAACCTTTTTCTTTGGTTTCTGTCTGGAATAGGATTATACTAAAAATGTCTCAAAATGACTTTTCCTTTCCCTCATGAAATATATTTACTGAGCCTTGATTTAGTTATTATTATCAGTCATGATGGTATAGGGCTTTTGTTTACTGTACAAGATCCTGAGTTTGATTTCCTGTACCTCAAAATAAAAAGTAAATGGTGGCTGCTACTGATCTTTGCTGAGAAATCCATTGTAATTTTGTTTTAAGACAAAATTCTGGGGCTAGGATGTAGTTCAAAGGTAGAGTCAGTACAAGCATCTCTCTCCTTCATACACATGCACACACACACTCATATGTGCACAAAGAAAGATATATGATATATAAATACACATATATCAGCATATCTTAATAAATATGAAATTAAAGCACAAACTGCCTACCAGTCTTAAGGCGAAGGCAGAAAAATCAGAAATTCAAAGTCAGCATGAACTCCACAGCGGTAAATAAAACTATACAAAGTAATATGCTTAATACTATCCTTGCCTAATCACACTTTCTTAAATCTTCACATTTGTCTTCTTTTCACAAACATAAAATAAAAGTTGCGTTGCACTTATGAACTTATAATAGCTATGGTTAGTTACACAAGATGAAGCTAGTCAAGAGTTAGGCATGTGAGGGGAGAGACTTTTGAGGCCCTACCCGAAACTGAAGAGCTATTGGCAGCTATGACAAGTGATGGTAGAGAGAGTTTTAATCTTTCTTTGGTGGTTTGGGCATTGGTAGTTTTCTCATGCCTAGATGGTCCCACACCAATGGCCATGTGTGCAGTACTAAGTGAAGACAATGGGTTATTTTAAAAAGAGAACTGAATGCATATAGGAGACATGTAGGGAGGATTTTGTGGTGGGAATGAGAGAAAGGAGTTGGGGATGGTCTAATCAAGATATAATCCACAAATGTATGAAATTATTAAACAAGTATTTTAAAAAACATAACTTAAAAGTAGCCCCATGTTAGCTAGCCTGATATGACTACCAGTCTGGTGCCATGTAGGTCTGGTAGAGCAGAGCATGCCCGTGATTATCCCTCCCCAGTGCCATAATGCATGAGGGGGGGCATAGGATTCCTGAAACCACTTCTGAGATGAGCCCAGACATACAGGGACCATTGGTGCCACTAAGAAGAGCAAGTAAGTGGTGGAGAAATGGTACAGAGAGATAAACAGAAGGATGTGGGCATAATAAAAAGAGGCAGAACCTGAGTTTTGGGCATTATGGGAGAGATGGCCCTAGGGGCATAAGAGCGGGAGAGTAGGAGAGCTGACCTCATCCCTTGCTAGCTGCAGTACTTGGGAGAGAGGATTCCCATATTGTGGGAGTTGTGGGTGAGGCAGCCTGAGGGACTAAGCATAGGAGAGCTGGCCCTGCCCCTCACCTACTGCCGCACTTGGGAGAGTGGGCCCTGTACCGTGCCTGGGAAGCATAGGAAAGCTGACCCTATATGTGTGGCCAGGTAAGCTGGCCCCAAGGACATGAGTGTGGGAGGTCTGGTCCTGCCTTTTATCTGCTGTATGGTGGCATTGGTGAGGAGAGGTCCCCCTCCCTTTTACTATTGTCCCCTGTGGTGGGTAGGATAGCTGGCCCCTATGGGCTCACAAAAGCAAGAAAGCAGTCCCTGTACCTCACCTTGTCAGCACAGTAGACCTGACTCTGATGTCAGGGGTACAGGAGACATTGTCCTAAGGGTGTGAGCGTGGAAAAGCTAGCCCCCCAACTTGTCTGCGGTGCTGCAGCATGGACAAGGGAGGGATGCCCTCCCCCATCCTTTCCCTTTGCCACCTTTTGCAGGTGGGAGAGCTGGCCCTGGGGTCATGAGAGCTACACCTGCCCCTCACCTACTGCAGCCCTTAGGAGAACAGGCCCGGTATCTGGCCTGGACAGCATAGTAGAGCTGGTCCTGGACATGGGGGTTGCAGATGAGCCAGCCCCATGTTCTGACCAGGTCAGACACCTCTTAGGCCCAGACCCAGGGCTTTGAATTGGCCCACCCTGACATCTACCCCATTCATGAACTGCTGAGTGCATGAAGGGCCAATCATAGAGATCCAAAACTACAGCATCTCCATGACTCGGGCAATAACAGGATATCCTAAAGAAGTCCCAGTGAGATTCCAGCATTGATAGAGTAGCAGAAGCCAGAGACCCCATACCAGACTAATAAGTAATTTCAAGGAACATTTGTAAGCACAGAAGTGTAGACAAAAGGGTATATTGCAGGATGCAGTATGATACATTGCAGCTTCTACAAGTTTCTTTTTTTTTCTCTGTTTGGGGACAGGCTGTAAGGGTAGAGAGTAGGGAAAAGGGAAGGAGGAGATGAGTAGGATTGGGGTACATGATATGAAATTAACAAAGGACCAATAAAATGTTTAAAAAATGTAGCCTTGTACAAGGATTCTCCTGTATCAATATACCAATATATGTCTTTAACTTACAGGGAAATGCTCTAGAATGTAATCCACAAAACTGAAACTTACCCTGAGGTGGCTTGAGGAATGCTCACACTTGGTGAGAAGTGGGAATAGTTTTAGCAAAATCAAAAGTTTCACTTGTATCTTTATCATTTATTAAAGAAATTCTCAACTCCTAGCAATAATTATTGAGTTGATTAAAGGCTTAGCATTATGGATCTACTACATAGATGCTTTACATAGATGCTTGGTAAGTGGCAGGCATTTTTGTGAACACTGTTTATTTATCCTCCTACCCACTGTCAACAAGAGTTAGGTCTAACGGCAGATCTTCTACTCCTGAAAGCTGTGCCCGGCTACATTACCCAAGAAACACCCGAGAGTAAGACATAAACTGACTGGCCCTAAAGACAAAAGTTTTATCTAGTGCAATAGTATCTCTTTATACACAGATCTCTTGGCATCTGTTACCTAATCTGAAATTAGGGTTGGGGGTAAGGGCAAAAAAGATGTCTTATTGCATGAGTATGAGCATGGATCAGTAATGGATTGCCCACTCTTATCTTTAACTTTCTGTTCTGACAGTTATTACTCTACTATAATGCTTATGAACCAGAACTCTATGGGTATTCGGAGTCAGATCATCCCCCCACAGGCTTCTCTGTGTCTTCTATATCCTCAATTCATTTTATGACATTAACAGGTACACTTCTCTCATTAAGTCATGGCTATTCCCCCAAACATCCCCAGAGGACCCTCAGAGCACAGTGGCCTCTGGAAAGAACTACTGATCTATCATGAATCAGAAGTTAGGAAGTCAGGTATTAAAAAAAAAAAGTCAGGGGATGTCCAAACAACAGAGACCTGCAACAAAAACCAAGATACTGGCCTCTAGTCAGGAATCCTTGCCTGGAGAAGAGCTGAGATTTAGAAGTAATGCAAAAGTGTTATATAATTAATACACCTTCCCAAGGAGAAACCATTTGGAGAATGTAAGCGATTAAGAAAGGAAACTTCTTTAATAGTAGCATGTGGCTTGTTCTGGCTAGTGCACAAAAGGGAAACTTCGCGCAGCTTTGAACAGAAAAATTCACCAGCATAAATAGGCCTTACGGTCACACATTCTGTATGTGAAACTATTTGTACATCTTTTTCAGGTCTTAGAACCAGGTTATCCTTTGAACAGAGCAGTTTAAACAGAAATAGGCTCTGCAAATATGACAGCTTGGCCAGATGGGACATTTACGAAGCAAAAATAGTCAGAATTACTTCTGAATTACACCAGTGCTGTTCTTTCAAATAGTTGCGACCTACACTCATATTGCCCACCTGGCAGAATTATGCTTTTCCTGAACCAGAACATAATGGCAGACACAACGTTAAAGATGTTGTCATTTTGCACTGCCCCCCTTTCTCATTTTTTTGGTTTTTTTATTCTTTTTCCCATTACGTAGTTAATTAATTTAAGAACTGTACAACCTGATCACAGCTGCCTGGCTCCTCTCCTCCAAGTCCCACCCTCATACCTTCCTCTCCTCATTCCCTCTCCCTTTCTCCTCAGAGAAGCGGAGGCAATCTATGTGCACCAACCCACACCGGCATATCAAGTCACAGGAGGAATAAGCACATCCTTTCCCACTGAGGCCAGAAAAGGCAGCCCAGCTAGGAAAAAGGGATCCAGGGGCAGACAACAGAGTCAGAGCCAGCTCCGGCTCTAATGGTTAGAGGACCCACATGACGTCTAAGCCGCACATCTGCTACACATAGGTCTAGGTCCAGCCCACGCAAGCTCTTTGGTTGGTGTTTCAGCCTCTGTGAGCCCCCGTGGGCTCAGGTTAGTGTCCTCTGTGGCTTTTCTTGTGGTGTTCTTGACACTTCCAGCTGCCTCAGTCCTTTCCCCAACTCTTCCACAGAACTCCCTGAGCTCTGGTTATTGTTTCAGTGTGGGTCTCTGCATCTGTGTCCGGCAGCTGCTGGATGAAGCCTCTTGGAAGAAGGTTAATAGAGTCTGCAAGCGCAGCAGAGTATCATTAATCGTATCAAGGGTTGGCTCTCTCCAATGGGGGTAGGTCTAAAGTTGGGGCCGGTAATTGGTTGGCCTTTCCCCCAATCTCTGCTCCATCTTTATCCCTACCCTTCTTGTATGTAGGGCAAATTTTGGGTCAGCAGTTTTATGGGTGGGTTGATGTCCCCCTCCCTCCACTGGAAATCCCACCTGACTACAGGAGGTGGCAACTTTAGGTTCCATATTCCCCATTACTAGGAGTCTCAGCTAGGATCACTCCCGTAGATTCTGGGGAGCTTCCCCAGTCCCAGAGATGCTCCCACCACATTTTCTCTTCTCTTTCCCAGGCACTCGCTTCCCTCTGCTCCCCCTGCACCTGGTCCCCACCCAAATCTTTCTCCCTACCCCCTCTTCTATCCAGTTTCTTCCCTCCATATACTTCAGATTTCTAATTTATTTCACTTCAGACTGAGATTCAAGCATCCTACATTGAACCCTCGCTGTTACTTAGCTTTTTGGGGTCCGTGGATTATAGCATAGTCATCTGTTAGCCTGTACTTTATGGCTAATATCTGCTTATAAATGCTTACATACTATGCATGTCTTTCTGGGTCTGGGTTACCTCACTCAGTATGATATTTTCTAGTTTCATCCATTTGCCTGCAAACTTCATGATTTGTTTTTATCCATTCGTTGTTTGAAGTACATCTAGGGTTTTTTTCCCACCGTTTCTGGCTATTACAAATAAAGCTGCTATGAACATGGTTGAGCAAGTGTCCTTGTGGTATGATGGAGCGTCTTTTGGGTATATACCCAGGAGTGGTAGAGCTGGGTCTTGAGTAGAACTATTCCTAATTTTCTCCACAGTGGTTGTACAGTTTTGTGCTCCCACCAGCAATGTGGGAGTGTTCCCTTGCTCCACATTCTCACCAGCATGTGCTGTCACTTGAATTTTTGGTTTTAGCTATTCTGATTGGTGTAAGATGGTATCTCTTAGGGTCATTTTGAGTTGCGTTTCCCTGATGACTTAAGATGTTGAACACTTCTTAAAGTGTTTCTCAGTCATTAGAGATTCCTCGGTTGAGAATTCTGTTTATCTTTGTAATCCATTTTTTCAAATTGTGTTATTTGATTTGTTGGTGTTTAATGTCTTGAGTTCATCATATTTTTTGGATATGTCCAGTGTAGGGTTGGTAAAGATATTTTCCCATTCTGTAGGCTGCCATTTTGCCCTATTGATGGTGTCCTCTGCCTTGCAGAAGCTTTTAAGTTTTGTGAGGTCTCATTTATTAAGTATAGCTCTTAGTACCTGAGTGTTGGTGTTCTGTTCAGAAAATCCAATGCATTCAAGGCTGTTCTCCACTTTCTCTTCTATTAGATTTAGTGTATCTGGTTTTATGTTGAGCTGTTTGAACCACTTAGATTTGAGTTTTGTGCAGGGTGATAAATATGGATAAATTTGCATTCTTCTACATGCAGGCATCCAGTTAGACCAGGGCCATTTGTTGACGATCCTTTCCCTGCCATTGTGTGGTTTTGGCTTCTTTGTCAAAAATCAGGTGTCCATAGCTGTGTGAGTTTATTTCTGGGTCTTTGATTTGATTCCATTGGCCCACCTGTCTGCTTGTATGCCAATCCCATGTGGTTTTTATTACTATTGCTCTGTAATACAGCTTGAAATCAGGGATGGAATATCTCCGGAAGTTCTTTTATTGTACAGGGTTATTGTGGGTGTCCTGGCTTTTTTTGTTTCCATATGCAGTGGAGAATTGCTCTTTCATGGTCTGTAAAGAATTATATTGCCATTTTGATAGAAATTGCATTGAATATGTAAATAGCTTTTGGTAAAATGGCCATTTTTACTATGCTAATCCTATGTATCCATGAGCATGCGAGATCCTTCCATCTTTTCATATCTTCAATTTCTTTCTTCACAGATTTAAAGTTCTTCTTATACAGGTCTTTGACTTCCTTGGTTAAAGTTACAGAAAGGTATTTTATATTATTTGTGGCTATTGTGAAGGTTGTTTTTTCCCTAATTTCTTTCTCAGCCTGTTTATCACTTGTATAAAGGAGGGCTACTGTTTTTGTTTGTTTGTTTTGTTTTGTTCATTTTGTATCCAGCCACTTTGCTGAAGTTGTTAATCAGCTGTAGGTATTTTCTGATAGAATTTTTGGGATCACTTACGCATGCCATCTTATCATCTGTACATAGTGATACTTTGACCTCTTCCTTTCCAATTTATATCTCCTTGGTCTCCTTTAGTTATCTTATTGTTCTAGCTTGAACTTAAAGTACTATATTGAATAACTAAAGGGGCATCCTTGTCTTGTCCCTGAGTTTAGCAGAATTGTGTTAAGTGTCTCTCCATTTAATTTGATGTTGGCGATTGTCTTGCTGTTTATTGTGTTTAGGAATGTGCCTTGTAACTCTGATCTCTCCAATACTTTTAACATGAAGTGGTGATGAATTTTGTCAAAGCTCTTTTCATCCTCTAATGAGATGATTGTGTGGTTTATAAAATACTAGCAAACTGAATCAAAGAACACATCAAATCCATCATCCACCATGATCAAGTAGGCTTCATTTAAGGGATGCAGGGATGGGGCAATATATGAAAATCCATCAATGTAATCCACCATCTAAACAAACTGAAAGAAAAAAAGCCACATGCACAGACTGCCTTCTTTTTTTTTTTTTAATTTATTTATTTTTATCTCAATCACAGGTTAGGTACTTTGAATCCCAGGCGTAGCCCCCTCCCTCATTCCCTCCTACCCTCCCACTCCCGCCCTCATCTCCCTCCTCCCTGCCCCCTCCAAGTCCACCAACAGGGGAGGACCTCCTTCCCTTCCATCCAACCCCAGCTTATCCTGTCTCCTCAGGGCTGGCTGCATTGTCCTCCCCTGGGATCTAGCCAGTCTGTCACTCCCCGGCTTGTATGGGGGAGGGTCAAAGAGTCAGCCACAGACTGCCTTCTTAAGCTGTCCTTTAAAGGCATGCTCTATGATTTGAGCATGGCTGGAAGTCAGCCTGGCCTCCTTCTGTTAATGTAATGAAGATTAGTTGGAGGTCAATGATAGTGAACAAACATTAGCAGAGACATTTGCTCAGCAATCCCAAACTTCAATTATGATACAAACATTTTCTACACTTTCTAAAAGTATAAGTACAATACTTATCTTCCAGTCAGATGGAAGGAACACTCCTTTGGGTAAATTCTACTTTTTGTAACAAGTCCTAAGCAAGATTTTTTTCCCCCTTTATTGAAAAAGTTTTTTTTTTAACATAATATATTCTGATTACCATTTTTGTTTCCCTTTATTCCTTGCAACTTCCCCTCCCAACCAAATCTACCCACCTTCTGTCTCACATTAGAAAATGAACGGCTTCTAAGGGATAATGATATCATAATAATAACAACAGAAAATATTAGATAATATAAAAATATGAAAACAAATCAACATAAAATAGAAAAGAGTTCAAGAAAAGTCACAAGAAACAGATTCAGAGACCCACCCATTTTCACACTCAGGAATTCCATGAAAAATACAAAACTGAAAGCCATGTGTGTGTATGTGTGATTGTGACCTGTAGGGTAAAAATAAAAAGAGATAAAAAAATACAATTTAAAAGAACAAGAAAAGGCTCAGACAGGATATTGTAAGACAAAGAACTTCCAAAGATGTAGTTGAGTCGGTTATCTGTTTCAGAAGTATTCACTTAGCCAATACTTAGAGCTTGTAAATGTATTCTGCTTCAGAAATAAAGATAAATCAAACACATTCATCAGTTATCACCTTCTGAGGCCCTTTAACCACAAACTGGCTAAAGCTAGGGTCTCAATGGCTCTACAAAGGATTTAAATCTCAAAAAAGGGGGTCTGGTCTTCTAGATAACTCTGTCTACCTGCTTAGAATCAGATGCTGAGTTTCCTTCCACTGTAAACTGTTTCCTTCCCACTTCTATATGATTTCTATGGCAGTCTCCAAATGCAGTTAAGTGTTTGTGCAGACCTGCTCATTTCACCTGTGAGCTGCACCACAGCATCATGTTAATCTATAGGGGGGAAAGTAAAAGGGGTGGAAAAGAAAACCAGTCTGCTGAAGTTGGCCTTTGATTGTTCACAGAAAAACTGATGTATTCCCTAACAAAAGCCATCATAGAAGCATGACCTGCTTGTACTTAAGCAAATGACTGATCATCCACAGAACAATGAGGAGGGACAATAGGCAAATCACAGACTTTTTGGAGACTGTCTTGAGGGTAGTGATGGTTTTATGGGCAGAGATCTTAAAATGTACCAAATTATACACTTTAAACGTGTGTGACTTCTTATATGCCAAATGTATGTCAGTAAAACTATTCACTGTCACTTAGAGACTTTCATAATGTAAACAAAATGGCTCGTGGTAGAGTGTAACAAGAATAGCTACCAATGGGCTGGGGACAGCGTGATGACTGCATGCTTGGAACTTTGGGTTAGATCCCCAGCATTGTGTGGCTGGGCACAGTGACATGGACTTAATCACTCTAGCAGTTGGGAGGTAGAGGCAGAAGGATCAGAAATTCAGTAACATCTTGTCCTTCTCAGCTACAGTTTGATGCTAGCCAAGGGGTTACAAGAGACTTTGTTAAAAGGGGGAAAAGACCCTTCTCTACATTTACACTTCCATGAGACTAAACAGTAGTCCATCCTGCAGTCAGTCACGTTGGATGGCTCTGATGGGGTGTAAGCAAACGGACAGAAGCAGATGTCTGAAGAGCAGTGTAGCTTGTGACCATTTGTGGCTCTCCACCAAAATGTTAAGCAACCAAAGGCTGCACTATCACTAACACACCGATGTGGTGTGCAACCTGTCCACTTCTCTCCAGCTTTACAGTATAATCTTTCACTCCTTATTTACATCAATAATGTGATCTCTTTAAAGCCTTCCTGTTATCTTTGCATTCAGAATTGGGATACTTACTCAGTTGTTTCTCTTATTCCCCAGCCATTTCTCTTTACTTTTAATAACCCTCTTACACCTAATGTGTGTATCACATCTCCATGACACTCACATCCCCAAGTTCAGCATCCCCTCTCTTTTGGTCTCCTGGATGCTTCCTAAGAGTTAACCTGTTTATATATTTACCCTTAGTCTTTACTCAGTTAAGGAAAGCTAAGTGTAAAGAATTTGACTGACATTCAGTGTGTGTTCATGCAGAAGTCCCAAGAGAGGGAAAAAGTTCAGCTTGACTAGAAGTTAGACTAATGTTACAGAAGACAGAGGTCTCAGGAATGATAATAGTAATAAACCACAGCAAGACTATATTAGCCTTCAATTAGAAGTTCTCCCCAGAGCAAACATATAAAGTGCTCTGTTTTGAGAACTAGCAGGGAAGGGCAATGAGATGCAAGAGCCCTGTGCCACTTAAGTACCTATGAGAATTGATTAGCTCTGCCTGCCCTAATTCATGTGAGGAGGGAGAAACTGAGCACAAGGGAGAAACAGTACCGCACTCCCAAGTGTCCTAATTATACAAATGGCTCAGTTTTTCCTAAAGCTGAGAAAGTGTTTTCTTCTATTGGACCAAGCCTCTGGGATATACATCTTTTTCTCAAACATTAGGCAAGAACCAGTAAGTGACTGTTATTCTTTCACTAATGAGCTTAGGTAAACTTTTGTCTGAGGCTCACTAAATAGTCATCACTTCTATTCAGGAAGATACAACTCTCTACCCAGCTAAATGCACTCCAGAACTGTGGCACACTGTTTAGTGAAGAAGAGGGCATAAAGGGACTCCTGACAAAAGATTATCAGATCTCTGGGTTTTTAAATTTTTTTAATTAATTATAATTTATTCACTTTGTATCTCAGCTGCAGGCCCCTCCCTCTTACCCTCCCAATCTCACTCTCCCTCCCTCATCTCCTCTCTTGCCCCTCCCCAAGATCACCTATAGGGGAGGTCCTCCTCCCCTTCCATCTGACCCTAGCCTATCAGGTCTCATCAGGACTGGCTGCATTGTCTTCCTCTGTGGTCTGTGCAGGGGTTCTAGGTTATCTCCATGCATGGTCCTTGGTTGGAGTATCAGTCTCAGAAAAGATCCCTGTGCCCAGATTTCTTGGTTCTGTTGCTCTCCTTGTGGAGCTTCTGTCCCCTCTAGGTCCTTCTAGCTTACCCTTCTTTCATAAGATTTCATGCACTCTGCCCAAAGTTTGGCTATGAACCTCCCCATCTGCTTTGATACACTCTTGGGTAGTCTTTCAGAGCCCCTCTGTGGTAGGCTCCTGTCCTGTTTCCTGTTTCCTCCCTCTTCTGATGTCCATTTGCTTTCGGATCCCATTTGCCTTTCTGAGGACCCTTACCTAGGGTCCTCCTTCTTGCTTAGCTTCTTTAGGTGTACAAATTTTCGTATGTTTATCCTGTATTATATGTCTAATATCCACTTATAAGTGAGTATATACCATGTGTGTCTTTCTGCTTCTGGGATACCTAACTCAGGATGATCTTTTCTAGATCCCACCATTTCCCTGCAAATTTCATGATTTCCTTGTTTTTAATTGCTGAGTAGTATTCCTGGGACCTCAGGAAACTGAAAAGCTTCTGTAAAGCGAAGGACACTGTCATCAAAACAAAACGACAGCCTATGGACTGGGAAAGGATCTTCACCAACCCAATATCTCACAGAGGGCTAATATCTAGTATATATAGAGAACTCAAGAAGTTAAAAAGCAACAAATCAAGTAATCTAATTAAAAAATGGGGTACAGAGCTAAACAGAGAATTCTCTACAGAGGAATACTGAATGACAGAAAAACACTTAAAGAAATGTTCAAAGTCCTTAGTCATCAGGGAAATGCAAACCAAAATGACCCCAAGATTTTACCTTACACCCATCAAAATGGCTAAGATCAAAAACTCAAGTGACAACACATGCTGGAGAGGATGTGGGGAAAGGGGAACCCTCCTCCACTGCTGGTGGGAATGTAAACTTGTAAAACCACTTAGGAAATTAATCTGGTGCTTTCTCAGACAATTAGGAATACTGCTTTCTTAAGATCCAGCTATACCACTCCTAGGCATATATCCAAAAGATGCTCAAGTACACAACAAGGACATTTGCTCAACCATGTTTGTAGCAGCTTTATTTGTAATAGCCAGAAGCTGGAAACAACCCAGATGTCCTTCAGTTGATACAGATATTATGGTACATCTACATGATGGAATATTACTCAGCAATAAAAAAAAACAAGGAAATCATGAAATTTGCAGATAAATGGTGGGAACTGGAAAAGACCATCCTGCATGAGGTATCCCAGAAGCAGAAAGACACACAGGGTATATGCTCACTCATAAGTGGATATTAGACATATAATATAGGATAAACATACTAAAATCTGTACACCTAAGGAAGCTAAGAGGACTCTGGCTAAGATGCTCAATCCCCATTCAGAAAGGCAAAGAAGATGGACATTAGAGGAGGGAGAAAACAGGGAACAGATCAGGAGCCTACCACAGAAGGCCTCTGCAAGGCTCTACCCTGCAGGGTATTGAGGCAGATGCTGAGACTCATAGCCAAACTTTGGGCAGAGTACAGGGAATCTTATGAAAGAAGTGGGAGACAGTAACACCTGGAGAGGATAGGAGCTCTACAAGGAGAGCAACAGATCCAAAAAGTTTGGGCACAGCAAGGAAAGTCAAGTTTTGACATGGTTAAGCAAACCTTTTACAATTCTTCGAACAATAGAATGAAGCAAATGCACAAAGAACTAGAATTGCTCTGCCGTAGGAAAATAAATACATATACAGTTATTCAGTAGGCATAACATGTTTTATTTTAAAGTCTATTAAGCTGAAATGCACTTATCTCCTGAGGATTTCTATATAACACTGTTTCCTGGAAAGGCAAGGCAGCAAAGAATATCTACTATCCATAGCAGAGATTTAACATACTAGATCTTTACATGTAAGCCCTTACATGTAAACCCTACCATTCCTCAGAGCACTTATCATTATGTTGCACTGTATTTGTTGTTTGTATTCTGAATCCAAAAGCTTAGTGTAGACTCATGTGCACATGGCATTCATACCGCTGCCTAGGAAGGGCCGAGGAATATCTGAAAAGGGTAACAACCAGGACTAACACAGTTATTGTCAGGAAATTGGTTCCCCCAAGCCCTGTAAATGCAAGAATCTGCAGATATTCATGTTCACTAAACAATATAGGAAAGTATCTGTATGGAACATATGCAACTCTTTCCATATATTTAAGTCACATGTAGATGATGCATTTTGAGGAGAGTTAGCTAGGTTCCACATGATTGCCACGTGAAAAATAATTCCTCTCTCTGTGACTTAAAAAAAGTGATATAGGTAAATATTTTGTTATAATATGGTCTCTGAATTAAAAAAGAAACAAGATTTTTGTATCAAATTAAAAACTCCTAGGTTTTATGCTACAAACACACATAAGTAACAGGTCTAGTGGTGCATATCTATAATTCTAGCATAGCTAAAAGCAGAGGATGAGTTCAAGGTCATCCTTAGCTACATATTGAGGCCAGCCTAGGATATATGAGATGCTGTCTCAATTCTTCAAATAAAACCCCCTCAAAACAACAACAAAATCAACACAAAACTTCAGCACAAAAAGGATTGAAAGTCTATGATCCAATAGAGTCTCATCTAAACCCCTGATACATATCAACTGTTCCCCAAGGTTTTCCACAGAAAGAGAAAGGCAGTATAAGATATAGGTCTTTTCATAAAGATCTCCCAAATATAATCCTAAGAAGTAAGGACCTATGTGTCTTTGTGACTATTCCAAATCTCATACCCTGTCTTAGGATAAAGGTATAAAGAGTGCATCTCCACTTTGTTAACTCTGGTGAAGAACAATATTGCAACCTACTATACAGTGTGGACGATGGCGTGAAACCAAGATCCCTCAAAAAAGTAAATGTGAATGAAATGCAAGGAAGACACTTAAGTGTTTGTACTAGCCATTGGGTTCAGTGACAGAGCACATACATGTGGCTGCTGAAGAGGTACTATGAAGACCTCCAAACAACCAAATGAGCATAGAAGAAAATCAGCTAACAGATACAACACCAAATTCAAAGTCTAGTCCCTGTGATCATCTGCCCAAAACATGTGATGAGGTCATTGCTATTGTTTCTACATGTAGCAAGGTCAGAGTACAGTAACAGACTTTATGAAACAATGTGAACACTCTCTTCACAGTGGGCATCTGGTGTCAGCACAGACCTATCCAGCCGCTGATGGGTATCTGAGAGATCTTCTATTAACTATCTTAAATTGGGTTGCCAGGTGCCTGGTGGAGTAAGAAAAAAAATGAGAGGTGGAAGGTACGTGGGAGGACCAAATTACAAATCTCAGTCCTTAACAAAGGTTCACACTGTCCCTGCTACTAGCAGTATCAGCTAACACAGCTCCACAATAAAATCTGCAAGTGAAGAATGTTGGCAAACAAGTTATCTCAAAAGAGTAATATTTATGGAACACCCCAAAAAAGCAATGTTAAAATCAACTAAAACATGCAATAATACAATGAATATGTTACACAATTAAGATACAGATTTAATTCTCATACATACAAAGGAAACTAAGGAAAACTGAGCACAACTTTTAATTGGAAGTGGTACCAAGAGACTCTGGTAATTATTTCTTGACAGATGCTGACATGGATATCACGTGCAATGATTAACTCAGCTGCATACTTTGGAACTGAGTGCTTTCCTATGTGTATTTATAAAACTTGTTTTAAAACAAATACAGTTTTAGAAAAGACCCTTGCACCCAGACTTTTTGGATCTGTTGCTCTTCTTGTGGAGCTCCTGTCTTCTCCAAGTCTTACTATCTCCCACTTCTTTCATGAGATTCCCTGCACTCTGCCCAAAGTTTGGCCACAAGTCTCAGCATCTGCCTCGATACCCTGCAGAGTAGAGCCTTTCAGAGGCCCTCTGTGGTAGCTCCTGTCCTGTTCCCTGTTTTCTCCCTCCTCTGATGTTCATCCTCTTTGCCTTTCTGAATTGGGCTGATACTCCACCAAGGACCAGTCATGGAGATGGCCTGGAACCCCTGCACAGAAGTAGCCTATGGCAGTTCAGCATCCAAGTGGCCTCCACAGTAAGGGGGACAGGGACTGTCTCTGACAGGAACTGATTAGCCTGCTCTTTGATCACCTCCCCCTGAGGGGGGAGCAGCTTTACCAGGCCACAGAAGAAGACAATGCAACCACTCCTGATGAGACCTGATAAACTAGGATCAGAGGGAAGGGGAGGAGGACCTCCCTTTTCAGTGGACTGGGAGAGGGACACGGGTGGGGAAGAAGGTGGGATTGGGAGGGGAGGATGGAGGGAGGTACAGGGGGGATACAAAGTGAGTAAACTATAATTAATAAGAATAATTAAATAAAACCAAAACAAATATAGTTTATTTTTACATCATCATTATAGAAATATATTGGCCTAAGTGGACAGATGACTCAGCTGTTAAATCTTGCTGCTCTTGCTGATGCTCTAGGTTTGGTACCTAGAACTCCCGTAACTGCTTACAATCCTTTGTAGTTCCAGTTCTAGGGAAACAGACACTCTCTTCTCATCTTGAAGGTATCAGGAGTGGATGTGGTGCACAAATATTCATGTAGAATAACACTCATATACATAAAAGAAATCTTACATTTTTAAAAACGACCTTGGTGTTTTATAGCTGGGACTCAGCAATGTCATAAACTGTGAAATTAACAGAGGATAACTGTCTCAAGTGGAAACTGAAACCACAGATCCATTGACCAATGTGTCTTACTCCTAGTCACATCTATCATTAATTTGGTCTGTACTGTATCTTACATGAATTCTTAAAGTCTTTATACCTAGTTTCTGGTGGTGTCCTGCTTCTCTCTACTTTGTCAACCTAGAACCCAGTGTGATCTTTCGAAAAAAAAAATTAACAAAGTCATCAAGCCTCCTACTTACCCCCCACCCCTCCCCAAGCATCATGGTCTCAGCTATAAGGGAGCTGATGAAGCAGAATGCCACTTGATCACTATTTCAAAACCAGTCTGGGCAAGATGGTAAGATGCTGTCTCAAATAATAAAGCAAAACTAAACCCTCCCCTGGCTCCTCACCTCACTGAGAGTCACAGGCAGTTTTTCAGACCAGGTTCTTGCTATAACTCTTAACATCCTTTGCAACCCCAAACTCGCTCTGTTCATTGGCAGCCTCTGGCTGCTGAATAACTGTGCCAACAACAGTACCCTATTGCCTTGAACTGCCAATGATTCTGTTCTGTACAAGACACATAGTTACTGCACCTCTGCTCAAGCATTTCTGGAAGGAAAAGGTTTTCCAATCTAAGTGCTACTTAAGCTCCACATTTCTTCTCAGTGCTATGTTTAACAATTTCTTTTTAGCTGCTATTATCTCATACACAGCAAACAAATGCATCATAAGGCCTGACACCAACTAGAAGGAGGCCTCTCAACAGAATATGGAGTCACTGCTTCGAAAGTTACGAATCTGAGAATAATGCTGTCATGAAAGTGGCACTGACGAAAGGGCCAGACACAAGGGTTTTAATCCCAAGAACTACTTGCCAGCAAGCTGATTTGAGGCAAGCTAAACTCTCTTGTTTCAGAGGCCATACATGTGAAATGGAAATGCTGACAGTACTTGCTTTCTTGGTGTTTTATAAAAACTGATACCTGTTAGGTCCAGTTAGGATTTACAATAGAAATACAAGGAGTTTACTGTTGAGGGAATCTGGGTCTAGTGATGGAATGGTGTAAATTTTGACTGTATGATAGGTTTATTGGGATACACTCCTATAGCAACTTGAAGTGAATCTATATACAGGTATCAAGAGCGTAGCACATCAACAACTTGAAATGTCACATGAATACTTGATTTAAAAGTATTTAACTAACATCTGCATCTAGTAATTCCAAGCATACCCCCTAAACCTGTACATAAAGGTAGCAGTGATTAAGTTTCCAGAGAAAGGGGTATAGGTTCTGGAAAGCATCCAACAGGGCAGTAAACTCATGTCCAACTAATAAAGCAAACAGAGAAACAAATATCTATCCAACTGTAAACTTCTAATCAATTTTATTGTTTTTTTTTTGAGGTAATAAAAAAGTCTAGATGCAATAAACTGAGCACCAATGTAAACTTCTTCAGAACTCAGAATACAGACTAGGATCATCGTGACTTCTCTAGACCGTCCTCTTCAGACTGTGGTTTTCATCTTCAGGGTCACACAGCGAATCAGAAAACAAAAGTCAGACTTTGTTCAAGAGTTGTTTTTTCTTTTTTTCTCAGAAAGCCACACAAGAACCACTGTTTATGAGTTGATGGCCAGGGTCATCAGGGTCATGGAAGGTGGAAAATACTAGTTGCATGAAAAACTGCAAAATATAAAGTGGCACTGTTTGCTAATCAAATAAACCCATGATCCTTCTGTTACAGTTGAAGATGGATACTAAGGAAGTAACTACAGGTCTTTGTTATTCTTTTGACAGGAAACCACAACCAACAAAGGATCTGTTAGGAAGCTTCATGCTTTGCTCCCAATACATTTGACACAGATACTCAAAAATACCCACATTACCCAGTATATAACATCACACAATTCTAAATATGCCATTGGTCAGATTAAGTTTCCTAAAGTGAAATTAAGATGGGAACAAAGCTATGGTAAAAAATACTCTATTACATATTGTTTGCGATTGGGCCTAAGAGTTAGCCAGAGGACCATAACCCTAAAATTAAAAAGATCAAGAAAATTAAAGAGCTGGATTCTGTTGTTATAAATATAATCCCACATTCACACACAAGGGGACAATGGCTAAAATAATTTTCATAGAGTTATCAGCAGTGTAAGTTCTCATACATTTCTAGTAGAAAAACTGCACTGCATCTCTTTCTTTTAAAAAGCTGTAAAAATTTTCTCCTAAGTGTTCATAGGAATCACAGTAGTTGAGGAATGAATAAGATTATTCTTAAACTTAGCACTATTACAATAGGATACACAATCTCTGCTATGGGTGACTTTTGTGTATTATAGGCTATTTGGTAGCATCTCTTAAACCATCTTTTTATATGTCAGTGTACCTCTCTCCTCATTCTCAAGACCCCAAATCTCTCTGGACATTAACAAATGCCCTGGAAAGCAAAACTGCCCCAGGTTGGTAACCAACCCTGTTAACTGAAGCCTGAAAAAGATTTTTATTAACAGTGTGTGTGTCAGAACATAAGTGCCATGTAGATCTCTGCTAGATGGCCTTTCTCTTTAAAAAGAACAAGCACCTTGGCTTGTGAACCAACAATAACAGAGTTGGCCAGTTTGCTAGCTCTTTTTAATGGATGTTTCCGTATTTCTTACTTCTGAGATTTTTTTTTTTCTTTACTCTGATTTCTCCCATGAGGAACAAATAAGAGATAAGAAAAAATTTTCCCTAGTCACTACAGTGATAAAAATTCTTCTGGCATGCCCACAAAGTGTTGCTGATTTTAACACTAGATGCCCTGGATGAAGACTCTCCTAAATTCTTATGTGTTTGGGAACATTACGTATGCTGAAAAGTTCTTGCTACTCAATACAGAAATTTTCCCATTCCCTGTATTCTCAGAGACCCCAAGTGCTGAATGCCAACTCAAGTCTTCTTGATCTTTATACAAACTGGATAATTCCCAAGTTCCATGTGATCTTTTATGTTCTGTATGTGGAGAGACAATGAAAGATTTGTGACTTCTAATGCCTGCCAGGTTTCCTTTGCATCTGAGTACTCACTGAAGCCTTTTCCATACAGATGGTGTAAAGAGTTTCTCCCCTCAGTGGGTTTTCAAATGACTCCTCAGGGATGAATGGTCACTGAAGGCTTTTCCACAGACAAGGCACTCATAAGGCTTTTCCCCGGTGTGGATCCTCCGGTGTACAGCAAGGTTGGATCCTATGCTGAAGGCTTTTCCACAATGGTCACACTCGTATGGCTTCTCCCCTGTGTGGCTTCTCATGTGCGTCTTCAGGGTAGATTGGTTCCTGAAGGCTTTTCCGCACTGCCGACACTCCACATGCTTCTTGACCAGATGGGTGCTCATATGCCTCCTTCGTGACAGGTAATCACCAAAGACCTTCCCACAGGCAGTGCATTCATAGCGTCTCTCCTGAGTGTGTATTTTCCTGTGTGCAGTGAGGTTGGAGCTTGCACTGAAGGCTTTTCCACAGAGATCACAGCCATAAGGTTTCTCCCCAGTGTGAGAGTTCATGTGTGTTTTCAGGATGGACTGGTTTCGGAAGGTTTTCCCACATTGGTGACACTCAACTGCTTTCTTTACAATATGAATTCTCATGTGTTTCCTCCTTGATAGAAGGTCACTGAAGGACTTCCCACATTCTTTGCACTCATAGGTTTTCTCTACCGTGTGGTTCTTCTTATGCAGATTGAAGTTGGACTTCCAGCGGAAGGCTTTGCCACACTGTGCACACTCATAAGGCTTCTCCCCAGTGTGGTTCCGGGCATGCTCCTTCAGGTGGGAGGGGTGCTGGAAGGCTTTTCCACAGTCCTGACACTCATACGGCCTTTCTCCAGTGTGTGTCCGCTTGTGGGCAATGAGGTGGCAGCTCCTGCCATAGGCTTTGCTACACTCATCACATTTGTAGGGTTTTTCACCAGTGTGAACTCGCATGTGTATCTTTAGAGCAGACAGGGTCCGGAAGGCATTATCACACTGACTACAGCCAAAGGGCTTCTCTTTCAGGTGAGTTCTTGCGTGGCTCCTTAGAGCTGAGGAGTCATTGAAGGCTTTTTTACAGTTACTGCATTCATAAGGCTTCTCCCCAGTATGAATCCTATGGTGCCTTGTGAGAGAAGCACTGGTAGTGAAGGCTTTCTGGCACTGGTGGCATTCGTGCATTTTTCTCCCATCATAGATGCGGGTGTGCTGGGTCAGGTGATTCCTAGTCTTGAAAGCAGCTCCACAGCTGTGGGGGTGATGGGGCCTTTTGCTTGGAGGCCTTCCTATTGGCTGAGTGAGATGAGGGCTGATACTGAAGACTTCAAACAAATGGGTGACTTCAGAAGATTTCTCCAAAAGATGAGAGTTTTCCTGTTGGTTAAGAGGTGAGAGCTAACTGTGCCATTGGTAACACTGTTTATTTCATTTTATGCTTTTGGTGCTGACAACTTAATGGAAGGCCTGATAAGTACAAGCATGGGCTTAGCCTTGGTCTACAGCCTCATCCTATTTCAGTCTCGCCTTGGAATAAATTAGTACCAATACTAAATTTAGTATAGTGCCATGACTGTAATAAATAGTTTTTTTGTCAACTTGACAGAAGAAGCTGAAGTCATCGTAGAAGAGGAAACCTCAATTAAGAAATTGCTTCCATAAGATGGGGCTGTAGTCAAGCCTATATGGCATTTTCTTAATTAGTACTTGATGGGGAGAGGGTACAGCCCATTGTAAGTGGTGCCATCCCTGGGCTGGGTTCTAGAAGAAAGTAGACTAAGCAAGCCTTGGGAAGCAAGCTAGTAACAGAACCCCTCCATGACCTCTGCATCAGTTACTGCCTCCAGGCTCTCACCCTGTTTGAATCCCTGTCCTGACTTCTTCAGTGATGGAACTGGGATATGGAAGTGTAAGCCAAAGAAAACTTTTTTTTGCCCCAAATTACTTTTGGTCATGGTGTTTTATCAGAGCAATAGCAGCCCAAAATAAGAGAATGACCAAAGCTATCATTGTTCCTCTTTCATGTGAACTTCATCAAAGAGAAAAGGGTGCCTGAAGTGGTTGTGGCACTCAATCTCAACTCAGAAGACGAAAGTGGGAGGATTCTGAGTATCAGGCTAGCCTGGGATATACAAAAAGATTCTTTCTTAGTTTAAAAAAAAAAAAAAAAAAAAAAAAGCAAAATTCATGGCTGTGTGTCTTAAGGCTCCATGTGTACTATGCTATAATGCTTTTTTGCATGCAACTTCATTCACTGTTTAAAACCAAATTCAACCCCACCATACATTACAGTAATATTTACTTATCTGAACTCTAAATGAGAAAGTCTGGGTCTAGATTTGGGATTCTGCCCAAGCTGACAATATAGTGGGTCATTTCAACATTAATGGGTTCTATATCATGATGTCAACAACCTTACTCCCAAGCTTTTAAAGGCAAAAATAGCTGCATCTATACTGAACACACACAAACTTTTGTCATTATCACCTAGGCACACCAATAATAAAGTTTTGTACACATTTTACATTATCTAATGATAATTAGAGCATACAGCAAGATATGTAGAGGTTCTACATAGACAATGAAAATGGCATTTTATACAAAGAAACATTCTTAGATTTTAGTATCCACAGGAAACTCACTGAAACCAGCTCAATGGAACTCAGGTGCCACGGGTCAAGTGTAATGTAGCACCTGTGGAACTCCTGTTTCTTCTAGGCTGTCACTTGACTGGTTCTTAAGCGAGCTGACTAGTGGCTGCTTTGGGCTTCTCCAATGTGGAAGACACAGACTTAGCCTAAGAAAGTCTTACCAGTGTCTCACTATCAGGTGCTTCCTCCCCCAAAATATCTTTCACAAGAATGGACCACTTGATTTTAGATGTAGTTTCCGAATCTGAAAGAAAAAAAAACCAAATATTTGATTCATTCAAAAAGGAAGAGGATGGGAATGAAAAGTATACTTCTTTGGAAATTCTAAAGATACACAAGAAAAGGTAAGGCAGAAAGGCAGAGCACACAAAGAATAAAACGATAGTAAACATCAAGTTTAAAGCTAAAGGAACACAAAGATAAAGTCTAATCTGATCAAAAGGCTTACAAAAGAACAGATGGAGATTAAGAAAAAAAAAACCTTCCTTATTTTCTAGTTCACATTATCAGATATATTTCCACATTAATGTTTTGAATGTTTTTGTTCCAGGGTCCATGTGTTAAAGCATTGGTCCTGTGTCCTGAGACTAAATTGAAAGAATTTTTTAAGGGTTGGGGCCTACTGTGAGGTAGGTAACCAATTACACTGTTCTTAGATGGAATTGATGTTGGTCTTAGAAAGTTACTTACGTACTATAAGAGAAACCTGTTCATAAAGGCAGGTATGGCAACCCAGGAGTATGACTCTACCATTCAGGAGACTTGGGCAGGAGATCATGAGTTCAAGGCTAGCTTGGGCTACAGTGAGACTTTGTCTGGGGGGTGGGGGAGAAAAAGACAAAAGTCGTGGACAGTTACACAACGGCAACAGCGGTCTCTCCCGGCTCTCTTGCTTTCTATCCTATCGGTTGTGAACATGATCATGCTACCATGCTGTCATGGATACCTTTACTATTAACTTGGCTAGACTTAGGCTGACCTGGAAACAGACCTCTGGGCACACCTATGAGAGTGATTCTAAGAATATTTTAACTGAGGAGGGGAAGATCCACCTTGAGTGTGGCCTGAAGCATCCCATGGGATAGGTAGAGGTGAGGCACAGAGTGAATATAAAGGATAAAGTGAGCTGAGTACAGCATTCGTCTCTCTCTCCATCAGGAAGACAAATGCTAAGTGATCTGTCACCTCACCTTCCTGTTGCCAGGCCATTCCTGCCATGAAGGACTGAACCTTGAAACTGACCAAATAAACTCTTTCTCCCTTGAGTTACTTTCTGCCTCTATACAAATGCAATCTGTCATGTTATGACACAGCCTATACTGTATGGATGATGGCACCAAGTTCCTGAACTGATACAAATGTGAGCTAAATAAACTCCCAAGTTGTTCTGTCACAGAAATAGGAAATCACTGAAAAGATCTGACAGCCCAGATCCCCTCTGTGTGCCTAGTAGTTGCTCACCTGGAGAAGTACCCTGCTGTGTGCCCCTCTCCTCCGTCCTCAGCTCCTCTTCTTGCTCCAGGTGTGAGATGAGGCTGGGTTTGCCAGCCTGATACCCTACTCATGGAGAAAGGTATGTTGAAGGAGGACCGTGCAGAGGACAACCCTTCCCCTAGACTGGGGTCAACAATTTGGTCTTCAGGGTTTTCTGAAGGTGGACAAGGCTGACTTTGGAGCAGCAAAATGATAGTGTCACGTTGTAAAGGAACACAGTAAAAGTCTTTCATAAAAACAAAAACTACACATATTCACACAATTTATCATCAAAAAGATTGTGGACTTTTGTTTTAAATGCCAGGAATGGAAACCATTATCTAAAAAACACTCTACCACTGGGCTATAACCCCAGACAAGAATGGAAACTTTAAAAAATAAATTAATTTTTTATAATTTTAATTTTTTATTCATTTTATTAATTTTTTCTCTCTCTTTGTATATGTATACGTGTGTGTGCATGTGTGTGTGCTTTCCTCTGTTCAGAGGTCACTGGACATCCTGATCTGATCTAATACTCTATTTCATTCCCTAGAGAAAGGTTCTCTCACTGAGTATGTAGCTAGGCTGTTGTCCAACCATCTCCAGCCATTATTCTATGTCCACCTCCCACATCTCTGGGATTTACAGATGTTATTTGCCACAACATCCATGTTTGCATTGTGATTGCTAAGAATTTGAACTTAGGTCATAATACTGTACAGTAAGTTCCCTTACTTACTGAGTATTCTCTGTAGACAAGAAACCTCTTGTCTTAAAGAGTTATGCTTAAGCTCAGGTACACACTTGAGAATGTTCAATGTAATGGGCAGGTGCTACTACCAGAGAACCTATGACGGTGGTTACCAGCACTGCTTGTTCTAAGCTTTCTTACAAACCCCACCTAGGTATTGGGTCAAAGCAAGTACTAGATAAAACATCTTATCCCTGTACAGATGAGGGAACAATGGTAGCCTTACCCAGTGAAGTCAAATTGCTATAATTCTCCAGCATTACATCTTTGTACAGTTTTCTCTGGGAAGAATCTAGCAGGGGCCACTCTTTCTCTGTAAAGTCCACAGCAATATCTTGGAATGTCACAGAATCCTGCAAACCATAAACACTTGAGGTCAATGAGAAACCAGCTCACAAGACAACAGAAGCAGAATATAGATCTAAGAGATATAATGTGTGATTTCAAAATATGGTTTGCTGAAGGTTTCTGTATATGTTAGAAGAATATTCTCAGATAGTCTCTTCCCTTTGAGTGACCTTAACCTGACTCACTGCATCAAAAACAACTCTGACAAGATTTCTTTCCACTTCTAGGGTAGCTGAGAGCATGTAGCTTTACTTTTTTTTTTCTGTTTCTGCAAATATGTGACTTGTCATACAAATAATCTCTAACTTCCCTAATAATAATTAGAGCCATAAAGCTTTTCTTGGTGTGCTGGTCCTTCACCAGACATGCACTCTGGATGAGTATCTAAAAGAATTCCAACATGCAATGGTGGTGGTGGTGGTGTCCTAAAATGTACTTGTCCCACCCTTGGGCCTTGAGATCTTAGGTACCTGAGAAAAAACACGAGTTGGTGTATCAGGCTCTGGAGCATGGCAAGCCGACAAACCCAAATCCTGCTGACTGGAATGGTATTTTGATGGAAGAGGAAATTCTGATTCCAGTTTATCAGCAGAGCCCTCAAAGGACATAGCTAGGACAAGAAAATAAAATCCATGAGATTCATCTATCCCCTCAGTAACCATAGTCAAATAAGTCACACATGCCCACACGAGCCCTGGATATTCACAGACGGGGACAGAGAAGAGGGTGTTGGTGATGCACAAGTATGAGCAGCAGAATACCCTGCACAGGATTTGCTTAGACTCATTATTTGATTTCGTGTATTTTTTTTCAAGTTTGGCATCTTTGCGTACCTATAATGATGTATCTTAGGGAAGAGACTGGTGTTTAAGACAAGATTTATTTCTGCTGCACAGTTACACATACAACTGAAGATCACTGACAGCTTTTTTGACTGCAACCTGTCACATGATGTAAGGTTTCAGATTTTATAGCTTTTCTGATTGGAGATGTCCAACCTCTACACAGGTCCAGTTTCTGAGAGAGGAACCTGAAGCCTCAGAGTTAAAGCTGCTGCCCTTCTCAAATTTATCAAAACAATAGATCACATACGGTTAGTTTTTATCTCTACCTTCTTCACTGTATATCCCAACTAGATATATGCTCTTCTTTGTCCCAAACTTACACGCGCCCTTAGCTAGTCACATGGACGACCATCATTCAGCTCACCCATCCTGGCTCAACAGTTTACATATACGGATCTCCTCAATCTTATGAATGGCAGGAGACATACACACTCACTTACCATGGGCAAAAACATGAGAACTTACCAAACATGGGAGACAGACCGAGGGTAGCCATCCTGTGGGGGCACGGGCAAACTTATTGGAATGTAGAATACTTGAAGAAGCACTGCCTTTCCAAACTGACAACTGCCACAGGGGTCCTCACAGGCTCTCTTTCTTACTCAGTGAGGAGATCTCTGAATTGCGTTTCTTGGCATTTCCTCGACCCATAAGCTCTCTGATTATGGGCCATCATTAACCTAAATGAAGAGGAACTGAAACTGGAGGAACTGTTGTGAGCTGCTCCAAGGCTGGGGGGAGCCAAACAAAACTCCTCTGCTATCCCAAGTGCTCTTAACTGCTGAGCTGTACCTTCACTCACCCACTTTACCTCCATACTTACAGTGTTAAAAGCAACTGCACAGGAGCAGAGCCAGACAGAATACAAAATTACACATTTTAAAACCTAAAAGAAGATCTTTTAGACATTTTCAAAATTACTACCTCTGAAGAACTATTTAGTTAAACTTAAGCATTAATTTCCCTCTAGATATATAACATGCTACCTTGATGGTATGTATCATTTTAATTAAATATTAGAATTTAATTCCCATTCACTTTCAATACCCTGAGAGACACACAGAGGTATAAACTTCAGGATAATTTAAGATCTGAAGATATGAGCTGGAAATGGGAGGAAACTCTAAAAAAGTAAATCCTAATCTTAACAAATATATAAAGTATATACTGTACTCAACTATGCACATTCCTACTACTCCACACTCCTACTACTTGGGATGTTCTCAGTGAAAACTCCTGTTCAAAATTGTAATTCTCTCGCTTTTAAAAGTTTAATCATATATGTATGATTTAACAGTGATATTTATCTTTTAACAATATAAAAAAGGTACACATTCACACAGTGGCTGTTGTGTACTATGGAATTGCACTTAATTTGGATTCCTTTGTAGAAATTATTTGCCAATGTTTATAATTTTAAAAAAGCGTAGATTATGCAGGAGCTTTCCAATCATAATTCAGTAAAGTCAATGGCAATCAAAATTTAACAAGGAAGCTAGGTTTGGTAATATAGTCCAGTAACCCCTAACACACAGAAGGCTTAAGATTGAGAATTGCAAACCAGCTTATAATGAGACATCTTAAAACACAAAAATAAACATATAAATAAAATGATGTAAATTTATAACCAAGAATCAATATAGTAGGCATAATAGTATCAATCAATTAATATGCATACATCTTTCAGGAGAGCAGGCCTCTTACGATTCACCGGGCAGCACACTAGAGCTGACCCTGGTGGCTGATGGGAGAGCTGGCCCCACCTCTCACTGGTTGAAGCACTGGGGTGGGCTTGGGGGTGGGGGCTGAGTTTCCACCTCTCCTGGGCAGTGCCAAGAGCTGGCCCTGGTGTACCTATGCAGGAGAGCTGGCAGGCTGAACAACAGCCACCACCCAAGCCCAGATCCAGGGCTTTGAGTTGGCACACAACATCTATCCCATCTATGAACTGCCGGAGACCATGAAGGGGCTGGTCCTGCAGAACCGAAGCTTCAGGATATCCTTGGCACAGGGCGAAAGCAGGCTATCTGAGAAGAGCCCTGGTGAGGATCCAGGATTGATGGTGTAGCAGAAGCCAGAGGCCTTGAACCAGACCAATGTTCACTGTAATGAACATTTGCAAGTAAAGCTGTTTGGGCAAAAAGGTATACTGTGTGACAGACATTGCAGTTTCTGCAGTGATTTTTTTGTTGTTAATTTTTAACTTTTTATTACTTTGTTGTTTTTATTTTTATTTCTTGTTTTCTTTTGGGTGGAGGTCGCAAGGGCAAAGGGCAGATATCGAGGGGCAGATGAGTGGGCTCGGAGTTGATAATATAAAATTCACAAAGAATCAATAAAAAGTTAACCAAAAAAAGTTAACAAAAATAAACTGAGGATAACTGAGACCAAGTATTCTTTGTCTGGTGTTTTTTCCATTTCTGGGAAAACTTCCTCATTCATTATCAATTAAATTTCTTATCCTTTTTCTTATGTACTTTTAGGTTTTCTGTACTGATATGCTTTAGTTTCACCAGAATTTTTTCTTCTAGCCTTTCATTTATAATACACATAAAATTAACTTTTGGCATAGACAAATATTTCAGTAATTTCACTCTTTTCTGCATTTTCCCATTAAAGGTTTTTCTTTTCTCAACGGGGTATTTCATACCACTATTTTATCACCTTATGTTTAACCTTTAAAAATTTATTCATTATCTGAGAATTTCAATGTATTTTGAACATATTCACTTCCCTACCCCAATTCTTCCCACACCTACCCTCTCTTCTGCCCTTGCCATCCAACTTTGAGGTTTCTTCTTCTACTTATTTATCTTTTCTATATTTAACTCTTTATCCTTCGGGATCATTCTGTTTTAAACATTTACAGTTCAGGGCTGGAGAGATGACGCAGGGGTTAAGAGCAATGACTACTCTTCCAGAGGACCTGGATTCGGATCCCAGGGCCCACAGAGCACCTCACAACTGTCTGTGTCTCCAGTTGCATGGGCTCCAAAGCCCTCTTCTGACCTCAGGACACCAGCCACACATACATGCAAGCAAAACACGATGCACAGAAAAAAATACATACAGTTCTTCTAACATCTTTCTTTTACTAAAGAATTTTCACAGTATTAAATTTCCCTTAAAACAGACTGGTATGGAAGGCTGGGGTCACTGACTTTACTGACTCGAGACTCAAAATTTACAAAACAAATTATTAAAAAAAAATCTTGTGGGAGAGAGAGTGGGGAGGAGAATGTGGATGGGAACCGGAAGAGCAGGGCTGGGAGGTGAGAGGGAAAGAAAAGAAACCAGTGGGGGAGGGCATTTCTGGGATAAGCTGGAGACTTCTGATGGGGCAGGTTCCTGGGAGGATATGCCAGTGACTCTAGCTGAGACACCTAGCAGCACTGAATATGGAGACTGAAGTGGCCATCTCCTATAGTCAAGCAGGTCTTTTAGTAGAGGGAGGGGAACATCAACATGCCCACAATTTGAAAAGAAAAACATTATATAAATATATTACACATTTTGTATATTCTATTGAAAATAGCATTTAGAATCAACTAAAGTATTTGTAAGTAAAACATCCTTGATGGTTCTCATTTTTAACATTTTATTAATTCTTTGAGAATTTTGATCGTGTTCATTCTTCACACTATTTCACAGCTCCTCCTCCCTACCCACCTCTAATTTTTGTCATCTTTTCACTTTATTTATTCTTTTTTTACAAGGACCTAGAAGGTCCTTGCCCCCTGGCTCTTACAATCTTCCTGTCCCATCTTTTCAACCACCCCCTAAGCCTTAGGTGCAGGGTTTACATGCTGCTCTACTAAACGCTCTATTTTTTGTTGTGATATTTAGAATGCGTCTACATTTTCACAAATAGAAAAACTACACCTACAATAATTCCTTGCAGCTAAAATTCTATAACTTTTCCCCTTGGAATGAATTTCTAGATAGTAAAATGCTCGACCAATATTTTGAACATGTTTAAGCCTTTTGGTAAGTATTGGGAAATTATCTTCTGAAATGGTTTCATTTGTAGCTCCTTTAGCTACGCACATATTTCTTACACGAGAGAAAACACCTGACTTACCAAGCTGATGAACTAGTTTTGGAATTATTAAAACTAGGCAAGGGATACAAAAGATATTAAAAACAGAACAGAATTTTATAGCTAGCCTCTTAATCTGAAAATAAGAACAAAGGAAATGACTGGAGGATGTAATTCAACGACAGAGAACTTGTCTGACGTGAGTAAAAGCTCTGACCTTAATCTTCAGCACTTCAAAAGAACTGGCTGGGGAGACGGCACAATGGATAAAGTGCCTGCCATGCACAAATAAGAATGTGATTTCAGATTTTACCACCCACATAAAATGCTGCCTATGGCAGTGCAAGTCCATGACCATATTACTGAAGAAGAGATGGTATGATCCTGGAATCCTTCTGGCCAATCAGTCCAGCCAAAACAGCAGCTTTGTGTTCAATGACAGACTGGTCTCAGAACAATAAAGACAGATGCCAAAAAACAACCTCCTGCTTATAAACACACCTGTACACAGATGTGTACATATGCACACAGACATAGTCGGGAAAAGAAAAAAAAAAGGGAGAGAAAAAAATGGAGGAACTAGGTATTTAAATTATGTAGACAACCTTGTCCCTCCTCTTTCTTTCCGACATTCTCCATCCAAATGGTCAAACCCTGTCATGTTACACTAAACGCATATGCAAAGTTCTAGCTATGCCTCAGCATCTACACTAGAACTGCTTTGATCTCAGCCCTCACCCCCTCTTCCAAATCAGACTGGTACCCAGCTAGTCTCCTACATCCTGTTGCTATCATCAACTTTGCATGTAAAATATATGTAACATATCACATCTTTGCTGAAAACCTTCTGATGGTATTTCATTTCCCTTAGTACAAGGTCCCATACCCAGGCACTCACTTATGTTAGCTCACACTGACTTCTTTGCTGAGCCTCATGCCCCAAGACATGCACACACATCAGGGACTTGCTATCTCTTCTTCCCAATGTTCTTCCCTACATTCTGTGTTTTCTCCTCTCTGGCTCTTCTCTTTAGGATTTAATTATTAAACTTCAAGGCTTTTGAGATAGTCCTTTCTATGTATTCTACTTACTATGCAAACCCTTGCCTTTTTCCATCCATTTATTTTCCTCCACAATATATATGTCCACTTAACACACTTTACTAAGTAATTTAGTTTTTTGTTTTTACTTTTTCAAGACAAAGGTTCTCTGTGTAGTCTTGGCTGTCCTGTACTCACTTCGTAGACCAGGCGGGCCTCGTACTCACAGAGATCTGCCTGCTTCTGCTTCAACAAGAACTGGTATTACAGGCATGCGCCACCATGCGTAGCTCACTTTACTAAGTTATAACAGGCTGTATTTTACTACAAATAGACAAACCTCGACCTAAATAACCAATAAAGTAGAATTTAGAGATGGGACTACACCTTAGTAGCAGAATGTTTACCTAGCAGGCATAAGGCCCTGGGTTTGAGCCCCAGAATCACACAATGAAGGGAAGAAGGGACGAAGGGAAGGAGGAAGGAATGAAAGAAAGTATTACAAAGCTTGCTGTGCTCATCCTCACAGAAAGGAACACATTCTGAAGGCCTCTGATACCCTTCTCTTTACTACTGAGACAAATCCAGAAATAGAATGTGCCCAGGAATCTCATGCTGGGAGAAGGAATAGGCTGAAGCCTGGTGCCACTCAGATGGGGAGCCTATGTCCCATAAGATTTCTGACAATTTATCAGATCACCCTGCAGGATACCACAGAGGCACCTGAGCTGTTAACTATTCATACTCTCCCCCTCTGCTTAAGCTGAAATCTCATCTCAGCACCAGTACATGGACTTGGACAGTCACTACAACACTTTCTTTTTCCACTGTGGACTCACTGAATGAATATCCTTTTCCTAATTTTCACTTTTATCTTTTATTTGGTCTATTGAAAATGGTGACAAAGCCTACTCTGTTAGGCTGATAGGATCCAGGCTCTGATCCTAACTTCAGCAACACTGCAATATGCCACAGTAGTGAATATTTTAAATTGCTCAGAAATATCTTTTGATTCCCGAATCAAGAAAATCTATGGCAATTTGGAGCACGTATGATACAAGAAGGTAGCACTTGGGGAACAATGCATTCTTTCTTCTATGCTTTTATCTACAGATGCTCACAGAAAAACCAGTCAGAAGTAGACTCTTGTCCCTACTATCTCCTGTTGGGAACTCCTGGTCTGCCAGGCTGCTTTGTTATTTAGATCTCAGCATAAAGACTGTTTCCACCCTGGCCTTCACTGGAGTCAGTGATAAGCTACCAAGTCTATCTCCTTTTGTTTGAGACAGTAGGTGGGATGTCTTGTCAAAGTCACACCTTTTGCTTGACTTCCCTGTTTATTCATTCATTGTACTAAGGTGCTTTTGCTCTGACTTAAAAGGAGCATGGAATAAAGCAAGGCTCTAGTGTCTACTAGAGCCTCTAGGAAAGGTCCCAGGTGTTGTGTGTTGGTTTATTAATTTTTCTTTCAATCTTCACTCCTGACTCAAGAACCATTCGACTCTACCAGCGGCTCTGGCAATCTCCAAGGATCCACAGATGACCAGTGGGCCTTGTTGCCTATGATGGTTGGTACAAAATGCTATCTTTCTGTAACAAATAATCACCTGGGAAAGAGACTCAACTGAGAATTCTCTAGACCAGGCAGGCCTGTGGTAAAACAAGTGGGAGACAAGTCTGATTATTATTGATAAAGGCCACTGTGGCAGCATTATTTCATGGGCAGGGCAATGGGCTGTGTAAGAAGCCTGCTGAGTAGCAGGAAGCAGGTGGAAAGGCAGCATGGATGCATTCCTTTTTCTCTGCTCTTCCCCATGGCTGTAATGCGGCAAGGTGCCTCACACTGCTGCCTCTGTGATTTCCCTGCTGTTGGGATCTGTAAGCAGGCATTTCTACAGCCAGCCCTAAGGGACCGGACAAACAGCTACCCCGAAGACCACCCGCTGATCACCTGGAACCACCTGCGCATGTATAAGAGAGCTCCCCCCACCCCCTCTCTTCCACCTCGTCCGGAGATTGTCTCTGAGACCCCTTCCCCCTTCCCTTTCCCTAATAAACCTCCCACATGGAACCGGTCGCGTGGCGTAATTTGTGAACCCGCCGTGCAACCTTTATTCTGCACGATTTCTAACACCTGCAAAGACTGTTACTTGGATGCCATATCTCCAAGATAGTACAGTTTACTTGGTTTAGTTCCTTTTGTATGTTTATAACCAGAAAATATGCTCCAAATAAGGTTTTTACTTCTCTGCTTTGTTCACTGTCTTGGAGCTGGAGTGATAACTCATACAGTAAACAGTGAGTCAAACAACAAGTAAACAGAAATTGATCCACATTTACTTTCATGGCAAGAGAGCTTCTGTGAGGCAAGTGCCTTGCAAGAATTACAAAGGAAGGGATATAAAGAATTTGAAGGGTTGGAAATATTCTCAGAGGTTCTGTGTTATGAACAGAAACCATGGTATTAAGACAGCCTTACAGTTTAGTGCAGTAACTTAAGCCTCATCATCTACTTCATGTGAGAGGTTCAAAAATTTAGAGTTAATTATTGGGACTGGGGCAAAGTCACCATAGCATAGTTCTTTCAGAGCAAGGGTTCATCAATCCCCCACCCAGATTAACCTTGGGATGTGACTAGGGTCACGTAGCCTCTAAGGAAGCCTATGGAATGTGTTAACTCCCTCCCCCTTGCTACAACCTAACCTGCATGTAACAAGGCAGGTATCCCCAGGTAGCCAGATCTGATCATTTGCAGTTTTGGCACCTGAAAACAAACCAATCATTTTAAGGTCAACTCCCCTAGGGACCCTTTCACCCAATCCTATAGTGCCAAGACTTACACTTCCCTACTTTCGTTTTCTCCCCCTTAAAAACCCTGTTCCCCCAGAGCTGGGGGTCGCTCGCCTCTTTGTTCTTGCAAAAGGCAGCCACCCAGCTCAAGTTTGTAATAAAGGCCCTTGTGTGTTTTACATCGGACTCAAAGCCTGTTGGTCATTTGGGGACACGTGATCTGGGCATTTCACATGGAGCAAATTCCCCAGGTAGCTCAAGCTGAGAGAATACCCTTATACACACATTAGACCTACTGGAGTTTGTCCAGTGTTCTATAGTAACAGTAATGCAAAAAGCCAGTGCAGAGACTTAGTGATTGTTGAAGCCCACAAACTGCTGATCTCAAATACACATGCAGCAGAAGATTGGCTGAGTGGAGGGCACTTCTAGAAATAGCCATAGGGACGATTAATTCAGAAGTTTTCTGCAAGATACATAGAACAAAACAGTGGCAATTGGAATGAGAGCACTATGGATGAAGTGAGATGCAGAGAGTTTTCAGAAGTGTGAAATGTTAGATTCTATGCTCCTGACTTTGTAACAGTGAATATTATCCTATTGCTTACTGTTTCCTCAATTCCAATATTCAGACACAGTTTTCTCTTCATTATGACCTGGACTATGAAGAAATAACTGGCTAACAGGGAGTGGTTGTTACTAGCCTAGCTGGAAAGCACAGGATGAGCAAGACATTAGTAAGTACAACAACCTTAGGTTCTTTTCACTAGAGTTCTCAACCCAAAAGACACTTGGAGCATCACATGTTGGCCCTGAGGATGGACTTCCCTGAACTAGCACCTGGAACTTAGCAGAACTTACTCTAGCCCCTGCCTTCCTTCTTAGAAGGACAGAAGCTATACCTCATTTGTCAAGTTCATGATCCAAAATTGGTTTTTGTGCATCTAGAGTGTCCATCGTGAATTCCTTTTTTGTGGCTGCTATTCTTCCAGTGTTCAACTTTATTTCTATATGACTTTACAAAACAGTGGCAGGGCATTCATATTTAATTGCAACCACGACAGACAAAATAACACTTTTACTGAGGTTTGCCCTTGTTGGGCCTATTTCACCCAGTGTTATTCATGCATGCAAACACACACACAAAGCAATGAAGAGCATCACATATTATTGGTTCTTTAATTCCACTACCATTTAGGTTCATTTTTCTTTTCATATTACCTGGACTACAGTCAATATGCCTCTGCTCTCGGCCATGTCCCAGGGGCTAGAAGGGAAGGACGAGATATATTTCCAACAAAACATCGAGGGATGAAATTCTAAAGAAATCACCATATTAATCGACATATCAAAGGAGCCATAATATATGATAATCATATTTATAAATAAAGTATTTATGAATGAAATATATATATAAAATAAACTATCCTTAACAACAATGGTGAGGCAGTCATAAATGTAATTACAGTACCAGGAAGGGAAAGACAGGTGGATATCTTTGAGTTTGAGGCCAATCTGATGTATACACTAAGTTCTTGGACATCCAGGGCTGTATAATAACACACTGTCTAAAAAAATACAAAAGAAAAAGAAAAAAAAAAAAAGAAAGAAAGAAAAAAAAAAGAAACCAACAATAAAACCCCAAAAGTACAAAACTCCCAACACGGTATTTCTATTTAGGGGGATGTGATAGGCATCTAGCTTACATCAGAGAGGAAAAGAAAAGTGTTACAAAAAAGTAAATGAAGAAGCCAGAGTAGCTCTATAATCCCAGCAATTTATAGTTGTAGGTAGAAGAATCAAGAGTGTTCAAAGTCATCCTCAGTTATCTGAGAAGTTCAGGCCAACTTAGGCTTCATGAGACTTTGTCCTTCCCACATGAAAATAGATAAAAAGCCAGAAACCTATAGAACAGAAAACACTTATTATAAAGTGGATTATCTAAGCCAAGCAAAGTTGTGAGGTTTTATTTTATTTATTTTTAAGTCCAAAGCCAGTTGGTGGTGCTGTACGTCTTTTGTCTCAGCCCTTGAAAGACAGAGGCAGGCAGATCTCTATAAATTTGAGGCCAGCCTGGTCTACAGAGTGAGTTCCAGGATAATCAGGGCTGTTACACAGACAAACCACCATGAAAAACCAAAAAGAAAAAAAATCAGTATATAAACCAGGAGTGCTACACACACCTTTATAATCCCAGCACAGAGGGAAGTTGAATCATGAGGATTGTAAGTTTAAGAAGCCAGTCTGGACTTGTAGGACTATGTTAGTGAGATCCTGTGTTTAAAACAAAACAAAACAAACAAACAAACAAACAAAAAACTAAAAACTAAAAAATCCCCAAGAGAGTAAGTATATAAATATTAGGAATATATAGGACACTTTAAAAATAAGGAACTATGGCCAAACTTTGATTACATAACTTAAACATTATGGGGAAATAACTTCCTACAGAAATTTTTATCATAACAAAATAGAAAACATGAAAATAAGACAGTCCTCCAGGAAATCAAGTACAGCTTTAAATACGATTTTCCGGAGGTGGGCAATATGGCAAAACCCTTTAACTTCAGCACAGCACTCAGGCCTCTGAAGCAGGAAGGCTGGGAGGCTACAAAATGAGATTGTACCTTTAAAACAAACAAACAAACAAACAAACAATGTGTATCTGAGCACATACAAGAAAGTCAGATAACAACCACTCAGAATTAGGTCTCTCCTTCCACCTGTTGGGTCAAGGTCTTTGTTATCTTTGTAGCGTTGTGTTTTATAGGACAGGTGCACCCCACCCCTGATTCTTCTAGCCCATTCTGCTGTCTCAGCCTTCCATTTTCCTTTAAGAGGTAATGGGATTTAACGTGTATACTCAGGTTGTTAGTCAGACCTGTTCTGCAAATGATTTCATCCACTGAGCCATCTAACTGGACCCTGTTTTAGTTCTTATCAGATAGAGTCTCATGTAGCCCAGGTTGGCACATAACTATATATGCATGCAGCCTACATTGGCCTTGAACTCCTGATCCTCCTGCCTCTCCTTCCTAAGTGCTGAAATTATAGGGGTGCACCAACCTGTCTACTGCTATTCTTACCGAGAGTATTCCAAGAAGTATTTCCAAGAAGAAAAATCTTTTGCCTCATTTTAGGAGGATGGCTGGCATAAGCTTGAAATAGACAAGAAAAATTTACTATAAAATATACTAAAAAATTAGCAAATTTAAATCCCAAATGTCAAAGAATGTGTCCTTTCGAAACTTAGTTACAAATACAAATTCAATGTACCACTGAAAAGTCAATTGTTTTAACTTCATTATTCATGGAAAACAAAACAAAATCCCATTATTTGTTTATCCATTCAATATATCAACGTTATGGCCAAGCACAAGGTACTTAAATTCATCAATATCTGAAAGACAGTGGGGGAAAAAAGAACAGAAAAAGAGAAAACACTTGGTAGAATACTAGATCAATATACCAAGAAAAGAGGAAAAACAAATAAGAAACAAAACAAAAAACCTCCAGTAAGAGAAAAGTTCCTTGATGTAAAAACAGAAAGAAAAATATTCCAGCACATGGGAATTCAATTTCACTTAGAGGCAGAAGGAAAACAGGACCACCTATGATTCTGTCAAATTCATTAATGATATTTCAAGTCTCCAACCACACCAGGATATAGACAGTGTATATAATTCAAAGGAAGCATACATATTTACTTATTTTGTTCAGGTGATAAAACTGCCTATGAATGACACCCAAATGCTGCACGAAATTAGTAGAAGTAAGTGTTTTTTAACAAGAATGTTGATGTCGAATTCACTAATTAAGACAGTTTGAAGAAAATATTACTGGACACCCAAAGTCAAAGTTCTCAGTTATAAATAGCAACAGATTAGCTATAAACTTCAATCCATAAAATGCCAATATTCTAAAGATTTATATACAGAGCCAATACACTTTGGAAATAGGAGTCCAGTGCCTGGTGTGACATTGGTGAAAAATGATGACTACCTGTTAAGTACAAGATGCTTAGAAATCTCTAGATTACAAGAATGGCATACTTCTATCAGCATGTGCAAAGCGACTTTTATTAAAATATGTAATAGTGCCATACGCATTTGGGAAACAATAAAATCCATACAGTTAATTACAGGGGGGAGAGAAATATGCACTATAACCAGAGCATACAAGTTTGTTTTGTTTTTTTGTTTTTTGTTTTCAGACAGGATTTCTTTGTGTATCCCTGGTTGTCCTGGAACTCACCCTGCAGACCAGGCTGGCCTTGAATGCAGAGATCTGCCTGATTCTGCCTCCTGAGTGCTGGGATTAAAGGTGTGTCCCACCACTGTCTGGTCGAACATACAAGCTTTTAAGGTTTAATGATCTCCACCATAGTCTAGCTTATAAATTTGCTCAGTGGTTGCCTTTAAAAATTTTTTCATAATACAAAAATAACCATTTATTTAAATTTAAGTGTACAATTCACTGGCACCTAGTAGATTCATTATTTTTTAAACCATTATCACTGACCTCTAAAGTCATGTTCATTATTATTACGAATACAGTTGTCACCTTCTAGATTGGAAATAAAAATTTGGCCTCTGCAAAGAATATACCTGTTGCTGTCTTTTTTTTTAATTTGAACATTTTTATTTTATATTAATGACAGGTTATGTACTTTGTATCCCAGTCGTAGCCCCCTCCCAAATTCTCTCCCTATCCTCCCCTTCCCTCCCTCAACTCCTCCCTGCACCTTTCCAAGTCCACTGATAGGGGAGGACCTCCTCCCCTTCCATCTAACTCTAGCTTATCAGATCTCCTTAGGAATGGCTGCAATGTCCTCTTCTGTGGCCTAGCAAGGCTGCTCCTCCCTAAGGGGGTGGGGGTGGGAGTCGAAGAGACAGCCATTGAGTTCATGTCCAAAATAGTCCCTGTTCCCCTTACTAGTGTACCCACTTGGATATTGAGCTACCATTTACTACATACAAGCAGGTGTTGCTGTCTTTTTAATTATAAGTTTGAGTATGGAAGTTATGATCCTCTTAACAGGCAGAGATAACATGGGAAAAATCAAAGCAGAAGATTAGCGAATACAGTATTAATTAGACTAACTTTGAAATTATACTGGCAAGTATGTCAAACTGAATTTCAACTGTTTTCACAAGTAATTTGTTTGCATGAGAATTGTCAGCTAACAAACGCATAAAGTAATTGCTGACTTAGCACAATGGAAAAGGTATGTGCAAGTTCAACTACACTAAGAAGAAAAACGGTGTGCTTACACAGAATTTTAAAAGGAAAACCCGTGCACAGAACAATTTCTGGCATTCTGTCACCCACGAACACCCTGTTTAAAGTTTTCAGGTCGGCAGAGCCTCCCTAAGTTACCTATGAAGTGGTCTAATCCCAATTCTCGGTGGCCAACTACAGGGACCAGAAGGCACGCCTCCGCAGGTTCCTGGTGTCCTCATCCCTGACACTTACTGGCCTCTGCTTCCTGGAGCTAAAGGGTTAAGTGATGAAACAAGCACTTACCAGACTGAGGGTGGAATCCAGGAAGCGGAAGTTTCCGCACTGAGGCGGAAGAACGAGAAAGTTCACTTAATGGTCCTGAAGGCGTTGGGGGAACTCAAGGGTCCCGGCAGGACGTAGAAGAAACCTTTAACCACTCTCTCGCACAGGACTTCTACGAGAATCGTTCCCTTAGAGAAATGGCTTCTACTTCCCTCCTGGCTACGAAATCTCGCAGAATTTCACTGGCCACTTAGAACGTGAAACCTTCATGGTGTGCACTTTAGGAAATGAAGTTTGACAGACTTGACGAGCCCTGCAGTCTTGGCGAACTGGGAAATCTCGCGAAACCAACTGACTGCTTCTAAATGAGACTCACACTCGAAATGGTTTATGGGAAATGTAGTTTCTAAGCTTGACAGCCCTGATAACCATGCTCAAGTAGAATGTGTATATCAGGCATATTTCTTCAAAGCTCTAATTGACCCACAGCATTATATGGGCCTGTCATCAGCTTCTTTTTCTATAACCATCAACCTGTTAGCAGTGATTTCTCCCACTTCAAATATTTTGTACACAATCACTATGCTCAAATTTTCACTCATAACCCATACCTCTAATTCCAAAGCCAGACTGTCTTCCTTAGATATTTTATACACATATTAAAATACTTAAAATAGACCAAACACAACCTCAATATAGCAACTCTATCCACTTGTCCATTTCAAAATCAGTGTCAACACAAAACAACTCTTGCCTCAGATAAATTTGTTCTGAACCAAATACACGTGAATATGAACCAGAAACACTAACTGAGGGTGTCACAAAAACCAAATTTTACCATGGAATTGCAGATATTTTGTTAGTTGCAGAGTGAAGAAAGGGAAAGATCAAGACATTTAACAAATATGATGAGGCAAGGGGTGAAGAGATTTGTATCACACAGCCAAACAGAGAAAAGGATGCTATATGTCTGGGCTGCATTCTTATTTTTGGGATTGGTTGAAATTATTAATCTGTTAATAATACATGTTAAAATTGTTATAAAGAGTTGTTCAACCAAACAGGGAGATGGGCAATGAAATAAAATAAGGATATTGAAAACTGCCCAAGGTAATTTGGTTTCTGATCAGTATTCTAACTGCACATGAAGTTATGAAGTTCTCATAACCCTATATCTCTGTATTTTCAACATATCTTCCTGGCATAGGCTATGACCCCAAGCTGAAAATCATTAATTCATTCAAGATCAAAGAGTCTTCAAAGTATGCATACTTTTTTATTTTTTCCCTTATTTTGGCAGTAGAGAAACTTCATTTTTTTTTAAAATTTATTTATTTTTATCTCAATCACAGGTTAGGTATTTTGAATCCCAGGCGTAGCCCCCTCCCTCATTCCCTCCTACCCTCCCAC
>CM053747.1:14550286-14580769 GCA_028658305.1 Pachyuromys duprasi | reverse complement strand
GTATCCCAAAAGCAGAAAGAAACATATGGTATATACTCACTTATATAGACCTATAGGATAGGAAGGTCAAGCTGAAATCTACACACCTAGAGAGGATATACAGGAAGGAGGACCCAGGTTGGTATGATCAATGCTTGTTTGGATGAACAAATGGGATGGACATTGAGTGGAGGAGAAAACAAGCAACAGGACAGGAGAAAGTAAAGGAGGGCCACTGGGGGGGTCAATTTAGCGAGGTATCAGAGCAGATATTAAGACTTGCGATCAAGACTTTGGCAGAGGGCGAGAAGTAATGATAAATCTGGGGGAGGTCAGTAAGACTTGGGGAGAACAAGAGCTCCACAAAGACCAAACTGAGCAGGGCATAGGGGTCTTGTATGAGACAGTTTCTACAATCAAGGACCATGTGTGGATATGGCCTGGAACCCCCGCTCAGATGGGGCCCATGATAGCTCATTGCCGGACTGAAGACCCTAGTGAGGGAAACAGGGAATGTTTCAGTTATGATCTTGATGGCTGACTCTTTGACCCTCCCCCATACAAGCTGGGGAGTGACAGACTGGCTCGAACCCAGGGGAGGGCATTGCAGCCAGCCCTGAGGAGACAGGATGAGCTGGGTTTGGATGGAAGGGGAGGAGGTCCTCCCCTGTTGGTGGACTTGGAGGGGACGGGGAGGAGGGAGATGAGGGAGGGAGTGGGAGGGTGGGAGGGAATGAGGGAGGAGGCTATGCCTGGGATGCAAAGTACCTAACCTGTGATTGATATAAAAATAAATAAATTAATAAAAAAAGAAGTTAAAACTTGTCTGAAGCTAACAGAAATCTTTAAGAAGCAAAGTTATTCTTTATAACAATGAAGGGCAGCAGTCTTGCTGCAGGAGTGGAGACTGTATGCATGTGCTGAAGGAGCCTTGAAGTTTTATGTTACAAAAATTAGATTTCTGGGTGGAAGATTTCATCTACAAGTCAACCGTCCTGCAGTGTCAAAGTGGTAGACAGTACTCAAAGAGGTTTGTTATTCCTCTTATCAGAGGAGTCCCAGAACCTAACAGTGCACAACCACTGTCAGTGAAATAGACTTTTCTGTCCAAATTGTCTCAATCCACACGATAGTAGGATATTAGGTCATTAAATCTTCGGGGAGAGCTACAAGAATGCCAGTGTGTGAGGAAAATTTTGCTTAGATTTTTGGTCCTTGTCCAAGACAATATGTAAAGAAAGTAAAGGTAACACATACTTTATGCTTGGCTGCAGGTCTGTATTCAGAGGGCAACTGATTCCAGGTCCTTGGGTTCCAAAGCCAAAGACATATGATTAAAGAAAGGCAAAACACTCCCCAAAATGAGTATTGGTTAGTAAGCTGAGAGAGAGGAAAAAAAATCCAAGATGCATTGGGCCTTGAAGCATAGTATGTTTAACAGAGCACCATTTCCCCCACATTTAAATATTAAGGGCTTTGTCATACATGTTCAGTTCTTTAGGTAAAGCCTATGTGAAGAATTGCTTCTAATATTCCACTGCACAGTGGTCTGAGAATGCTGTTTTATGAAGCCCAGCTTGGAAAAGATTTCCAGTGTTTCTCTGCCAACTGTTGTCTTTCTTTAACCTTTAAATGTGGTAATGGTGTCTACTAGGTGAAAAACTGCCTTTGATTTCACTCACTTCCAAGACACGTACCAAACTGTGTTCAAGCAGCACACTGGGGAGTTGATTATCCTGCTTTGCCTAAGTTCTTATCCACAGAAAAATCTGTCAGATCTTCTAGGCATGGTGGACAAAGACTGTAGAGAAAATATCTTGTGTATTGGATGGATATAGCACCTGTCAACAACAAATTTGATGGTCTATAGCTTAGGCAGGATATAGGAGATGAGACATCCAGAAGGCAGAAAGGATTCTGGGCTAGAGCTAGGAATGGGAGATTTGCCAAGAAGATGTGGTTATTGAACGTTATTAGCTAGTCATAGGAAGAGCTTTGCTGTATGGCCTAGGTATTTGTAAATATATTTTGAGGCTCATGAGTCTTTATTCTGCAAGCTTGGGAGGAAAGACCTCTGCGAAAGAAGACAGAGACTGTCCTGGGACCTATGTCACCGATGGCTGTGGAGGAAGCTAGAGTGACTGTCGAAGTAGCTGGCAAGTCTCGGCCATTTTTAAAATCGATTTGGGAGCTGCTTGGTAGGTACTTTTTGCTTACCACGTAAAATTTATCCTTCTCAGAACTCTGATGATGTTGATGACTAGGCTAGGGATAAATTTGTCAGTTTAATAGCAGCAACCAAGGCTTCAGATGCTTTCTCAGTTTTCATTATATGTAAATTCAGGACACAGGACTCAATTTTCTACTACTAGGTCTAGATACAATTTACCTTCCCTCCAGATTCTGAAAAAAAAAATAAATTCACAAAACAGATTTCAATGTAACTTTTCATTTATTTATTTATTTATTTATTTATATTATTTTTTTACTGTTCCTTTATTTAAGGAAACTCACTTTACAATGAATACTCTCAGCCACCTGTATCCCATGGTAAATGACTGGATTTAAAAAAAAAGTAAGTAAAGATTACATAAGGTCTGAGGATGCAACAGCTTAAATTGTGAGAATCTAAGAAAATGTTTTAAGATGTGTAAATGCAAGTTATAAAGATCTGAGAGTGTGAAAGCTTAAGTTGTGAGGGTAAAAGATGCGTAAATGAAATTTGTAACGGTATAAGGAAGTAATTTAAGATATAGTTACAAATGAAAATTGTTTCAGATTTCTTTCCCTCTCTATGCCATTGTTCTATTAAGACTTCAAATGTTCAGAGTTTGAACATGAACCAGTGGAGTTCTGATAAGCTGTTACTCTAGCTCTGGTAAGCCTTGGCTATATTTTAAGTTTCCTTTGGTTGTCTTCTAAGCTTAGACTTAATACTGTTTCTCACTGTGCTAAAAGTATCTGTCTAATCTGTATAGATCCAGTCTTCCAGAGACAGGAAAGAACTCTTAACTCCAAATCAGTCTGGGCTCCAAAGCTTCTCCTATGAATCAAAGGCAGGAGTCTAGTGCCTTTTCTATAATGTAGATTACAAACAATGGTGCTACTAAATATCTAAAATGTATCTTTTTTTAAATTAAAAAATTAAATTAAGTTACACTTTATTCACTTTGTATCCCCCCCAAAACCAGCTTCCTCCTCCCCTCCCAATCCCACCTTGCCTCCTCCTTCTCCACATATGACCCTCCCCAAGTCCACTAATAAGGGAGGTCTTTCTTTCCTTCCCTCTGATCCTAGTTTATCAGCTCTCATCAGGAGTGGTTGCATTGTCTTCCACTGTGGCCTGGTAAGGCTGCTCCTCCATCAGGCTGAGATGATCAAAGAGCAGGCCAATCAGTTCATGTCTGAGTCAGTCCCCATGCCCATTACTATGGAACTCACTTGGAGGCTGAACTGCCATGGGCTACATCTGTGCAGGGGTTCAATGTTTTCTCCATGCATGGTACTTGGTTGGAGTATGAGTCTCAGGAAAGACCCCTGTGCTCAGAATTTTTGGTTCTGTTGATCTCCTTGCGGAGCTCCTGTCCTCTCCCTTACTATTTCCCACATCTTTTGTAAGATTCCATGCACTCTGTCCAACAGTTGGCCATAAGTCTAAGCATCTGCTTTGATATTCTGCAGAGCAGAGCCTTCCAGAGGCCCTCTATGCCAGGCTCCTAACTTGTTTCCTGTTTTCTTCTTCTTCTGATGTCCATCTACTTTGCTTTTCTGGCTGGGGATTGAGCATTTTAGCCAGAGTCTTCCCTCATTAGTTTCTTTAGGTGTACAGATTTTAGTAGGTTTATCCTATATTATGTGTCTATATGAGTGAGTACATACTGTGTGTGTCTTTCTGCTTCTGGGATAGCTCACTCAGGATGATCCTTTCCAGTTCCTACCATTTACCTGCAAATTTCAGGTAATTGCTGAGTAGTATTCCATTGTGTAAAAGTACCACAATTTCTGTATCCATTCCTCGACTGAGGGACATTTGGGTTGTTTCCAGGTTCTGGCTATTACAAATAAAGCTGTTACAAACATGGTTGAGCAAATGTCCTTATTGTGTACTTGAGCCTCTTTTGGATATATGCCTAGGAGTGGTATAGCTGGATCTTGAGGAAGCACTGTTCCTAGTTTTCTGAGGAAGCACCAGATTGATTTCCAGAGTAGTTGTAGAAGTTTACATTTCCACCAACAGTGAAGGAGGGTTCCCTTTTCTCCATAACCTCTCCAGCATGGTTATCACTTGAGTTTTTGATCTTAGGCATTCTGATGGGTGTAAGGTGAAATCTCAGGGTTGTTTTGATTTGCATTTCCCTGATGGCTAATGATGTTGAACACTTCTTTAAGTGTTTCTCTGCCATTCTATATTCCTCTATCAAGAGTTCTTTGTTTAGCTCTGTTCCCCATTTTTTAATTGGATTACTTGATTTGTTGCTTTTCAACTTCTGTGGTTCTTTATATATACTGGATATTAGCCCTCTGTCAGATAAAGGGTTGGTGAAGATTCTTTCCCAACCTGTAGGCAGTCATTTTGTTTTGACAACAGTATCCTTTGCTTTACAGAAGCTTTTCAGTTTCATGAGGTCTCATTTATTGATTGTTGCTCTTAGAGCCTATGCTATTGGTGTTTTGTTCAGGAAGTTGTCTCCTGTACCAATGAGTTCAAGGCTCTTCCCCACTTTTTCTTCTAACCAATTTAATGTGTCTGGTTTTATGTTGAGGTCTTTGATCAACTTGGACTTTAGTTTTGTGCAGGGTGATAAGTATGGATCTATTTGCATTTTTCTACATGTAGACATCCAGTTAGACCAGCACCATTTGTTGAAGATGCTATTTTTTTTCCCATTGTATGGTTTTGGCATCTTTGTCAAAAATCAGATGTCCATAAGTGTGTGGGTTTGTTTCTGGGTCTTCTATTTGGTTCCATTGATCCACCACTCTGTTTCTCTGCCAGCACCATGCAGTTTTTATTACTGTTGCTCTATAGTACAGCTTGAGATCGGGGGTGGAGATACCTCCAGAAAATCTTTTATTGTAGGGGATTGTTTTAGCAATTCTGGGTTTCTTGTTATTCCATATGAAGTTGAGAATTTTTGTTTCAAGGTCTGTAAAAAATTGTGTTGGTAATTTAATGGGAATTGCATTGAATCTGTAGATTGCTTTTGGTAAGATGGCCATTTTTACTATGTTAATCCTGCCAAGCCATGGGCATGGAAGATCTTTTCATCTTCTGATATATTCTTCTAATTCTTTCTTCAGAGACTTGAAATTCTTTTCACACAAGTCTTTGACTTCCCTTGTTAGGGTCACACCAAAGTACTTTATGTCTTTTGTGGCAATTGTGAAGGGTATTGTTTCCATAATTTCTTTCTCAGCCCTTTTGTCTTTTGTATACTGATTTTTTTGAGTTAATTTTGTATCCGGCCACTTTGCTGAAGGTGTTTATCAGCTGTAGGAGCTCTCTGGTATAATTTTTTGGGTCACTCAGGTGTACTATCATATCACATGCAAATACTTTGACCTCTTCCTTTCCAATTTGTATCCCCTTGATCTCCTTCAATTGTCTTATTGCTCTAGCAAGGACTTCCAGAACTATGCTGAAGAGATATGGAGAGAGTAGGCAGCCTGCCTTGTCCCTGATTTCAGTGGGATTGATTTAAGTTTCTCTCCTTTGAGTCTCTCACTATTATTGTGTGGGGATCTATGTGTGGTTTAAGTTTTATTAATATTTCTTTTACAAATGTGAGTGCTCTTGTATTTGGGGCATAAATGTTCAGGGTTGTGATATCTTCCTGGTGGAATTTTCCCTTGATGAGTATGAAGTGTCTTTCCCCATCTCTTTTTATTAATTTTGGTTGAAACTCTATTTTATCAGATATTAGAATGGCTACTCCTGCTTGCTTCTTGGCTCCATTTGCTTGGAAAACCGTCTTCCAGTCCTTTACCCTCAGGTAATGTCTATCTTAGTGACTTAGGTGTGTTCCTTTTTCTTTTTTAAAGTAATTTATTTATTTTTTTATGCAACAGATTGCTGGGTCTCATTTATGCATCCATTCTGTTAGTCTGTGTCTTTTTGTTGGAGAATTGAATCCATTGATGTTGAGAGAGATTAATGACTAGTGGCTGTTAGATCCTCTGATTTTGATGTTGGCTGTGGTAGTAAGTTTGTGTGCTTGGTTACTTTTTGTTTTACTGTAGTGAGGTTAATTATTTCCTTTGTTTTCTTGAAAGTGGTTAGGTTTTTTAGGTTGTATTTTTCCTTCTAGTATCTTCTGTAATGCTGGATTTGTGTGTAGGCATTGTTGAATTTGTTTTTGTCATTGAATATCTTGTTTTCTCCATCTATGAGGACTGAGAGTTTTGCTGGGTATAGTAGCCTAGGCTGACACTGTGTTCTCTTAGGGTCTGCATGATATCTGTCCAGGCTCTTCTGTCTTTCATAGTCTCTGTTGAGAACTCAGGTGTGATTCTGATGGGTTTGCCATTATATGTTACTTGGCCTTTTCCCTTGCAGCTTTTAGTATTTTTTCTTTGTTCTGTATACTTACTGTTTTGATTATTAGTGCAGGAGGATTTTCTTTTCTGGTCTAATTTATTGGGTGTTCTGTGGGCCTCTTGTATTCTTATTGACCTCTCCTTTAAGTTGGGGAAATTTTCTTCAATGATTTTGTTGAAAATATTTTCTGGGCCTTGGAGGAGGGAATCTTCTTTTTCCTCTATTCCTATTATTCTTAGGTTTTGTCTTTTTATGTTGTCTTGACTTTCTTGGATGGTCTGTGTCAGGAATTTTTTAGATTTAACATTTTCTTTGTTGGATACATCAATTTCTTCCATTGTATCTGCCATACCTGAGATTCTTCCATCTCTTGTAGTGTATTGGTTATGCTTACCTCTGTAGTTCCTGCTTTCTTCCCTAAGTTCTTTCTCTCCACAATTTCATCCATTTGTGTTTTCTTTAATTTTTCCAATTCTATCTTCAGATCTTGAGCCATTTTGCTGATTTACTTCATCTGTCTGACTGTATTTTCCTCTTTTTCCTTCAATTCCTTCAGCTGTTTGTTTGAACAATCCTCCGTTTCTTTCATTTCTTTCAGTGACTTAAGTAGTTCCTCTCTAAAGGCCCCAAACTGTTTGGCTGCAACAGTTTCTTTTCGGATGGCCATAATCTGTTTGTCTCTATCTTCCTTTATTTCTTTACAGATGGCCATAATCTGTTTGACTTTATCTTTCTCTAGTTCTTTGTGGATGGCAATAATCTGTTTGTCTTTATCTTCCTCTAGATCTTTACACATTTTATTTGTTTCCTCTATTATCCTCTTTATAAGCATAGATCTTAGGTCATCTTTTTGAATTTCAGTTATGCTAGGGTGTCCAGGGCTGCTTGCTCCTGGATAACTAGGCTCTGGAGATGCCATGTTGCTCTGTCTTTTGTTGGTTGAGTTTTTACGCTGCCCTCTACCCATTGGGCTATCATAGGTGTTGGGTGTTAGTTTCTGGTGGTTCCTCGAATCCTGTGGTGGAGAGAATCCCCTTGGCAGTAACATGGTTTTTCCTGAAGGAAGTGGCCTCAGCTTTTTGGGTATGGTCACTGAATAGCCGGTGTTTTTTGGGAATTGCCACAACTCCCCTCAGGCATACAGACCTGAGTGGTAACTGTGGTCCTTGTTAGTCAAGAGGGCTCTCCTCTCACCCGGAGAAGACCTGGGGACAGCTGCCCTGCTTCTGGGTTTCTTGCTGTAAATTTAGTGAGCTGTAGCTATTGCCCGAGTGCCCCGTGGATTGGTCAGTTTTGTTAGGGATAACTGATTGCATCTTGGAGCAGTGTCTGGGGGTTGATCTTGGGGATCCTAGGCTTCTGTAGGTCTGAGGTTGGAGCTCTGTGCCCCAGTAACTAGGCAGTAGTCAGTGGCTGGTAAGCATGCTCTCATGGGAGCAGCAGGAGGCTAGTTAGTGCACAGCAGGTCTCTGGGCTGGCACTGCGTGCTTCTGCCTGCCTGTGGGCCCTTTTCCAGGGAAATCCTGGGTGACCTACACCAGTCCACGTTTGCTTCCTTCCCTGTGGGGTTTTCTCCCAACAGGGATTCCCAATCTCTGGTGCCCTGAGGTGCACAGTTCTGTCTGTGATGGGTAGTTGCTGCAGTGCTGGTCTCTGGGCTAGCAGAGCGTAGCTCCCGCTGGTCTCGGGGACCTTTTCTAGGGAGAATCTTTTCCAGGGTGATCCTGGGTAACCTAAGTCAGTCCCCATTTGCTTCCTTCCCTGTGGGGTTTTCTCCCAACAGGGAAACACAGTCTCTGGTGCCCTGGCACACATAGTTCTGTCTGTGATGGAGAGTTGGGCATGCAGCAAGTCTCTGTGCTCGTGGGTGGAGCCTAGTTCAGAGATGGCAGCCCATGGCTGCCATTCTGTGAGGTCTTTTCCTGGGGAGGGCTGGGTGACCTAGGTCAGTCTCATTTCCTTCCTTCCCTGTGGGTTTTTCTCTCAACTGGAATCCCCAGTCTCTAGTGTTTTTGTGCCCACCGTTCAGTCTGGGAAGGGATCAGGACATGCAGGCATGTGGCTCTGGTCTGGTGCCCCAGTGCCTGCGCAACCCAGGATCTCTTCCAGGTTCTGGCTGGGTGTCCTGAGAGTGGACCTGACTGGTTCCCACACCACAGGGTTCCATCTCTCCTGGGAAACATGGTCACTGTTGTTTTAGGGCCCAGAGTTCAGGCTCTTGGTCGCTGTACCAAAAATGTTTTCTGCAGCTCAGAAGCAATGCCCTCCTGGCGCCGACATCTTGTCCCCTCCAAAATGTATCTTTTTTTTCACACTTAAGAAATTTGCTAGGCTTCTGGAAATCGACTTGAATCTATCTCTCACAGGTCAAATGGACTGCAGATAAATACTGCCAATCAACAACCTGTTTCCCCACCTGCCCATTCTACTTATTCCTGAGGGTGAGATCTCTTCACCCTCTCCTGGTCTTATGATACCCTTTCCCTAAATACCAATACCATGGGCCTAAAAGTTTTAACTGTACACTTAAGGAAAAAAAAAATCCCCGAACTGTCATGCAAGGTCTGCTTCTACCCTCAGGGTATCCAGATACCAGGATGAACCGGAAGGAAGGAATCTTAACAGGGAAGGTAGGTTAACAGGACCTTGGTAGGTGGTGCATAAGGGGAGAAACAGCCTTCTCTGAGATGGTTTTCGGAGTAATGGCTCTTCTTTATTGGATGTGGGGAACAAGGACTATATAAACCTCCTGGGGAAGTGGGTAGGAGTTTTCAGGGTGAGTGTGCATTCTTGGCTGGGGCTGAGGTGCTGGACATGCTTCATTTGCATGAAGAGGAATTCCAAGTGCTAGCTGGACATGTCCTTATAAGGAAATAGGAACCTGAACCTGAAACCTTACTAGTAAGCTATATGACTACCTCCATGGTGTCAGAGTGTGGGATCACAAGGCTACATGAAGCAGGACATACAGGCTCATAACGGGGAGGGGAAATCCTTACTTCTGCCAGCCTCTACATGAGATTTTTGGGGCTTGAAAACACCTCAACCTCACTATTGCTCTATGCTGTCTCCCCCAGTCACAGGGCTCACTTGCCCCACAATAAACTCTTTATCTTCTGACCCTAGTATATATCTGTTCCAACCACCTGCCAGCTCCAGGGGTTCCCTCAAAATCTGTATTCCAGACTGCTTCAAAGTGTCTAGACTCACATAAGTTTCCAACTGCTGCCTACATGTCTCTAGCCCTAGGTGGTCCCAGAGAACCTGAGCATTGAGTGAAATAAGCTGCTCTTTTAGGGCTTTGCCAACATTCCAGCTTTCTTGGGTCCCCAAAAGATGTTAATACCCCTAAGTAGCAGTAAGCAGTCTAAGAAGAACCCCCATCCCTACCTTACCATCACCCCTTCCTGTTTCCTCACCTTTACAGTAAACAAAACAGAGGAATGTTAACCTCAGCCTGCCCTCCATGACTCAGCACCAGAAACTCCATCATTACCAGCCACCGAATGCAACAAGCCTACCCTATAAAAACCTTCCATCATCACAGCCATCTCTGTTGCTCTTGCTTTGTCTATCTGTCTCTCTTGCTCTCTCTGTGCCTCTTTGTGTCTCTCATTCCCTTCTACCATCACATAGAGGCAGCTTTTGTATACCTGCCTAAGTAAATCTTTCGTGTGAGATTTGTTGCATGTGTGACCTTTGCAGTATACCTTGGCCCAGCTGATCCATCAAAGCACTTCTGCAGCAAAATGCTAACAGGGACAACCCTTACATTCTTTTTAGGTGATATTTAGAACCGCTAATTCATATTTGTGTGGGAAAATAACCATTAAACTTTGTAAGGCAAAGTTAAGTGTGAATACAATAGGAGCTAATCTCAGTTGCTGGAGTCCAGTTTTGGGTGAGGACAGGGCCTGAAGCAGGTTCATTCAAGAACAGCAATGGAGGAATCAGATTTGGGCCATCTTTTAATTTCATTTTACAAGAAGCAGATGGAGAGGAGGTACACCCTAGCATGGCTCGCTCCACCTGCTCTGACAACCTGTATCTCTCACAAAATCATTTCCTTAGAGACTATAACCATTGAAAACATCACTTCCTAGGATGCATTTTTTCCCACAATCTTCCTTGATTACATAAATACATTAACGTAAAACCAAGTGAGCAAATTTTATAAGAACTAAAAATTAACTTTATGATAAAATCAGTTTTCTTTTTCTTTTTAATTAATTATAATTTATTCATTTTATATCCTAGCCGTATCATTTTTCTTTTAACTCAATGTCTTTTTTTCTTAAGATTGGTGTTCTAAAGCCTTGCCGTTATAGAAATGGTAGTCAGATGGCTCTATTTGAGTTTTACCCCGTTTCAGAGTGACACAGAGTTAATAGATTAGAAGATATTTTTTTACTACCTGCTATATCAAGCTTATCCTGTATTATTTTTTAACCTGTTATAGTGAATATCTAATCTATGTACAGAAGTGCAATCTCTCAGTCCCTTGTTTAATTTCTTCTTTCCTTCCTCTGTATTTCTTTTATATTTGACATAGCACCACCATCCTTTCTTTTGACTTTTTTAATATAAATTTTTATTTATTGCAATTTATTCACTTTGTATCCCAGCTCTAGCCCCATCCTTGTTCCCTCCTAATCTTGCCCTCCCTCCCTCCCTTATCTCCTCCCATGCCCCTTCCCCAGTCTCCTGATAGTGGAGGACCTCCTCCCCTTCCATCTGACCCTAGCCTATCAGGTCTCATCAGGACTGTCTGCATTGTCTTCCTCCGTGCCCTGATAAGGCTGCTTCTCCCACAGGAGGAGGTGATCAAAGAGCCAGCCACTGAGTTCATGTCAGAGACAGTCCCTGGTCCCATTAGTAGGGAACCCATTTGGATACTGAGCTGCCATGGGCTACATCCGTGCAGGGGTTCTAGCTTATCTCCATGCATGGTCCTTGGTTGGAGTATCAGAAAAGACCCGTAGGCCCAGATTTTTTGGTTTTGTTCTCCTTGTAGAGCTCCAGACCCTTCCAGGTCTTTCCATATCCCATTTCTTTCATAAGATACCCTGCACTCTGCCCAAAGTTTGGCTATGAATCTCAGCAGCTATTTTAATACCCTGCTGGGTAGAGTCTTTCAGAGGCCCTCTGTGATAGGCTCCTGTCTTGTTCCTGTTTTCACCTTGTTCCGATGTCTATCCTGTTTGCCTTTCTAAATGAAGATTGAGCATCTTACCCAGGGTCCTCCCTCTTGCTTAACTTCTTTAGGTGTACAGATTTTATTATGATTATCTTATATTATATGTCTAATACCCACTGATAAGTGAGTACATGCCATGTGTGTCTTTCTGCTTCTGAGACAGCTGACTCAGGATGATCTTTTCTAGTTCCCACCATTTGCTTGCAAATTTCACGATTTCCTATGCAGCCTTTCAAGCAGCACACAAATGTTTTTTAAACAAAGGCAGTCTGTTTTTTGGTTTTCTACAACATCAGAATAGTCCTGATCTGAAAAGTCTTCTCAGAAAGGCAGGTAGTTCACGGAACCAAAATGTTTTTCTCTGTGTCTTTGTCATAAACTCTTGCTTCAGTATGATCCCTATCTTTATTACAGTCCTGTAAAGGGTAAAAGAATAGCAGGATTCCTAAAATTTTTTGCTTTGCATTCAGGAAGTTACCAAGGTTTGTCATTAATTGTATAATCAAAATCTTTTCCTGTTCATACTAGTTCTGTGCTTCTGAAGCTGAATGTGAAAACCTAATGATTCAATTACAGGTTTGCCAGCTTCTAGAATTTCCTCGTTTTCTTTTTTAATGTTTTGTTTTCCTAGATCCTGTGACTCATGCTTACAGTATCACTTATGAATGATATAAATGTTGGGTCAAAGTAATAGGTTCTACGTAAGAGTCACTTTTCTGCATATCTGTTTTTCTCAGGGAACTCCCTCTAGTTTCATTTTTGACACCAACTTTTCTAAGAATTGTTACATTATCCCAGTTCTAGCTTTCAGTGAGATCCTTTAGCAGTGAGGAATATAAGTACAGGCAAAAGTTGTGTAACAAATTTCCACCAAGGGCAGTGAAGGGTCAGTCCACGTCATCTGAGCACTGGAGCTTTGTCAAACAGTACCTTCAGGATGCTCGACATAGCTACAAAGTCTATGGAAAGGTAGATTATATACAGTGAAAATAGTATTACAGATTTGTTTGAAATCTCACATTTGACTTAATCAAAATGAAGAGCAGCATTTTTTTTTTACCTTGAGAAATACCAAAAGAATGAATGAAGATAGAGATGAAGGAATGAGAGAATAAGAAAAAGAAAAGAATGGATTAATATATCACTTTACGTCTTTCCAAATATTCTCAACAAGAACATATATTTTTAGGAAGAGCAGATTCTTTTTAGCAAATTAGGAAAAAGGTATCCTGGTTGGCTGAAGAGTGGGGTTGTTTCTTTCCTGACCTGAGAAGTGTTTTGATAACTGTATGGGTTACTTTTATCCTATGCAACCCCAAGGTCTTTCATTAACAAATATTTTTTGTCATTTCTCTCAATTAAGCTTAAATCTTTAAAGAGCACTGCTCACAACAGGAAGAACATCTATCGTGAATGCAATGACCCTGAGAAGCTAAGCATATTCAATTATATTCTTCCCATTGTTTCTCTTATCTCCAGGAAAAACTCAAATTAAGTGCCACAACCTTATCTTTCTCACAGAGGCTGGAAACATTCTATCTATATTTGTTTTTAAAGATCCTATATTTAATTTCATTTATTTGCCTATTTATTTACTTATTTGTTATGTATACATTTATTTAGTGTGTATGTATGTGATTGTTGTACTACTGCTATGGTACACCTGTCAGAGTATTCAGGATTTATAGGCTTCCTCCATGAAAACTCACACTGAACATTTAGAGATTAATAATGGAAAAACTATTTAACAGTAATATATGCTCATCTCCAGCTTATGCCCCCCCAAAGCCAGCTACAGACAAAAGAAAATTCTAAGTTATACACACTTATGTATTTTACATATTCTATTATTCTTAAGCTTCTTTCTTTGTTTCTTTTCCTCTTTGTTTGCTTTTTAGTTTCTTTCTTTCAATTTATTCACCTTATATTCCTGCTGTAGTCCCCTCTCTCATCTTCTTCCAGTCCTGCCCACCCTCCCTCTTCTCTTACTATGCCCCTTCCCTAGCCCACTGATAGGGGAGGACCTCCTCCCCTTCTATCTGACCCTCATTAGGGCTAGCTGCATCATCTTCCTCTGATCAAAGAGGAAAGAGATCAAAGAGCCGGCCACTGGGTACAGATATAGCCCCTGATCCCCTTACTAGGGAACCCAGTCGGAAACTGAGCAGCCTATGGGTTTCCTCTGAGTAGGGAATCTAGGACCTCTCCATGCATGGTCTTTGATTGGAGCATCTGTCTCTGCAGGACCCCCTAGGTGGAGATTATTTTTGGCTCTGTTGCTCTACTTGTGGAGTTCCTATCCCCTCCAGGTCTTTCTATCTCCCTTTTTTTCTGTAAGGTTTCCTGCACTCTGCCCAAAGTTTGGCTATGAGTTTCAGTATCTCCTTCAATACCCTGATAGGTAGAGTCTTTCAGAGGCCACCTGTGGAAGTCTCCTGTCCTGTTCCTTGTCTTCTTCTACTTCTGATGTCTATCCTTTTTGCCCTTCTGAGTGAGCTTTCAACCTCTTTCGTAGGGTCCTCTTTGTTTTTGTACTGAAGAAATATTTCTAACAACATTCCTGCTGTGTATGTTTTCCATCTGCCTAATTAGACACAACTGGAATCTCCTACCTATGTTTTAATTATTATAAGTGTAACTGGGGCTGAGACCTGAAAGAGATTTAAGGACAGCATTGTATGTAGACCTGGAAGAAGCTTAAACACATCAAGGACAGCCAAGGCTACACCCTGCCTCAAAACAAAACCAAACAGGTCAGAAAAAAGGCCATACTTTTTCTCAGTGGGAAAATGACCCTGGGTAATACTGTTTTAAAAAAGAATGCATGGATATTAGCCATATAACATAAGATAAACACATTAAAATCTACAGATCAAAAGAAGCTAAATAACAAGGAGGATCCTTAATTCTCATTCAGAAGGGCAAACTGGATACACACTGGGAGTGGTGGAAGAGAGAGAACAGGACAAGAGCTTACCACAGATGTCATCTGAAAGACTCCACCCAGCAAGGGATCAAAGCAGAGGCAGACTCACAGCCAAACTTTGGGCAGAGAACAGGAAGTCTTATGGAAGAAGGGGGAGATAGAAAGACCTAGAGGGGCAGGAGCTACACAAGGAGACCAACAGAGTCAAAAAATCTGGGCCCAGGAGTGCTTTCAGAGACCGATGCATCAGCCAAGAACCTTGCAGGGAGAGGTCCTAAACCCCCTACTCAGATGTAGTCCATATGCAGCTCAGTCTCCACGTGGGTTCCCTAGTAAGGGGTGCAGGGACAGTCTCTGACATGAGCTCAATTGCCTGCTTTTGATCACCTTTCCTTGGATGTGTGGCCCAAGGCCACAGAGAAAGAGGATCCAGGCAGTCCTGATGAGACCTGCCAGGCTAGGATCAGACAATAGAGGAGGAGGACTTCCCCTATCAGTGGATTAGAGGAGGGAGGGTGGGAGGAAAGAAGGAGGGAAGGTGTGACTGGGAGGAGATGAGGGAGGGTGCTACAACTGAGAAACAAAGTGAATACATTGTAAATAATAATAATAATAATTTAGTAAAATTTTCTGTTGAAGGTAAGTTACCCTTTGGGTATTAGCCAGAATAGAATGCCTATTAATAAAGAGTTTTCTCATTAATTTTTCTGAGGGTGTGGAGTAAATTTCCACTGGTTGTGGTAGGGCTTATTTCTCTGCTTCAGAACTGCCACAGGAAAGATGTGGCAAAAGGCAGTGATTACTTGGGAAAATTTTAACTTAAATGCCCACTCCCCTAACCAACCTAATCACACTCCCCACAGAGAGAGAAAGAGAAAGAAAGAGAGTGAGAAAGAGAGAGAGAGAGAGACCCTTTAAACCAGAGCTCTTTCCAAGCTTGTTTTCAACTATGAAGAAAACAATGAGATCAATTCACTATACTTTTGTGGGCAAATAATCATTAAAATGTGTAAAAAATAATAGTTGAATATAACACGAGATGACTCCAGCATCTGAAGAGGCAATCACAAATTTATTAGGGCTATCACACAAATAAAAGCTCTCATTTAGAATTATCAACATCATTGTAAGACCACGTGTTAGCATTAAGTTGTTAATCTGTGGTACAGGATTATCTGTAATTGTTACTGAAACTCTTTAGTGTTTATTTTTTATTATTTATGGATTAGCTTTAGTTGATCAGTGTGCTGTAACAATGAAAGCAAGGCATGTTAGAATAAAAAAAATGCACCAATCCTATTTCCAAAATACATCAATTTACAAGTCAATAGATTTCTCATTTATGAGACCTGTACTTACAGAAAACTAGTGACCCAAAGTTACCACCATCAGAATGTTTCATTTTCTTTAATGTTACCAAACTAAATATTAAACGATAGAGAATGAAACATACAAGGTAACCATTTAAATCAACAGCATGACTCACTTTGATACTTAAAAAGGAAAATCACAAGAGGACTTAAATTTATTAAAGGAACCGGGTGTGGTGGTGCATGACTGTAATCCCAGCACCCAGATAGGCAGAGGCAGGCAGATCAGTAAATCCAGGCCAGCCTGGTCTACAAAGAGAGTCCAGAACAGCCAAGGCTACACAGAGAAACCCTGTCTCGAAAAACCAAACCAAACCAAACCAAACCAAAACAAAAAATGCATTAAAGGTGTAATAATGTAAAAAGAGAAAAATAATGTAAAAAGGAACACATTGAGCAAATGAGGTGGTTCATGCCTGAACTGTAGCACTGTAAAGCATAAGGGGGTTTGGAAATTCAAGGTTAGGTAGGAAAGCATATCAACACCTGCTCTTTTAAAGAAAACCATAAGAAAACCATATCATCATACCAAATTGCAAAAAAAAAAAATTCAATGGGGATAGTTTTAATACATTATGGTCCAAATAATATTACCTAAAAATGTACAAAAGTTCAGCTAAAGTGATGCACATTAGTGAATGACGGTTGTATTAAACTAAAAAAAACTATAGGCATAATTAGACATTTTAAAATCATTTTGTTTTTCTTCTTTATCTGTCTTACAAGGAAATGCATAGTAATATTTAATACTTACACAGTGTTTTTACTGTAAGTGTTCTTACCGTAAGATGAAAAATTTCATCCTTGGAAGTTGCCTTATTCCAAGCAAATAGCATTCATCTATATCTCAAATCAGCTAACAATTTAAACCAACTTTGAGGCCCAAATTTAAGTCCACTATAGATATATCTTGTGGATATAGAAGTTGAATATCAATGGTACAGAAAAACTTCTCCAATCTTTTGTCTATGGCACTATTCTAGGTGGTGACTGTTTACTACAATCATTTGATGGTCTGGAAGAGAGTCAATTGTTGAATGAGCACATTGGATAGAGGACTGAATAAAACCCAACTCTAAGTTCAATATACACATTAACCATTTTTGTAAATTGTCAGATAACTCTATTTGGTTGACTATATTAATTTGAGATTTCTTATTCTTATAAAATGAAATCACTTACCAAGGAAAGATTCAAGTGTCACAAAAGTATCTTGAGCCATTGATATTTAATTCGAATAATGACATAAAATATGACAGATAGGAGGATTGCTTCAGAAAAAATTTCTATGAAACCATGTTTTCAAGAAATGTGAAAGATATGACAATACCCATAGAGTCTCATTACCATGGCTTGCCTAAATATGACCTGATCAAGAGTGACACCAATAGACATGCTAACACGGAAGGGGAAAATCTCACAAATCCTCAACCCTACATAAATAACTACAGGAAGCTGAGCAATGCTGAACAGGAAACTTGCTTTCTTCAGGGAAGAGAGTCCCCAATGTACTGTCCAATACAGTGAAATCAGCCATAAAATTACATACACATAAAGAATGTCATGCAGGCTGATCAAGTAGTGTTTATATATTTAGGGATATATAGATCCACATATGTGAAAAATTAGCATATCTAACTATCTATAAACCAATGTAATTATATTTTAATTTAAAAAGGCAAAGAAAATATGTATAATAATAAGCATCAGCTATTGCTTCCTGGTGCATGAAAGCTCACTTCTTTGTGACATAATATAGATAACTCCAGGATTAAATTCACAGGAATCTAACTATGAAATCAGGTGGAAATAATTCTCCAAATGTTACAAGAATGTTGAGGGAAGATAATGTCCATACCAAAATGTTTTTGATAAAATTTGAACCTCAGTGTAAACATCTCCTTCTGAAGAAACTAATAGATTTTTTTCATTTAGAAAAGCATATATTAAATCACAAGTTAAGCATATAGAAATGACTGGTTTCAAATCATTACTTTGTCTGTTACTTGTTATAGAAAAGTTAAATGACAAAGATAGGGTATCTTGATTCACCAAGTGCTATATAAATTTTCCTAAAATCTGTGATATAAAATGATTATTTATTATAGAAGAGATGCTATCCTACTAATGATTTTCCTGAAGGCTTTCTGCATGTCTTTGTTCCTCAAGCTGTAGATAAAGGGGTTCAGCATCTGAGTGACCACAGTATACATTACTGAAGCAACAACAGTCTTTCTTGGAGAGTCAGTAAATGCAGAGCTTATGTGTACCCCAAAACCTGTGCCATAGAACAGCGACACAACTGACAAGTGAGACCCACATGTTGAAAAGGCTTTATACTTTCCTCCCAATGATGGCATTCTTAAAACTGAGGATACAATGCGAATATAAGACAAAATGATCCCAAAGACAGGAACACCAAAAAATAGAACTGACACTGTATATACCAGCAGATAATTGATAAAATTGTCAGAACAGGCAAGTTTGGTGATCTGAGCCAGCTCACAGAAAAAGTGAGGTATTTCAGTTTCTGTGCAGAAGGAGAGCAACAACACCATCAAAGTATGAAACAAGGCATGCAAAGAGCTAAGGAACAGGGAGAAGAACAGCAACATTACACAGAGATATTGATTCATGATAACTGTGTACTTCAGAGGGTGACAGATAGCAACATAGCGGTCATAGGCCATCACTGCAAGGAGGCAATTTTCTATGCCAGCAAAATTCAAGATGAGGTAAACCTGAGAGAGGCATCCTGTGTATGTGATGCTCTGATCCTGAGCTTGGATATTCACCAACATCTTTGGAATTGTGGTTGTGATTAAACAGATGTCATTAAGGGACAAATTAGAGAGAAAAAAATACATGGGTGTATGTAGTTGGGAGTCAGAGCTAACAGCCAGTATGATGAGCAAGTTTCCTAAGGTGGTAATCAGATATATGGACAGGAAGAGGCTAAAGATGAAAGGCTGCAGAGCTGGATCATCAGTAAGCCCCAGAAGAATGAATTCTGAAATAGCTGTTTGATTGACAGCTCCCATGTTGTTGAGTACTTTGAAAGAAAAAGGAATTGAAAAGTAAGATGTTTGGATTATCAACCTTATAACCTTAATCTTTGAATTCTAGAGTTCGTATTTATTAGTAAATGCATTTCTTCTTCTGTTAATCCATCTGTTCTCTGATGCTTGCTTACAGAATCTCTAGCAATGAATCCTCTAATGAAACCCCTCCTCAATGTATGAACTTGTAAGCTTTAGTAGCAAACATCAAGTTCTAATGAGAACATTTTCTTATTTCAGCAGGAATTTTGTACAAGCATGGGATCATTTCAACGATGCTGACCAGCAGTAGTGCAGATGTGTATAAGCATGTGTCAGCTTGAGAACAGATATTGGTGTGAAGTTTACAATATTCATTCCACATTGTGCCTTATCACATCTTTCTTTATAGACTCCTCACTAATAACCAAGGTAATGTTGTACTGATAAAGTTCATGTACTATCCTATACATTTGCAGAGGGATTTTAGTTGTCTCGAAAGACTCAAGAGGAGTCATGATAAGCATCTCACCTAATTGTTGATCATAGATGTGTTCTTGCGAAAGTCATCATAGCAGGGTCAACTGATTTTTCATTAAGAAGGATCATTTGTAAGAAAAGGATGGGTCTTGCTTTATGGCTGGCATAATAAACTTAAGGTAATCATAGACAGACTTCTATACTTTTTCTGTGTCCCTGGAGCTCAATATTCAAGGCTTTTAATTATACTAGCTATGGAATGCCACTATAATCTCAGGTGTGCAAATCCTTAATGACCAAGTCTACTGTAAGGAAGATTTCAGCTTTATTGGTTTCCTATCCAACCCCAAGGCAGTGTTTTTAACTCAGTTTCTACCAATGCTTCTGATTATATAAATTACTGATTTTGCATTCAAAATATGAATACAATTTCTATAATGAATCTCTGTGTTTTCAGACTATAAGAGGGAATTTTATATAATAAGTGTATTTGGAAGAATTGATTCCTATTTTTTTAAACTTTTTATTGATTCTTTGTGATTTTTCACAACATATACTTTAATCCCACTCATTTTCCCAACCTGTATCATCTCTCCCCAACAGAGAAAATAAAAATCTTGTTGAAGTTGTAGTGTGTCACAGTGTGTCCCACAATATTCTCTTTTGTCCACACTTATTTGCTTGCAAGTTTATTGCAGTGACTCATTGGACTGGTACAAGGCCTCAAGCTTCTGCTACTCTGTCAATCCTGGAATTGCATTGGGACTCCACTCTGATATTTTGTTGTTGCTCTGTGTCATAGAGATCCTGTAGTTTTAGATCTGTAAGACTAGCTTCTTCATGTACTCCAGAAATTCATCAATGGTCTAGATGTTGGACTGAGTCAATGCAAAGCCTAGAATCTGGGCTTGAGAGGTATCTGAGCTGGTCAGCCCACTCTCATGCCCTTGGGGTTGGCTCATCAGCAACCTGCACTTCGAGGGCCAGCCCTACCCTGCTGCCTAAGCAAGGTGCAAGGCTCACTCTGGAGTGTTGCAACTGGGGGGAGGGACATAGCCAGTTTTCCCACTCTCATGACCCTGGGGCCATCTCTCCTCTTTACCATAGAGTGAGAGGGATAGGGGATGGAAGTAGTTGTTTCTCCTTCATCTACACCACCCCAGGCAGACAAGAGGGACCAAAGAATTTTGGGCATTGGTTTAAAGTTTAAAGCACAAGCCTGAACAAAGGCTAGCCAGGTGGAGACATGTCCAGCCACCTACAAGGAAGAACCAGCTCTACTGCATTCTTTTCCTGCCCACTGGAGATATAATTGCTAGGAAACTGGCCCTTCTTCCCTAGGAATGGTTTGGGGGCCTTCCTATAGCCAATCAATTCAAAATGCAGCATCCCCTTAGTGTTTCAACCAGTAGATGCTTGCCAGACAGAAATCCTCCTGCTTTGGGCACTCTGGGAGGGGTCGGATTCTTTAAATCGCAAATTGGGCACAACAAAATCATTAAATTAGAAACAAAGAGAACAATACAAAAAAAATCAATGAAACTTAGAGCTGTTCTTTGAGAAAATGAACACAATAGACAAACTCTTAGCCATACTAAATAAAATAAAAACAGAGAAACAATATAAAAATTAACAAAATCAGAAACAAAAAGGGGACATTACAACAGGCACTGACAGAATCCAAAGAATCATTAGATCTTACTTCAAAAGCCTGTACTTCATAAAATTAGAAAATCAAAATGAAATGGATGGATTTTCTTGGTAGATTTTACTTACCAAAGTTAAATAAATCTAGATCAGCTTAACAATCTAAATAGTCTTATAATACCTAAGGAAATAGAAGCAGTCATTAAATTCTCCCAAACAAAAAAAGCCCAGGAACAGATGGTTTCAACTCAGACTTCTACAAGAAAAGCCTATACCAATGCTCCTCAAACATTTTTCACAAAGTAGAAACAGAAGAAACATACCAAACTCATTCTATGAGGCCACAGTAATTCTGAAGCCTAAACAACACAAAGACCCAACAAAGAAACTGAATCCAAGAACACATCAAAAACATCATCCACCATGATCAAGTAGGTTTCATCCTAGGGATGCAGGGATGGTTCAATATATAATAATTCATCAACATAATCCACTTTGTAGATAAACTGAAAAAACAGGATCATCCCATTAGATACTGAAAAGGTCTTTGACAAATCCAACACCCCTTTATGTAAAAAGTTGTGGAGACATCAGGGGCACAAGATGCATTCCTAAAAACAATAAATACAATATAAACCAAGCTGATAACCAACTTAAATGGAGAGAAACTTAAAGCAATTCCATTAAAATTAGGCTGTCCACTCTCTCTGATTCTCTTCAAAATAGTATTTGAAATTCTAGCTAGAGCAATAAGACAACTAAATAATATCAAGGGGGTATAAATTGGAAAGGAAGAAGTCAAAATATTGCTGTTCACAGATGATAGGATAGTATATAGAAGAGACAACAAAAATTCTATCAGAGACCTACAGCTGGTAAACACCTTCAGCAAAGTGGCTGGACACAAAATTAACTAAAAAAAAAAAAGTCAAGAGGCCTTCTGTACACAAACAAAAAAATGGGCTGAGAAAGAAATTAGGAAAGCAACATCCTTTACAATAGCCACAAATAATATAAAATATCTTGGTATAACTCTAACCATGCTAGTGAAAAACCTGCATGTCAAGAAGTTCAAAACTCTGAAGAAAGAAATTGAAATAGATATTAGAAGATGGAAAGATCTCCCATGTTCATAGATTGGTAGGATTATCATAGTAAAAATGACCATCTAACCAAAAACAATCTACAGAGTCAATGCAATTCCAATGAAAATATCAACACAATTCTTTATGGAACTGGAAGGAACAATTCTCACATTCACATGGAAAAACAAAAACTCCAGGATTAACACTTAAAGAAATGCTCAACGTCCTTAGTCATCAGTGAGATGCAAGTTAAAACAACCCTGAGATTTCTCCTTACACCCATCAGAATGGCTAAGATCAAAAACTCAAGTGACAACACATGCTGGAGAGGATGTGGAGAAAAGGGAACCCTCCTCCATTGCTAGTGGGAATGTAACCTTGTACAACTGCTGTAGCCTGCCAGCAGAGTCGAACAGTACTTGAGTGGGGAGTGAGGATTGAAAGAAAAACAACAACAACAACAACAAACCAAGACACTACGCGTATCTGTTTGAGAGGACTTTTAGTAGAAAACTAGGCACTCTGTTTATTATGCAGTCCCTTTTTAAAGTCAGCAAAGCACTTTGATACAATGAAGTTCATTGAAAAGTCAAACTTGTTTACCTCGACAGTCTGCCTGTGTGATCCTCACACAAACAAAAGGAAGTGAACTTGACAAAAACATCTTGCCTACTGTCACAAACAAAAGGAAGTGAACTTGGCAATACATCCTGTCTATCCCTGTCTCCAGGTGAAGGCCAGGGTGAAAACATGTTTTTCACTGAAAGCTCAATAATAAAGCATCCTCATAAATAAGCATAAATAAGCGGCTCTTCACAAACCATCCGCTTTGGAAATCCATCTGGTGCTTTCTCAGAAAATTAGAAATAGTGCTACTTCAAGATCCAGCTATACCACTCCTAGGATTATATTCAAAATATGCTCAACTATACAACAGGGACATTTGCTCAAGCATGTTCGCAGCAGCTCTATTAGTAAAAGCCAGAAGCTGGAAACAATCTAGATGTCCCTCAGTGGAGGAATGGATACAGAAATTGTGTTGCATTTATACAATGGACTACTACTCAACTATTAAAAACAAGGAAATCATGAAATTTGCCCGCAAATGATAGGAACTAGAAAAGATCAGCTTGAGTGAGGTAACCCAGAAGCAGAAAGACACATATGGTATAAACTCACTCATAAGTGGATATTAGTCACATGGTTAGTATGGCAGCCCGTTTCTGGGTTGTCTAGCAACAGATGATGTCATCATGTGTCACTGGTCAGGTAGTCTTGGCAGTCTTGGTTATGCTGCTCCTTAAAAGGATCAATCCACCCACTTTGTCTCTCTGGGCTCTCTTGGTTCTTGCCCTCTCTGTCGGGGCATCCTCTTCTCTCTTTCCCCTATCATGTCTCACTCTCTCCTTCCCTCTCTCTCTTCACCTCCATTTAATAAACCTCTTTCATATAAAATCTGCTGTGAGCCTCATCATTCATTAATTGGTCCTAACATTGGTGCATGATCCGGGAAGGGTCTTTCCTGTTATTGCGAGGATCCCTTTAAATTGGACCCCTTTAATCTTATTCTGTCCATGGATAATTAAAACTGATTTTTTTTTTGCTGTATCTATCCCTAACCACCTATGCCTGAAAATCTTTACTTTCTTTCAACTGCCCTGATCTTACCTCACATAGCATGTCTGTCCTGCTGCTCATGCTCAGAGTTGCTTCCTGTCAGTGTGCTGAGCCCCAGGGACTCAGGGGGTGCCAAAATTAGCTTGGGGAAACTAAAACACACTGCTTCAGACACAGACACAGCCTGCTTCTAGGTAAGCAAGTACTGGGGACCCTGTGCACACACAGATTGCTTTAAATTGCCTCAGGTCCCATGGGTGAGATTTAAAATTTTAAATTTCCCTTGGAACGACTGTTGCTAGAGGCTGGCTTGCAGAGAAGGGTTTTCAGTTGTGCAGACTTCCATGCCATGTGCACTCAGCCATGCCAGGAGCACATACAGAGAGTTTTAAACTGGGCCGGGACAGCCCTGACCACCGGCAAGTGTCTGGCCTCACTGCGCTGCCACAGCCATGCACAGCACATGGCAAGCTCCACGTTGATTATAAAACAGAGAAACTATGCCATGTGCTTGTTCTTCCCCCACTCCTGCAAAACTCCAAGCCGTGCGCATTCAAACACTGGCTCTCAATATTTCTGACCTAAGGTGTTACTTCCAAGCTTTAAAAAATAACCTTTTCTTCCTGATTTCTCTACACTCTGTTCTTAATATATATTAAAATGCTTTAAATTCTTATCTAATGATTTGTATAATTTTATCATTGGAATTACATTTATAAGACTTCATTAATCATAATTAATTCTCTGTTTATTTTATCTCCTTTTAGACAACAACAAGCCTCATTTTAAATTGGTATGGACTTCTATACAAATTCAAAATTATGTTTTATAATATATATAATTCAACCTTAGTTCAATAATGATAAAATTTCAAAGTTATTATTTCAAAGTAAGTTAATTTAAAATGTACATCTAACTGCCTATGTCTTTATCAATTCCTAAATTAATAACTGCTGTTTCTCCTGCCATGAGCTACCTATGATCCAGATTCACCACTAGGCTTTCTGGCTAATGTGTTTGCTATAATAAATTAAATTGTAATTTAAAAATTGCTTTATATTGTTCTACAATATTATTGGTTTTAAAACTCATAACTCAGGGGTTACTACATACAAGTTTTTACCAATATTCTAAATTAAGATCTATTAATTTTAGAGATATTTATGTTAACACTTGGTGATTATGCTATATCTTTACTATCAAAAGGTTAAATATGTTTGATCTTGTTTTCTTAAAATGATATTATTAATCTATAGTTTAGCCTTGGACTTTTATAAGCTATGAACTTTTTAAATACTAAATCATACAAAAAACTGTTTTGCTCTCACTTTAATGGACTATATTTATGACTTTTAAAGCTCCAATTTAACAAGGACAAAACCTAAAGTCCCAGTATTTAATGGTTAATAAATGCAAGTTAATAGTCTAGATGATCAAATTCTCTAACATGTCCAAAAATATATTTATTTTTGTTCTACAGATGCAAACACGATCTCACTGTCATCTTTAATAAATAGCTGAAGATGGTCCTTGAGTCACCATACAGGAATTGGAAAAAATAATAAGAGAGAAGCCTTCCGGACAGGTTCATTACAGCAAAAACTATGTTCCAGACCTTGGCTGTTGTTCTAAGGTTGTTGGCATTCCCGAATAGAAAACAAGAGGTCTTCAGTATCCCATCCTGCCAGGGTATAGCCAAAAGTAAATTCCACCAAGTGACTGTTCCAAATGCAGCCAAAGGGGACACTGGTTCTGCAGCTGCCTCAATAAACCATGGCTGCCTGCCAGCAGAATTGGCCTCTGGAAGTCAAAATGCTCCCATGCAGGTTTGTCCTCTGTACCCAGCCATGGAGGCTCAACCAGCACAAGAGCCACAGACCCTTCCAGCCTTCCAGTTCCTTGGCCTGGCAGAGGACAAATGGCTCCTTGATTCAGCGACCTCCACCACCCTCGCCCAGCCCAGGGTAACATTGCAGGTGTGTTTTGGCCTCACACTGGGGTCCCACAGACATGTTGCCAACTTCTGTCTTGGGAGACTTCAGATGCCTTCTCAGTTCTCTTCATATGCAGAAGACCAGGCCTTAAGCCTGAGTTCTAGAATTGCTATTGTCAGCACAATATGCCTTGTTGCCAGACTCAAGAAACAGGTCTGAATGGAATCTTTTCCATCCCTTTGCTAAAGGACAATAAATGTTCATAACAGTCTCACCTATGTCTCATGGTAAATAACTAGATACAAAGGCCAAAAAAATGTTGTTTGAGAGTCTAAAAAGTGTCTTAAGATTGGTAAATGCAAGTTATACATGTTTGAGGGTCTAAAAAGTGTTTTAAGGTTGGTAAATGCAAGTTTGAGAGTTCAAAAGCATCTTAAAGTTGGCAAATGCAAGTTATAAAGGTTGCAAGGTCTAAGGTGATTTAAGGTATCGTAAATAGGTAAAAAGGCTTAATAGTTCCTCCTGCTGCTAGGCTACTGTTATATTGACTGCCCAGAGCTTTGACCTTTATCAATAGAGCTCTGATTTATTAATCTAACTCTAATATAAAACATTCCACCATACCACCCACTATTATTGCTCCAAACTCAAGATTTTAAATCTCCATAATGTGTACTCATTGGCCAGCCACTGGATTGGTGAGTTCACATCACTGATCAGAATAAAATTCCTATCTTGGTAGGGGAAGCTTGACCACTGAGCTCTGACAACTTCCTACTATCTTTTGAGACAGAGGGACCCCCCTGTAACCAGGTCTTCACTGGCTAAGGTTGACCTTTTTTGCTGACCTCCATTTAGGACTTCCTCTTTCCCCTGGGAGAGAATTTTAACCCTCTATGTGCACAGTTTCTCCCCCTCATGCTCTCCCCCCAAAATTCTAGCAGTAGGTAAACTGTGTCTCCATTGGCCCTTGATCTCTGGCCAAAGCTGATGAGGTGTTGGATCAGGTAGGACCATTTCTACTTGGTCAAACCTTGCTCTTGGGAAGCCTTGACAGGTCACTGACTCATACCCTCCCAATGGGAATAGTCCCTTCGTCCATTCCTCCAGATTCTCCTCTGGGATGTCTTCTGGAGAATTTCAGGCTTCTACACCTAGTGCCTGCTTTAAGGGCCTCTGAGATTACATACTTCTGTAACCAAACTTGGCCTCAATTTCCTTAGATGACAGATCTAAAGCAAAGCCTTTTAAATTACTGCCAGTGATTGGGTAAATGGAGGTTCCCTTAGGTAAATGGATGTTCCCATGTTCACGTCTCTTTGATCCAAACCTTCCGCCTCTGTTCACTCTCCTAAAAGTTTTAAATGTACACCTAAAAAATTTCTCCATAACCTACTTTACTTTATCTTCTGCATATATATATACATACATATATATACATATATATATATGTATATATATGTATCAGTATCCTGCCAGACACAGATGTTTCCTACATCCACGACAGTGCCAAAGCAGCTACCACAGGTGTCCAGTCTGACCTCACAGACTTCCATCAATCTGGACCTGCACTTCCCTCCCAAACATGGACGTTCTTACAGACCCTGGATAGCATCAAAACAGCCTGTTCTTCCTGGACTTGGTCAGCATTTCAGCCTTTTGACCTCCCTACAGTGCCCCCCAGTGTCAGCAGGAAGTAGCCGGAAGAAAATCTATGCCCTTTATTCACTTATTAACAAAAGGCTAGAATGGTGTGCTTCAGGACCAGGACAGGCAGCTCCAGTTTCTCCCAGTGTTCTGCAGTCCCTACCTGCTGCCTTGCATGGCTGGTAACACTCTACTGACAACCCTCTACCTGAAACTTTCCAGAGCAGAGGCTCCCCCTCCTCATTTTGACCATGTAATCTGGCCATTTTGTTGCTATTATTATTATTTTTCTCTTACCCCTTACATAGCAACCAAGAGCTTCTTCCAAGGAACCTAAATTTATATACTTTAACTTGTCTTGCATGAGAAGCAGCCCACATTCTTCATTTTTTAATTATAGAAAAAGGGAGGAATGTTAGTACTATGGCAGCCCACTTCTGGGTTGCCTAGCAACCAACGATGTCATCATGTGTCACTGGCCAGGTAGCCCTGGCAGGGTAGTTAATTGCTCCTTAAAAGGATCAACCTGCCCACTTTGTTTTTTCTCTTTTGGCTCTCTCAGCTCTTGCCCTCTCCCTTTTCTCTGTTGGGGTGCCCCCTCTCTCTTCCCCCTATCATGTCTCACTCTTCCCTTTTCTCTCTTCATCTCCATCTAATAAACCTCTTTCATATAAAATCTGCTGTGCACCTCATCATTCATTAATTGGTCCTAACACACATAAGATAAACATTCTGATAGGTGTGACATGAAATCTCAGGGTCCTTTTGATTTGCATTTCCTGAATGACTAAGGATGTTAAGCATTTCTTTAAGTGTTTCTCTGCCACTCAATATTCCTCTGTTGAGAATTCTCTGTTTAACTCTGTACCCTTAAAGAAGCTAAACAACAAGGAAGACCCTAGGGAATGTGCTCTGAATGATGATTCAGAAGGACAAACGCAATAGACCTTGGAAGCAGGAGAAGATGGGGAACAGGACAGGAGCCTACCACTGATGGCCTCTGAAAGACTACTGATTAATGTAACGAAGCAGAGGCTGAGACTCAGCCAAACTTTGGGCTTGGTGCAGGGAATCTTATGACAGAAGGGGGAGATAGAAAGACCTGGAGGGGACAGGAACTCCAAAAGGAGACCAACAGATCTATAAAGACTGAGCCCTGGAGACCCTGAAGAGAATGATACCTCAACCAAGGACAATGCATGGAAAGGACTTAGAACACCTGCTCAGATGTAGCCCATAGACTGAGTCTCAAAGTGGGGTCCCTCATAATGGGAGCAGGGATTTTCTCTGGAATGAACTCCATGACAGGCTCTCTGTTCACTTTCCCCTGGGGGGTACAGCCTTGCCAGTCCATAGAGGAAGACAATGCAATCAGTCCTGATAAGACCTGATAGGATAGGGTCAAATAGAAGGGGAAGAGGACCTCTCCTATCAGTGGACTAAGGGAGGGGCAAAGGGGGAGAAGGGGGAAGGAGAGTGGGATTGGGAGGAGATGAGGGAGGGGGCCACAGCCAGGATACAAATTCAATAAACTGTGATTAATGATAATAATAAAAAAGGAAAAAATAATTTAAAAAACCCAGGATTGCTAAAACAATCCTGTATATAAAACAAAACAAAACAAAACAAAACAAAACAAAACAAAACAAAAACTTCTGGAAATATCACCATCCCTTATTTCAGGCTGTACTACAGACCAATAGTAGTTAAAACTTCATATTATAGGCTTAGAAACAGACAGGTTTATCAAGTTATTCAATTAAAAAATGGGACATAGAGCTAAACAGAGAGTTCTCAACAGAGGAATATTGAATGGCAGAGAAACACTTAAAGAAAGAAATGCTCAACATCCTTAGTCATCCTGGAAATGCATATCAAAACAACCCTGAGATCCCACCTTACACCCCTCAGAATGGTTAAGATAAAAAACTCAAGGGAGCAAACATGCTGGTTGTGGAGAAAGGGGAACCCTCCTCCATTGCTGGAGGGAGTGTAAACTTGTACAAACACTTTGGAAATCAATCTGGCAGTTTCTCAGACAATTAGGTATACTGTTACCTCAAGATCCAGCTATACCACTCCTGGGCATATACCCTAAAGATGCTCCACCATTTGGCAAGGACATTTGCTCAACTATATTCATAGCAGTTTTATTTGTAAAAGCCAGAATTTAATTGCTGGATGTTCCTCAACTGAGAAATGGATGCAGAAATTACTACTCAGTAATTAAAAACAAGAAAATCATGAAAAATTTTCAGGCAAATGGATGGAACTAGAAAATATCATCTTGGAGATCCAAGATGGCTGCCCCAGGAGGACACTGTGTCTGAAGAGCAGGACAGTAGTGTAGGCACAGCAACCGGGAGACGGAGATCTAGGACCTAAAACACCAGCGTTTGCGACTGTCAGGTGAGCGGAATTCCTACGGTGGGGAAATCAAGTGGAAAAGTCCAAGGGACACCCAGCTATTCCCAGGAAAAATTCCGGAGGGAGACAGGCTGCGCACAGCCGGGCTGGGTGCCTAAGCGCCGCCATCTTGGGCTGGGGAACAAGGTACACTGGATGGACTGAGTTTCACCCAGATACCGCGGGCTGCACTGCGCTGGCCCACAACCCTCTGTGCCAGCGGCTGCTGCTTTGGGCTGGGGCACAAGGTACCCCAGACGGACTGAGTTTCACCCAGATACTGCAGGCTACACTGGTCAGACCCACACCCCTAGGCACACCCAGCCACCACCCCGGATTGAAACCCATAGTATCAGGTCCAGATCGAGGTGCCCCAAATACCACCTCAGACCGTGGTACACAGCCCCTGACCCAGAAGGAAGCGCCAAGGCTCCAGTCCAGAAGAGAGCCTTTAGCAGCAAGCTCAGGGCAGAGCTCAGAGCCTCCTGACCAGAGCAGCACCCCCAGCAGTCATATCAAAGGGGGACACAAAGCCTCTGGCAAAGAGGGAAGAGCCAAACCTCCAGACCAGAGGGGAGACCAGCCTGTGGTGATCACAGCCTCTAGCACAGAGCACGAG
>CM053747.1:14539211-14549786 GCA_028658305.1 Pachyuromys duprasi | reverse complement strand
TCTCCTTGATCTCCTTTAGTTGTCTTATTGCTCTAGCTAGGACTTCAAGTACTATGTTGAAGAGATATGGAGACAATGGGAAGCCTTGCCTAGTCCCTGATTTCAGTGGGATTGATTTTAGTTTCTCTCCATTGAGTTTGATGTTAGCTATAGGCTTGCTGTATATTGCCTTTACTATGTTTAGGTATGTGCCTTGTATCCCTGTTCTCTCCTAGACTTTAAACATGAATGGGTGTTGGATTTTGTCAAATGCTTTTTTGGCCTCTAGGGAGATGATCATGTGGTTTTTGTCCTTCAGTTTGTTTATATGGTGGAACACATTGATGGATTTGCGTATATTGAACCATCCTTGCATGCTTGGGATGAAGCCTACTTGGTCATGGTGGATGATGTCTTTTATGTGCTCTTGGATTTGGTTTGCAAGTATTTTATTTTTTTGGCGATTGGTTTGTGCCTGCCATATGCCTGCTGGTTGAAGCAGAACCTGGGTCCTTCCCAGACTGGCCCGTGAACAGACAGACAGACACACACACACACAGGGACTGAGGTGGTCGCTGGCAGACCTGAGCAGTGTGCGCCCACAGTGTGCAGGTCAGTCAAAACGGTCTCCTATGCCCTCTCCCCATCTGGTCCGTGTATACACACACACATACACACACCATACACGGACGGAGGTGGTTTCTGGCGGGGGCAATCAGTGTGCATCTGCTGTATGCCTACCAGTTGAAACAGAACCCGGGTTCTTCTCAGACTGTCCCGTGGACTCACACACGGGCTGAGTTGGTTACTGGTGGACCCAAGCAGTGTGCATCCGCAGTGTGCAGGTCAGTCAAAATGGTACTTGGGTCCTCCTCCGTCTGGCCCGGGGACTGTGAGACCCAGTCTGGTATGGAGGCTGCAGATGCTCAGCGCAGCTGCTTGTTCAGATCAGAGTTGTGTGCCGCCAGTCACCCGGAGATTTTTCTGGGGAATAACTGTGCGTCCCTAGGATTTTCCCACTTGATTTCCTCGCCGTAGGAGTTCTGCTCACCTGGCAATCACAAATGCTGGTGTTAGGTCCTAGAGTTCAGTCTCCTGGTCGCTGCATTGTTTCTGCTGTCCTACTCCTCAGAAACGGAGTCCTCTACTGGCGGCCATCTTGGATCCTCCTATCTCCATTTTTTAAAATGTATTCTACAAAACAGAAACAGAAGGCATATTATCAAACTCATTCTTTGAAGCCACAGTCACCTTGATACCTAAACCACACAAAGACACAACAAAAAAAAGAGAACTTCAGACCCATCTCTCTTATGAGCATTGATGCAAACATACTCCATAAAATACTTGCAAACTGAATCCAAGAACACATAAAAGATATGATCTACCACGACCAAGTAGGCTTTATCCCAGGCATGCAAGGGTGGTTCAATATATAGAAATCCATCAATGTTATCCACTTTATAAATAAAATGAAGGAGAAAAAGCACATGATCATCTACTTAGATGCCGAAAATGCATTTGACAAAATCCAACACCCATTCATGTGTAAAGTCTCAGAGAGATCAGGGACAGTAGCACATACCTAAACATAGTAAAGGCAACATACAGCAAGCCTATAGCCAACATCAAACTAAACACAGAGAAACTGAAATCAATCCTACTGATATCAGGGAAAAGCCAAGGCTGCCCACTCTCTCCATATACTTGTACTTCAACATAGTACTTGAAATCCTATCTAGAGCAATAAGACAACTAAAGGAGATCAAGAGGATACAAATCAGAAAAGAAGAAGTCAAAGTATCACTATTAGCAGATGATATGATAGTATACATGAACAAACCCAAAAGTTCTACCAGAGAACTCCTTCAACTGATAAATACCTTCAGCAAAGTTGCTGGATACAAAATTAACTAAAAAATTCAGTAGCCCTCTTATATACCAAAGACAAAAGGGCCAAGAAAGAAATTAGGGAAACAACACCTGTCACAATAGGCACTAATAATATAAAGTACTTTGGTGTGACTCTAACCAAGGAAGTGAAAGATCTGTTTGAAAAAACTTTCAATTCTCTGAAGAAAGAAATTGAAGGAGATATCAGAAGATGGAAAGATCTCCCATGCTCATGGATTGGTAGGAGTAACAGAGTGTAAATGGCCATTCTGCCAATAACAATCTACAGATTCAATGCAATTCCCATCAAAATACCAACACAATTCTTTACAGATAGTGAAAGAAAAATTCTCAACTTCATATTTAAAAAAAACCCAGGAATTATTAAAACAATCCTGGACAACAAGGTGTACTATAGAGGAAAAGTAATAAAAACTGCATGGTACTAGCACAGAAGCAGAATGGTGGATAAATGGAATCAAATAGAAGACACAAAAATAAAGCCATACATGTACGGATACTTGATTTTTGAGAAAGAAGCCAAAACCATACAATGTAAAAAAGAAAGCATCTTCAACAATTGGTGCTCATCTAACTGGATGGCTACATGTAGAAAAATACAAATAGATCCCTGTTTATCACCCTGCACAAAACTGAAGTCCAAGTAGATCAAAGACCTCAACATAAAACCAGACACACTAAATTTGTTAGAAGAAAAAGTGGGGAAGAGCCTTGCACTCATTGGCACAGGAAACAACTTCCTGAACAGAACACCAACAGCACAGGCTCTAAGAGCAAAAATCAGTAAATGAGACCTCACGAAACTGAAAAGCTATAAAGCAAAGGACACTGTCATCAGAACAAAATGATAGCCTACAGATTGGGAAAGGAACTTCAGCAATCTAATATCTGACAGAGGGCAAATATCTGGAATATATAAAGAACTTAAGAAGTTAAAACTCAACAAATCAAGTAATACAATTAAAAATGGCGTACAGAGCTAAACAAAGAATTCTCTGTAGAGGAATCTCGAATGGCAGAGAAACACTTAAAGAAATGCTCAACATCCTTAGTCATCAGGGAAATGCAAATCAATACGACCCTGAGATTTCATCTTACACCCATTAGAATGGCTAATATAAAAAAACTCAAGTGACAACACATGATGGAGAGGTTGTGGAGAAAGAGGAACCCTTCTCCACTGCTGGTGGAAATGTAAACTTGTACAACCACTTTGGAAATTAATCTGGCACTCTCTCAGACAATTAGAAATAGTGCTACCTCACTATCCAGCTATAGCACTCCTAGGCATATATCCAAAACATGCTCAAGTATACAACAAAGGACATTTGTTCAACCATGTTTGTATCAGCTTTATTCATAATAGCCAGGACCTGGAAACAACCCAGATGCCTTGCAACTGAGTAATCGAAACAGAAATTGCAGTACATCTACAAAATGGAACACTACTTAGCAATTAAAAACAAGGAAATCATAAAATTTGCAGGCAAATGGTGGGAACTAGAAAAGATCATCCTGAGTGAGGTATCCCAGTAGCAGAAAGATATACCTCCTATATACACACTTATAAGTGGATATTGGACACATATGATAAACATACTAAAATCTGTACCCCTAAAGAAGCTATGCAAGAAGGAGGACCATGGGTAAGATGATCAGTCCTCATTAAGAAAAGCAAATGGGATGGACATCAGAAGAGGGAGAAAATAGGGAACTGGACAGGACCATACCGCAGAGGGCCTCTGAAAGACTCTACCCAGCAAGGTATCAAAACAGATGCTGAGACTCATAGCCAAACTTTAGGCAGAGTGCAGGGAATCTTATGAAAGAACGGGGAAGTAGAAAGATCTGAAGGGGACAGGAGCTCCACAAAGATACCAACAGAACCAAAAAATCTGGACACAGGGGTCTTTTCTGAGACTGATACTCCAGCCAAGAGCCACGCATGGAGACATCCTAGAACCTCTGCACAGATGTAGCCCATGGCAGCTCACTCTCCAAGTGGTTCCCTAGTAATGGAAACATGAACTGTCTCTGACATGACCTCAGTGGCTGGCTCTTTGATCACCTCCCCCTGAGGGGGATCAGCCTTACCAGGCCACAGAGGAAGAGAATGCAGCCATTTCTGATGAGACCTGATAGGCTAGGGTCAGCAGGAAGGGGAGGAGGACCTCTCTTACCAGTGGACTTGGGGAGGGGTATGGGAGAAGAGGGAGCGAGAGTGTGATTGGGAGGGTACAAGGGAGGGGCCTACAGCTGGGATACAAAGTGAATATACTGTAAATAATAATAAAAAAACCAAATAAATTAAAAAAATAGAATAACACCTCAGCAATAATGACAGACATTACCGCAGAATAAAGGGCTGAATAATGGTTTACCAAGCAAACGAACATGAGAAACAATTTGGAGTAGCTAATCTAATATCTAATAAAATAGACTTTCAACCAAAATTAATTAAAAAACATGAGGATTGGCACTTTATACTCATCAAAGAAAAAGTTGACCATCATGACATTTATGTCCCAAATGCAAGGGCACCCACATTTGTAAAAGAAACAGTAGTAAAACTTAAATCACACATTGAACCTCACATGTTCATAGTAGGAGACTTCAACATACCTCTGTCACCAATGGACAGATTATTGAGATGGCAACTAAACAGTGAAATAATGGAACTAACCAATGTTATGAATGAAGTGGACATTCCTTCCAAACACACACACAAAAATACTTTCTCAGTACTGAATCTATCTTTCCCTAAGCTTCCCCCAGCTCATGGGAGATTTTTAAAGATTGCTTCTATTTTCTTAGGGGTTATAGTGTTAATCTAATCTTGATTAAACTTTGGTAAATGGAGTCTATCAAAAAATTGTCCCTTTCATACATATTTCCCATTTTTGTGGAGTATAGGCTTCTCAAGTAACACCTAACGAATCTTTTCATTTCCTCAGTGTCTGTTGTCATGTCTCCACTTTCATTTCTCATTCTGTTAATTTGGATATTATCTCTCGGCTTTTTTTTTTTAATTTTAGATTGGCTAATGGTTTGTCTGTCTTTTTGATTGTCTCAATGAACTAGCTTTTAGTTTCATCGATCCTTTGTAATTTTCATTTTGTGTATAAGTTATTGATCTCTGCCTTGTGTTTGATTACTTCCTGCCATCTACTCCTCTTTGGTGTATTTGCTTCTTTTTGTTCCAGGGCTTTCAGATGCGTTGTTACATTGCTAATGTATGACCTCTCCGGTTTTCTTATGAAGATGTTTGGTGCTATGAACTTTCCTCTTCTACCAGTGCTATCATTGTGTCCCACATGTTCGGGTAAATTGTGCCTTTATTTTCATTGAATCTAGAAAGTCTTCGATTTCTTTCTTTATTTCTTCCCCGACCCAGTGGTTATTGAATAGATAGTTGTTCAGTTTCCATGAATGTGTGGGCTTTTTTGTTATTTGGTTTTTGTTGACATCAGCTTTAATCCATGGTTATCTGATAAGATACAAGGGGTTATTTCGATTTCTTGTATCTGTTGAAGTTTGCTTTGTGATCAAATATATGGCTAGTTTTGGAGAAGGTTCCATGAGGTTCTGAGAGGAAGGTATACTCTTTCTTGTTTGGGTGAAGTAGTCTGTAGAAATCTGTTATGTTCATTTGATTCATAACTTTGGTTAGTTGTATTATTTCTCTGTTTAGTTTCTGTTTAGGTAACCTGCCTATTGGTGGGAACAGGGTGTTGAAGTCTCTCACTATTAATGAATAAGACTACATGTGTGATTTATGCTTTACTAATGTTTCTTGTATGATGTGGGTGCCCTTGCATTTGGGGCATAGGTGTTCACAATTGAGATGTCATTTCTCCTTTGGTGAGTATGAAGTTTCCTTTTGCATCTCTTTTTATTAGTTTTGCTTGAACATCTATTTTATTAGATACTAACTTGTTTTTTGGGGGGAGGGAGTCTGTTTGTTTGGACTTGGAGACTCAAGTGGCCACTTCATAGCCAGTCAGGATATCCAGTGGAGGGAGGGGACAGCAACCCACCCACAAAACCTTCGACCCCAAATTTAGCCCACCTACAATAAATGCAGGGATAAAGACAGAGTAGAGATTGAGGGAATGCCCAACCAATGACTTCCCAAACCTGAGACCCACCCCCTAGGAAAGAGCCAACTGCCAACACTATTAATGATACTCTGCTATGCTTTCAGACAGGAGCCTTGAATAACTTCTGAGAGGCTCTACCTAGCAGTGGATCAAAACATGGTGAGACCCATGGCCAAACATTAGGCAGAGTCCAGGCAGTCTTTTTGAAGACAAGGCTGGCATAAAAGGATAGAAAGACCTGGAGGAGGCAAGAACTCCGTGAGAAGACCAACAGAGTCAACCAACTCAGGCCTGTGGGGGTTTATGGAAACCAAAGCACCAACCAAACGGCAAGCGTGAACTTAACCAAAGCTACTGACACATATGTAAATGCTGGTCTGCTTGGTCTTCATGTGGGCCTCAGAGAAAGTGGAGGAGGGGATGTCTCTAACATGGTCATGATTGCTTGCTTTTGGGTTACTTTAATCTAGCTGTGCTGCCTTGTCTGGCTTCAGTGGAAGAGGATGTCTTTAGTCCTGATGCAACTGGATGTGTTGGGGTGGGTTGTTGTTGGTGGTAGGAGCTTTTGCTTTTTAGGATGAAGAGAAGGGGGAAAAGGGGAAAAGAGTAGGAGGGTAATACAGGGAGAAGAATATAGGAAAATATATTAAATATATTTTTTAAAAATATAGTTTTGTATACTTGAACATATTTTGGATATATGTCTAGGAGTGCTATAGATGGATTTAAAAAATATAGTTTTGTATACTTGAGCATATTTTGGATATATGTCTAGGAGTGCTATAGCTGGATACTGAGTAAGCATTATTCCTAATTGTCTGAGAAAGTGCCAGATTGATTTCCAGAGTGGTTGTACAAGTTTATGTTCCCTCCAGCAATGGAGGAGGGGTCCCCTTTCTCCATATCCTCTCCATCATGTGTTGTCACTTGAGTTTTTTATATTAGCCATTCTGATGGGTGTCAGGTGAAATCTCAGGGTCATTTTGATTTGCTTTTCCCTGATGACTAAGGATGTTGAACATTTCTTTAAGTGTTTCTCTGCCATTCGAGATTCCTCTACAGAGAATTCTTTGTTTAGCTCTGTACCCCATTTTTTAATTGGATTACTTGGCTTGTTGGTGTTTAACTTCTTAAGTTTTTTATATATTTTGGATATTAGCCCTCTGTCAGATATAGGGTTGGTGATGACCCTTTCCTAATCTGTAGGCTGTCATTTTGTTTTGATGACAGTGTCCTTTGATTTAAAGAAGCTTTTCAGTTTCATGAGGTCTCATTTTTGATTTTTGCTCTTAGAGCCTGTGCTGTTGGTGTTCTGTTCAAGAAGTTGTCTCCTGTGCCAATGAGTTCAAGACTCTTTCCCAATTTTTCTTTTAACAGGTTTAGTGTGTCTGGTTTTATATTGATGCCTTTGATCCATTTGTACTTTAGTTTTCTGCAGGGTGATAAATATGGATCCATTTGCATTTTTCATTTTCAAGTATACAACAAGGACATTTGCTCAACCATATTCATAGCAGCTTTATTTATAATAGTCAAACTCTGGAAACAAACCAAATGTCCCTCAACAGAGGAATGGATACAGAAATTGTGGTATATTTATTTACAGAACGGAATACTACTCAGCAATTTAAAACAAGGAAATTGTGAAATTACTGGCAAATGGTGGGAACTAGTGTGGCAACCCATTTGGAGTTAATGGCAAATTGGAGTAGGCATCTCAGCAGCGGAATTCGGCCTGTTGGCCCTGGTTCCTATCTAAAGCTTGGTGTCTCAGAGTCTGACACTGGAAGTTCTACAGCAGAGGACTCTGACCCTGAGAACTAGACAATAAATTCCATGCAACCATGGTAACCAGACAGCAGGTTCTGTGTAACTTTGAGTGAGCCCTCATGTGTTTTGACTAAGTAAAGTTGCCTCCATGAGAAGCACCTTGTACTTTTCTGCTATTTAAGTGTTAACCTGACATTCAGTAAATGACACCTTGATCAGAATGTAGACTTGTTGTCTTTCTTTGTCGCCTTGCTTCCTCCTTCTCCCCCGTCCTCACTCAGGTCTTATTCAAGTTTCACTTCAGGTCCACTACAGATGGAGCTGAAACCCTGGGGACCTGAGACAGGACATGCTGATGCCAGTGATATGGACCATAGGAGTGCGGGAAGCAACTGACTAAGGTAGAGTCTGGTGGCAGTCAAGGGCAGGGAACTTGTAGGATGGTATTGATCAGATCCCTCAAATAGGTTCTTAAGACACAAAGAATTAGGATACACTCTCTAATCTCTTTAACATGTAAATAAAGTTTGTCCCTGCTTCCCAGATGAAGGTACTATTAATCTGGAGACTTGCAAAAAAATAGGAAAAATTAAAAATGCTCTGGATCCCTGGCATGAGAGTGAAAAAATAAAAACATTAAACTCACAAACTAAAGAGTTTCTGGGAGAAATTAGAGCAGCCAAACAGGTAAAAAAATAAAGAAAGAAAAGAAAAAGAAAAAAAAAGAAAAAGAAAAAGAAAGAAAAAAGGTACTTCAAAGGTTATTTCAAACGTTCATAAAAGAGCTCAAACAGATTTGTGTAATTTAGGAGAGGAGCTAGATAGTGAGGATGAAATGGAGACAGAGAAAAAAGCTGCCAGGTCTCATGATTCAGACTGGCCACCTGTGCCCTCCGCCCCAGTGGCTTTCCCTGCTGCATGTGCAGGTGGTATGGGGTCACTGTAGGAAGATGGTACTGTTCTTAGAAAGTCCAATCAGAAAGAGAATAGGTTCAATTATTAAGAAAAATGGAAAAGTTAAATATTAATATTAATAATATTAATAATAATAATGATAATTTTAATGAAACACAAAAGGAGTATTCATTCAGAGTGGACTTCCTTCTGTGCAGCAATTGGCCTTTGAGAATGCTGATCCAGCCTGTAAAACAGCTATCAGACCCTATCGAGCTAAAGCAGACTTAACTGGTTATATTCAACTTTATGTTGATATTGGGCTGCTCTTGACTATCATGCTAAAATTACAGCTGAATCCAGTAAAAAGAGTTGTATTTGTTTGCTTAAATATATGGTCATTATATGTTTATTTTTGACTGATTTTAATGGTTAATATGCTTTATATGTCCAGGTTATAGATCAAAAGTATTTGGATATATTTTAAAATTATATTCAAACTGTTGTTTAGGATGTATAGATGTATATATGTTTATAAGGTCTGCAAACACATATGTTTAAAAGGCAACCATATGATATGACTCTCATCTTTGCCACATGGTATGGGTTAAAGAAAGAAAAAAATTATAAACCCTCTTAGTTAACATAAATTTTGTTTCCTTTTAGACTAAAAAGACAAGTCTCATTTTAAATTGATATTAGTTTTAAAATCAAATTGCACTCGTAAAATTTAAAGTTTGGTTTTGATATTACAAAGCAGGTTTTAAAAAATATTTAAATGTTTAAGGCTATAAAACATTTTGGAATTGATATGGTATTTTAAAGTAATAACCCTTGGGCAGTCTAACAAAAAACTTGGAACAGTTTCTTAACCCTTTGGGGGAAATTAAAAAACCCAAAAAACAACTTGGTATTTATTTTATTAATTTATTAATTTGCCAAATGAAACCAATCCATGCTGTTTCAGCCAATTAAGAAAATTGCAGTTATTACAATGTATCGTGTCAGAATGGAAAAAAGCCTATAAGATAATTTAGTATATTCTAGACCACTAAAAGAACCCACAAAAAGGATTTTTAAAAAAGTTTTTATGTTATCTAAAAAGCAAAAAATGAGACTAAAATAATAAAAAAGGGATATTAAAGAAAAAAATAGCTTGTCTAAAATAAGAATGTCTGGTTAAGGGTTGGTGAAGATCCTTTCCCAGTCTGAAGGCTGTGATTTTGTTCTGGCAACAGTATCTTTTGCTTTACAGAAGCTTTTCAGTTTCATGAGGTCCCATTTATTGATTGTTGCTCTTAGAGCCTGTGTTGTTGGTGTTCTGTTCAGGAAGTAGTCTCCTGTGCCTATGAGTGCAAGGCTCTTCCCCAAATTTTCTTCTAATCGATTTAATGTGTCTGGTTTTATGTTGAGGTCTATGATCCACTTGGACTTTAGTTTTGTGCAGGGTGTTAAATATGGATCTATTTTCATTTTTCTGCAAATAGACATCCAGTTGGTCCAGCACCATTTGTTGAAGATGCTTTCTTTTTTACATTGAATGATTTTGGCTTCTTTGTCAAAAATCAAGTATCCGTAGGTTTGTGGGTTTATTTCTGGGTCTTCTATTCGGTTCCATTGATCCACTATTCTGTTTCTATGCCAATACCATGCAGTTTTTATTACTATTGCTCTGTAGTACAGCTTGAGGTCAGGGATTGGAGATACCTCCAGATGATCTGTTGTTGTACAGGATCATTTTGGAAATTCTGGTTTTTTTGTTTCTCTATATGAAGTTGAGAATTTTTCTTTCAAGGTCTGTAAAGAATTGTGTTGGTATTTTGTTGGTAATTACATTAAATCTGATTGCTTTTGGCAGAATAGCCATTTTCACTATGTTAATCCTACTGATCCATTAGCCCAGGAGATCTTTCCATCT
>CM053747.1:14524988-14539111 GCA_028658305.1 Pachyuromys duprasi | reverse complement strand
TTAAAAAAATGCTCAACGTCCTTAGCCATCAGGGAGATGCAAATTAAAATGATCCTGAGATTTCACCTGACACCCATCAGATTGGCTAAGATCAAAAACTCAAGTGACAACACATGCTGGAGAGGTTGTGGAGAAAGGGGAACCCTCCTCCATTGCTGGTGGGAATGTATACTTGTACAACCACTTTGGAAATCAATCTGGCACTTTCTCAGACAATTAGGAATACTGCTACCTCAAGATCCAGCTATACTACTCCTGGGCATATATCCAAAAGTTGCTCAAGTACACAACAAGGACATTTGCTCAACCATGTTTGTAGCAGCTTTATTCATAATACCCAGAACTTGAAAATAACCCAGATGTCCTTCAGTTGAGGAATGGATACAGAAATTTTGGTATATTTACACAATGGAATACTACTCAGCAATTAAAAATGAGGAAATCATGAAATTTGCAGGCAAATGGTGGGACCTAGAAATGATCATCCTGAGTGAGGTATCCCAAAAGCAGAAAAACACACATGGTATGTACTCACTTATATAGATCTATAAGATAGGATAAACATACTGAAATCGATACACCAAAAGAAGATAAACAGGAAAGAGGACCCGGAGTAAGAGGATCAATCCTCACTTAGATAGAGAAATGGGATGGGCATCGGATGTAGGAGAAAAAAAGTAACAGGACAGGAGCCTACCACAGAGGGCCTCCTTGGAAAGACTCTACCTAGCAGTGTATCAAAGCAGATACTAAGACTCATAACTAAACCTTGGGCAGAGTGCAGGGAATCATATGAAAGAAGGGGGAATTAGTATGACCTGGAGAGGATAGGAGCTCCACAAGGACCAAATATATCTGGGCACGAGGGTCTTTTATGAGACTGTTTCTCCAACCAAGGACCATGCACGTATATAACCTAGAACCTCTGCTCAGATGTAGCCCATGGTAGCTCAGTATACAAGTGGGCATCCTAGTAAGAGCAACAGGGACTATTTCTAACATGAACTCAATGTGTGGGCTCTTTGACCTCTCACCCCTGAGGGCGAAGCAGCCCTGCCAGGCCACAGAGAAGGACTTTGCAGCCAGTCCTGAAGACACCTGATAAACCAGGGTAAGATGAAAGGGGAGGAGGTCCTCCCCCATCAGTGGACTTGGAACGGGGCAGGGAGGAGATGAGGGAGGGAGGGATGGGGAGAGAATGAGGGAGCAGGATACACCAGGGATACAAAGTTAAGAAACTGTAACTAAAATAAAAACCGAAAGAATGAAGCTAGAAACCTGAAGGTATATAAAATGTTTTGGAAGGTCAATGCATGTATAGAAAGCTAGAGGGCTTATGTGATTTAAAAAAAGAGTATGTTGTTCTTCATTTAAAAGGCTGATGATTCTTCAATGCAAAATGTTTGCTTATGCTCTTTAAGGGGAAAAAGGACTGCAGTTCCATGTTAGCCCAGGGTTATGCAGGGTTATATTCAGATCATTGTTAACCATTATATAAAATATATGCCTAGATAATGATTTAATGCTGTTTTCTTCTGGCCTATAGATTTGGAATGGCCAGAATAGTCCATCCTTACTGAGGGCTACAGGCTAAATTTAGTTCTCTCTTTGATGCTAAATAAAACTCTTGTCCTTTAAATCTTTTTGCTGTTAAGTCTTAATGCAATATGATAGGATTAATAAAATTTGCTAGCCCCTTTTTGAACTGTGTCTGATTAAAAGTTTTGCTTTGATTTTAGTTCAAAAAGAGCAGATTTAAAGTTATGCTAAAAACTGCAGTTGAGTACAAGATTGAGCTTTACCGAGTCTCTTTGTTTAGGTTTTTTGTTTTTTGTTTTTGTTTTTTTAAGGTTAAATCTAGAATGGGTAACCATGAAGTTTGCCTATATAGATCTACCTAAAATTTGGTTTTAAAACATGCATCTAAGAAATTAGAGGTGATAGCACCCTGTCTTATAAGATGCAGTTTAAAGTGGATGATAAGATAAACAGAGTAACTCAGACATGCTTGCCCTCAGACTTGTCAGAGATCTGATAAATATGGCATCTTAACATATGTAAGCTTATTATGACAGTCCAACCTGTTGAGGTACAAGAAAATAATGGAACTAAATGGCTAAGGTATTTTTAATGCGGGTCACCAAACAACCTGCACCCTATGCAGATAAAGTTAACTAAAATTCTGATGATCCTGTATGGGTTGATCAATGGTACCTTACTTCTGAAAAATTTCAGGCTGCACATGATTTGGTTAAAAAAAAAAAAAACAGTTCCAAACAGGGCATATAGTTTCCTCTAAGTCACCATGGAATATGCCTGTTTTTGTAATTAAAAAAAATCTGGCAAATTTAGATTATTACAAGATTTAAAAAAGATAAATGAGACTATGATAATTATAGGGGAATTGCAACCAGGACTCCCATCACCTAATAGGATTCCTCAAAACACGAGATAATTGTAAATTTAAAAGAGTGTTTTTTTTTCCATTCCTTTGCATACTGAGGACTGCCATAGATTTGCTTTTAGTCTCCCTCCTATTAATTAAAAAAAAATTATAAAACATTATCACTGGAAAGTGCTGCCACAGGGCATGGCATAGTCCTAATTTATGTCAACAATTTGTAGCTAATGCCATTTATATCATTCATTATATGGATGATATTTTATTAGATTCTCCTGTAGCTCAAGATGTTATGGTTTGTTATACAGATCTATTTGAGGCTTTGTCCCAAACAGGATTAAATATTGCTTCAAAAAAGGTACAAACTAGAAATCCTTATAGTTATTTAGGTTTTAATTTATTTCTTCTGGCTATTAAACATCAAAAAGTACAAATTAAAAAAGATAATTTAAAGACCCTTAATGACTTTCAAAAAGTATTGAGAGATATAAATTGGCTTAGGCCATAGCTAAAACTAACCACTGGATAACTTGCACCATTGTTTAGTGTTCTTAAAGGGGATTCAGCTCCAACCTCCTCTCAAAAATTGACTCCAGAGGCTCGAATGCACTATTGTTGGTGGAAAAGGCTTTAGGAAATCAATTTATAACATATTGGGATTCAGATACTCCTCTCCTATTACTTGTATTTCAAACAGTCAATTCCTACTGGATTGTTATGGCAATCTAATCCTCTATTGTGGATCCACTTGTCAGCTAGTCCCAATAAAGTAATTTTGCCTTATTATGAGGCTATTGCCCAAGTGACTGTAGCGGGACAGACCCAGGCAAGGGCTTACTTTGGAATTAAGCCTTCCAAGATTATTATACCATATAGTAAGGCTCAAATTAATTGGCTGTATGCCAATTCAGATAAATGGTTGCTTTCTTTGGCTGGATTTACAGGGAAGCTAGATAATCATTACTTTTTCAATAAGATTATTCAATTTTTTACTTTATATAGTGTTGTTTTTCCTACCATAGTTAAAAGTAAATCTTTAAAAAATGCTTGCTCTTTTTTTTCTGATGGTGATGCTAAAGGAAAAGCTGGATATACTGTTAATGGACAAAAAGTTATTTCTCAAGTTTCAGGCTTATCTGCTCAATTTGCAGAATTGTTGGCCATCCATGCAGTTTTACATTTTTCTGAGCCTTTTAATTTGTTTACTGATGGTGCTTATATTGCTCAAGCTGTTCCTAAGCTTGAAACAGCAGGTCAGATTCTTTCTACCACTCGGGCTAGTCAAATGTTTGCTCATATTCAAGGATTTATACATAATCATTTTGCTCTTATTCCTGTTAGAGCCCATTCTGGCCTCCCTGGATCTCTTGTTCTTGGTAACCAGAGTATTGATAAAGCCTTCATAACATTGGCTCAAGAAACACTCATACAAAAAGCTCAATTGGCTCATAAATTGCATCATCTTGATAGTCATTCCTTACCAAAAAACAAGCCAGAGAAATTGTTAAAAAATGTAACAATTGTGATGTCTTCTGCCCAGGACCTCATCTCAGGGTTAACTCCTTGGGCTGACCCCAGGTCAGCTATGACAGATGAATGTGACCCATTTTATGAAATTTGAAAAATTAAAATTTATTCATGCAATTATTGATACCCGCACAGGATTTATTTTTGCTACCTTGCATTCTGGAGAAGCTGCACACCATGTTATAGATCACTGTTTGGCTGCCTTCTCTGTTCTTGGCATGCCACACCAAATTAAAATTGACAATGGACCAGCTTATACCAGCAAGCCCTTTCAAATTTTTTATAAAAAAATTAAATATTAAGCATGTAACAGGTAGTCCTTATAATCCTATGGGCCAAGGCATGGTTGAACCTGCCCATGCCACCATTAAGATGTATTTACAAAAGACAAAAAAAGGGGGAATTATGTCCTTCTTGTTCATCCAGAGCTCAATTAAATCATGTACTTTTTATTTTGAATTTTTTTAAATCTTGGACAAAGATGGCAAATCTGTGGCTGAACGTTTTTGGCACCCTAAAACAGCACACCATTGTGCCATGGTTAACTGGAGGGACCCTTTAAATAATACATGGCATGGACCCGACCCCATTTTAATTTGGGGACAAGGATATGTTTGTAGTTTTTCGCAGGTTGAAGATGCTCTTCGATGGCTGCCAGAGAGACTGGTGGATTACATCAAGGAACAAGATCATTCCCCAAGTGACGATATTGCTGATCCTGTCGCAGCTGATTCATCCAGTGAAGACTGAATTACAGCTTTAGGCTATAGTGCCCAACGCCCCTCTTGTTCTTCCTGTGCATGTTAGCACGCCTTTGTTTGGCTGGTCTGGTAATATTCATCTTTGATGTGTCCACTTAGCTAAAGAGCGCCAGGCTAGATTTAATGATGCCACGCACAAAGTCCTTTTGGCCATTGAACAGGGGCATGCTGTAACTCCCTCGCCCCAGGCAGAGGTTTGGCTTGCCCAGCTCAAACATCAGCTTTAACCTCTCCTTTCCTGTGCGATGGTCCAGTTAGACAATGACGGATAAACGGGAGATCGGATAAATATTGACCTAAGACAGGAAGTCCCCCCTACAAGTAGGATTCTCCCATGACAAGTAAGACATTTATTGGGAATCACCCGCACCTAAGATAGGCCTGGTCCCTTTGTTTTAATTCAAAAGGGAGAAATTGTGGCAGCCCATTTGGAGTTAAATGACACATTGGAGTACGCATCTCAGCAGTGGAATTCCGCCTCTAGGGCCTGGTTCCTATCTAAAGCTTGGAAGTTCTACAGCAGAAGGCTCTGACCCTAAGAACTAGACAATAAATTCCATGCAACCGTGGTAACCAGACAGCAGGTTCTGTGTAACCTTGAGTGAGCCCTCCTATGTTTTGGCCAAGTAAAGTTGCCTCCATGAGAAGCACCTTGTACTTTTCTGCTTTTTAAGTGTTAATCTGGCATTCAGTAAATGACACCTTGATCAGAATGTAGACTTGGTGTCGTTCTTTGTGTCGCCTTGCTTCCTCCTTCTCCCCCGCCCTCACTCAGGTGTTATTCAAGTTTCACTGCAGGTCGGTGACAAACTATAAAAGATCATACTGAGTGAAGTATCCCAGAAGCAGAAAGACACACATGGTATATACTCACTTATAAGAGGATATTAGGCATATTATATAGGATGTACATACTAAAATCTGTACACCTAAAGAAGCTCAGCAAGAAGGAGGACACTGAGAAAGATGATCAATTCTCACTCAGAAAAGCAAACAGGACAGAGGAAGAGGGAGAAAACAGGGAACTGGACAGGAGCATACCACAGAGGGCCTCTGAAAGGCTCTACCCAGCAAGGTATCTAGGCAGACGCTGAGACTCATAGCCAAACTGTGGGCAGAGTGCAAGGAATCTTATGAAAGAAGGGGGAGATACAAAGATCTGGAGGGGACAGGTATTCCACAAGGATAGCAACAGAAACAAAAAATCTGGGCACAGGGGTCTTCCCTGAGACAGATACTCCAACCAAGGACCATGCATGGAGATTCCCTAGGACCCCTGCACAAATGTGGCTCAAGGCAGCCCAGTCTCCAAGTGGGTTCCCTAGTAATGGGAACATGGACTGTCTCTAACATGAACTCAGTGGCTGGCTCTTTGATCACCTCCCCCTGATAGGGGGCAGCCTTACTAGGCCTCAGAGGAAGACAATGCAGCCATTCCTGATGAGACCTGATAGGCTAAGGTCAGAGGGAAGGGGAGGTGGACCTCCGATAATGTGGACTTGGGGAGGGGCATGGGAGGAGATGATGGAGGGAGGGTGGGATAAGGAGGGTATGAGGGAGGGGGCTACAGCTGGATACAAAATCAATAAACTGTAATTTATAAATAAATAAAAAGAAAACATTGTTATTCTTACTATCACTTATCTTTTAAAATTTAAATGTAAACATATTTTAAAGAATTTCATACGTGACTGCTATATTTATTTATCCATCCCTACCTCTTTCCCCTCCAGATCATCTGTTGGTATAATGTTCTTTTGAAATGTATATACCTTACCCTTGTTCATTCAAATGCTGATTTCTCCCCCCTCTGGTTTCAATCTGGATATTGCATTGTGATACTTATTCTAAGCATTACCTGTCTCAACTTTGTGTAAACATCCAAAATAAAGCAACTAGCCACAATGTTGAGCAGGGGAAAGGAAGTGGGAGAAGGGAGGAGCCATAGGACAGGAAAGAGGGGAGGAGCCAGAGGATGGGAAAGAGGAGGAGAGAGGGGCAGGGCTAGGAGAGCAGAGCTGGAGGACAGATCTTGGAACAATGCGGAGAGAGGGACTGGACCTAATATACCACAAAAAGCAAGTATAATGGGTAAAATCTAAATGTTAGGAAACTGTGAGGGCTTGGAGTTTTAAGGAGTAAATATTGCCCAGCATTGTGTTCTAGGTTAACTAAATAAACCCAGTCTCTGTGTGGTGATTTGATTATACAGCTGTTTAGGATGAACAGCAAGCTTTACTAAAAGATAATTATTAGCAAATATTAATCGACACCTACAAGAATCCTCCCATGTTATTAACATCTCTCAAATTCATAAATTCTTCTTTAATTATTTTTATCACTTGCATTCATTCTTGTAGATATTCATGTCTATTCAAGTACACACACATATACACATATGCTAACATATAAGTAGAATTCAAATCACAACATGTTGATTTTCTTTAGTGTTAGTCCCATGTACATGTATTTAGGACTGACCACTCCACCAGACAAGACCTGTATAATGAAGATACTAGCTGATATGAAAATATATATGGGAGAATTCTCATAAGGTTACATAATTAGATTTTTAAAACTACAGGCAATTAATCCATGCTGAGAGATGAGGAATATCAGTATTCTCTATGAACATGCTAGTCCCTTGATAGCTTATGTGACCACAAGTATAAGCAGTTAATGAAAAAATACTGTATACTAACATATGTTATGATTTCAAGCTTAAACAAAAGCGTAGGGCTTTGTTTTAGATGGTATTATTGAGTCATTTGAATTAGATCAGGGTAATATAAAAAATTACATTTTTAGAAATTAGTTTATAAAATATTAGAGAGAATAAAAAATTATTCAATATGAGTTGGGATCACACTAATTGGATAGATTAGCTAATAATTCATAAGTAATGATAAAATTTATTTCTAGTCTAAAACAAAGCAAATGATTAAATTCAAATAGTTTCAAAACTAAGTGAAAAAGAAAAGAATAAAAAAAAACAAAACTCAAGAATATTTACTGATGTATATATGTATAGCTCAAGTCAAGACCTATTCAATAGTTAACAATACCTGTGTGTATGTGTGTGTGTGTGTAATGCCAAGCTGCTGATACACAGACACACAGACACAGGCACACACACACACACACACTCACATACACTCCCCTTCTAAGAATCAATTTGAAACGTGGATAAAAACCACTGAGAGATGATTCAGGATGTAAAGTCACTTGCTTGCTTGACAATACACATCCACACGTATGATAAAATAGAGGATATTCGATTTTATTGCAACATAATGAGCAAGAGACAATTAACTGATCACTAATATGTAAAATGACCTTCAACTTCATAATAGAAATGCATACTTGTTAACAGATAAGGTGTACCCATTTTATATTGGAATAAATGATTATGTATGGAGCAACTCTAAGTATCTAAGGAGAAGGCAAGCTGGTCAGTGTTACCTTTTAGAAAATATGTTTGGAAATAATATTTTAAGTAACATCATTTATCCCATTACAAAGGTACATTCTTCCAAATCATAATATTTTAAAAAACCATCAGTGAAAATTTAATCAATTAAAGTACAGTAAAATCATTATGAGACATACAGTTAAGGAAAATGGCATTGTTATTAGAGTAAAAAGTTATTAATGTGACACATTTTGTTAACTGTGAGATTTTAATGTTTATATATACTTTTATGATCTCTGGCTTCCCCAAATACATCTGCAACTTCTGCCACTCTACCACCTACAACCCCACCACATTACTCTACCAACTTCAAATATCTCACACATCTTGGTTAGATATGATACTTGAATTCTCTCCATGACCTGTTCACCTGGAGAAGGATCAGTTCACGGAAGAGGCCACTTTTTTTAAGGAGCATTGGAAGCCATAGTCTCATTTTTACTACATACATTACCTCCAAAGTCCTTGAAATAAAATATTACTTTGCTTGTTAAAATATGTTATTGCTATAATTTCATTATCTTACATTTAAAGAGATATTCATAGATGTCTTTTGAAAATACTGAATGAAGATAAGGTAAATTAAATATTTCTACATCCCCCAAAGAAAGAGAAAAGTCATCAAAAGTCTTATATCCAAAAATAAAATAAAATAAAATAAAATAAAATAAAATAAAATAAAATAAAATAAAAGGCTCAGGGGCCAGATGGTTTCAGCACAGAATTCTACTGGACCTGCAAAGAAGAGCTAATACCAATAATCTTTTAAACTATTCAACAGAATAGAAACAGAACCAAACTCATTCTATGAGGCCATAGTCACCTTGATACTGAAATCTCACAAAATCCCAAAAAAGAAAATTTCAGACCAATTTCTTTTATTAACATTGACTCCAAAATAGTCAATAAAATACTCGCAAACCAAATCCAAGAGCACATCAAAGATATCATCCACCACAAACAAGTAGACTTCATCCCAGGCATACAGGAGTGGCTCAGTATATGGAAATCCATCAATGGAATCCACCATATAATTAAACTGAAAATCAACAACAACAAACCAAAAAAAAAAACCAAGTCCATTTGCTTAGGTGCCAAAAAAGCATTTGACAAAATCCAACACCTTTTCATGTCTAAAATCTTTAAAGATTGAAGGACAGGAATTCCTCAAGGGACACTGCTTTGAGTCATTGGAAGAGTCCTTCATAACAATCCATGAACACTTGATCCCAGAAATGATATTATTACACCTTTATAATTTTTCTACAACGAATACCAAAAGTCAGAGCATATCCCAGAAGCAGAAAGACACACTGGGTATATACTCACACCTAAGGAAGCTAACAGGAAGGAGGACTCTGGCTAAGATGCTCAATCCCTATTCAGAAAGGCAAAGAGGATGGACATTGGACATTGGAGGAGGGAGAAAACAGGGAACAGGACAGAAGCCTACCACAGAGGGCCTCTGCAAGGCTCTACCCTGCAGGGTATCGAGGCAGATGCTGAGACTCGTGGCCAAACTTTGGGCAGAGTGCAGGGAATCTCATGAAAGAAGTGGGAGATAGTAAGACTGGGAGAGGACAGGAGCTCCACAAGGACAGCAACAGATCCAAAAAGTTTGGGCATAGGGGTCTTTTCTGAAACTGATACTCCAGCCAAGGACCACTCATGGAGATGGCCTGAAACCCCTGCACAGAGGTAGCCTGTGGCAATTCATATCCAAGTGGGTCCCATAGTAATGGGGACAGGGACTGTCTCTGACAGGAACTGATTGGCCTGTTTTTTGATCACCTCCCCCTGAGGGGGAGCAGCCTTACCAGGCCACAGAAGAAGACAATGCAGCCACTCCTGATGAGGCCTGATAGACCAGGATCAGAGGGAAGGACAGAAGGACCCTCCTTATCAATGGACTGGGAGAGCGACACGGGTAGGAAAGAGGGAGGGAGGGACTGGGAGGGGAGGAGGGGGGAAGTACAGGAGGGATACAAAGTAAATAAACTGTAATTAATAAAAAATAAAAATAAAAAAGAGTTCAAGAAGTTAAACACCAACAAACCAAACAGTCCAATTAAAAAATGGGGCACATTTTTCATTTTTTATTATTTGTTACAATTTATTCACTTTGTATCCCGGCTGTGGGGCCCATCCCTCCTCTTTCCCCAATCCCTCCCTGCCTCTTCTTCTCCTATTCCCCTTCCTTAGTCCGCTGATAGTGAAGGTCCTCCACCCTTTCTATCTGACCCTAGCCAAATAGGTCTCATCAGGACTGGCAGCATTGCCTTCCTCTGTGTCCTGGCAAGGCTGCACCCCCAGGGGGAGGTGATCAGAGAGCCTGCCACAGAGTTCATGCCAGAGACAGCCCCTGCTCCCCTTACTAGAGAACCCCGTTAAAGACTGAGACTGTGGGCTACATCCGAGCAGGGGTTTTAGGTCTTTTCCATGCATGGTCCTTGGTTTGGGTATCAGTCTCTGCAGGCCCCAGAGGGCCCAGTATTTTATTATTTTGCTCTGTTGGTCTCCTTTTGGAGCTCCTGTCTCATCCAGGTCTTTCTCTCTCCCCCTTTTTCATAAGATTTCCTGCACTCTGCCCAGAGTTTGCTTTGTTACCTCGATCAGTAGAGTCTTTCAGAGGCCATCTGTGGAAGGCTCCTGTCCTGTTCCCTGTCTTCTCCTGCTTCTGATGTCCATCGCATTTACCCTTTAGAATGAGGAGTGAGCATCTTCCCCAGGGTCTTCCTTGTTATTTAGCTTCTTAGGACTATATATTTTAGAATGTTTATCCTATATTATATGTCTAATATTCACTTATGAGTGAGTATATACCCTGTGTGTCTTTCTGTTTCTGGGTTGCCTCACTCAAGATGATTTTTTCTAGTTCTCACCATTTGCCTGCAAATTTTATTATTTCCTTGATTTTAATAGCTGAGTAGTGTTCCATTGTGTGAATGTACCATAATTTCTGTATCCATTCCTCTGTTGAGGGACATCTAGGTTGTTTCCATAATCTGGCTATTACAAATAGAGCTGCTATGAACATGGTTGAACATTTCAAAATCATATAGAAATATTTAATTTTTTTGTACTTCATAAGTAAAACTTCCTTCATTTGTTATAAACAAAAGAAATACTCATGATATGCTCTGACTTTTGGTATTCATTGTAGAAAATTTATGAATGTGTAATATATCATTTATGGGATCAAGTGTTCATGGATTGTTACGAAAAACTCTTCCAATGACTTTATAACAAAAGCAATGTCCTTTGAGGAATGGATCTAGACAACTGAGGTTCCTATCCTTCATTTTTAAATTGATTTTTATTTTTTATATTAATTACCGGTTATTTACTTTGTATCTCAGCCATAGCCCTTCATTGCCTCCCATTCCCACCCTCCCTCATCTCCTCCCTGCCCCTTTCTAAGTCCACTGCTAGGAGAGGTCCTCCTCCCCTTTCATCTGACCCTAGATTATCAGGTATTCTCAGGACTGGCTACCATGTCCTCCTCTGTGACCTAGCAAGACTGTTCCTCCCTTGGGGGGTGGGGGCAGTTCAAAGAGCCAGCCATTGAGTTCATGTCAGAAACAGTCCCTGTTCCCCTTATTAGACTACCCACTTGGATACTGAGCTGCTATGGGCTACAACCAAGCAGGGGTTCTAGGTTATATCTGTGCATGGTCCTTGGTTGGTGAAACAGTCTCATAAAAGACCCCTGTGCCCAGATATGTTTAGTCCTTGTGGAGCTCCTGTCCTCTCCAGGTCATACTAACTCTCCCTTCTTTCATATGTTTCATATGATTCCCTGCACTCTGCCAAAGGTTTGGTTATGATTCTCAGCATCTGCTTTGATATGCTGCTAGGTGGAGCCTTTCAGAGGCCCTCAGTGGTAGGCTCATGTTCTGTTACTTGTTTTCTCCTGCTTCCAATGTCCAGCCCATTTGTCTTTCTGAGTGAGGACTGATCATCTTACCCCAGGTCCTCTTTCTTGTTTATCTTCTTTAGGTGTACAGATTAGTATTTTTATCCTATCTTATAGGCCTGGTACCCACTTATAAGTGAGCATATACTGCATTTCTACTTCTGGGTTACCTCACTCAGGATGATCTTTTCTAGTTCCCACCATTTGACTGCAAATTTCATGATTTCCTTGTTTTTAATTGCTGAGTAGTATTCCATTGTGTAAATGTACCAAAATTTCTGTATCCATTCCTCCATTGAGGGACATCTGGGTTGAATCCAGGTTCTGGCTATTACAAATAAAGCTGCTACAAACATGGTTGAGCAAATGTCCTTGTTGTGTACTTGAGCATCTTTTGGGTATATGCCCAGGAGTGGCATAGCTGGATCTTGAAGAAGCACTATTCCTAATTGTCTGAGAAAGTGCCAGATTGTTTTCCAAAGTGGTTGTACAAGTTTGTATTCCCACCAGCAATTGAGGAGGGTTCCCTTTTCTCCACAACCTCTCCAGCATGTGTTGTCACTTGAGTTTTTGATCTTAACCATTCTGATGGCTAATGGCATTGAGCATTTCTTTAAGTGTTTCTCTGATATTCTATATTCTTCTACAGGGGATTTTCCGTTTAGCTGTGTACCCCATTTTTTAATTTGATTGCTTGATTTGTTGCTTTTTAACTACTTTAGTTCTTTACATATTCTGGGTATCAGCCCTCTGTCAGAGAAATGTTCTGTTTCTAATTTATTTAGATATTTTACCTTGAAGTCTGTTTAACTTTATCAAGTATCAGTTGGGATGACATCATTTCCTTCCTTATTTGTATGTTAGCTTACATTTGTTGATATGTACATGTTGCATAAACTTTGAATTTCTGGGATAAAATCTGCTTGGTCAATATGTATGGTCTTTTCTTTTTTTTTACTTTTTTATTGTTTATCTTTCTCTTTTAAATTTTTTTAATTATTATATTTTATTTGTTGTTTGTAAGGATCTTTTTAAATATAATTTTTATTTATAGGTAATTATTGTTATTTATTATTATTTATTACAATTTATTCACTTTGTATCCTAGCTATAGTCCACCCCCCACCTCATCTCACCATTAGCCCCTTCCCTAGTCCACTGATAGGGGAAAACCTCATTCCCTTTTACCTGACCCTAGGATATCAGGTCTCATCAGGACTGACTGCATCATCTTCCTCTGTGGCATGGCAGATGTGATTAAAGAGCCAGCCACTGAATTCATGTCAGAGACAGCCCCTGACGTACTTACTAGGGTCACCACTTGAAAACTGAGCAGCCTATGGGCTTCATATGAGTAGGGGGGGGAGGGTCTTAGTCCTCTCCATGCATGGTCCTTGGTTGGAGTATTGGTCTTTGCAGACCTCCCCCCACCCCGAACCCAGGTTTTTTATGGCTCTGTTATTCTCCTGTGGAGCTTCTGTCCCCTCCAGGTCTTTTTTTTAAAGCAATTTATTTATTTTTATATTAATCATTGGTTATATACTTTGTATCCCAGCCATAGCCTCCTCTCTCATTCCCTCCCACTCTCCCCATCCCTCCCTCATCTCCTCCCTGCCCCCCTCCAAGTCCACTGATAGGGGAGGACCTGCCCCCTTCCATCTAACCCTAGCTTATCATGTCTCTTCAGGGCTGGCTGCAATGTCCTCTTCTGGGATCTAGTTAGGCTGCTCCTCCCTCAGGGAGGGGGGGTGGTTGACAAGCCAGCCATTGAGTTCATAACAGAAATAGTCCCTGTTCTCCTTACTAGGGTACCCAGTTGTGTACTGAGCTACCATGGGTCATATCTGAGCAGGGGTTATAGTTTGTATCCATACATGGTCCTTGCTTGGAGAAACAGTCTCATAGAAGACCTCTGTGCCCTGATCTGTTTGGACTTTGTGGAGCTCTTGTCCTCACCAAGTCTTACTAACTCCCCCTTTTTTCCTATGATTCCCTGTACTCTGGTGATGGCTTGGTTGTGAGTCTTAATATCAGCTTTGATTCATT